>MU226281.1:1596229-1717169 GCA_018584345.1 Thuja plicata | reverse complement strand
TTTATCAAAAGATACTTTTGAGTATCTCAGAGAGAAGTTGGGAGTAATTCCCTCTCCTAAGTCTGATTAGAGAATACAGGAAGAATATCAGTCCTTTGTGACTGATAAATGGTTGACTACTCTACTTCTAGAGTAGTACCCGTGCCTAATGGTTTATGGCACCCTTTTCCATTGATGTCAAAGGGGGAGTATGTACTAAGGGGGAGTATATATCAATGGAAAAAAAAAAACATAGTCAGAGGAACTGCAACAGTGTAGAGAAATCTTTGATGAGGATATTGAGAAGATTGTAAAAGAAAGAGGACACCATGAATAGAGGATGTTTTTAATATCATATGTTGCCATCAATGTTAAAGGGGGAGATTGTTGGAGATTTGTTTCTATGCAGTTGATTGATTGTATGTTTGTCATTGATGACAACATATAATACACAGTAGTGATTTTGTATGTACTTATCAGAATGATGATATCAAGCCTTGTGTGGTTAGATACATGTTGTAGACATGTTTAGTATGTTATGTTCATACACACAGATCCAGATATGACGTTTTAGTCAAGTTGTGTAATTTTGTTATTGGAAGTTACAGTTATGGAAGAGTATCTGTTCAGATCTGACGTATTTAACATGTTTCTTGAGTTGCACCTATCTTTAGGATATGAATTTGTATATTCATTATTAGTTATGAGTTTATGATAGTTATCTAAAGTAGCCTAACGTGTTTCAAGAAGATTGCAAAGATAGAGTTAATTTGGTGATGATGACTTAGTGAAGCGTCGCGTCTATTTAGTTTATATTTGTGCGGTTGTAATTATGTTTGCGTGATTAGTAGAGCCAACAAGGATGTTATTAAGAGTTGTCTTATAGGTCCCATGATCTCATACTTTGAGGAAGATACTTATAGAAAGTCATTTGTGATACACTAAGTGTGAATGATACGAAAAGAGACAGATAATGTACAGAAAAGAATATCAGTTGTGGCTCATTCATCAAGAGTCTATGTGAAGAAGAAGTAGAAGATTACAATACATTGGAATTGGTCAAGATAGAAGGTCTACTCTATAGTTCATCATCAGATATAGTGCATATCTTTTCTACAGAAGGTTATAGCCTTCACCATTGAAGCAGTGAGTTTTTGGACAGTGAGTCCTCACCCCTAACAGGGTTATTTGTAAAAGACTCCTAAGAGGGTCAAACCCTTAACTAGGTCACTATACTTATTGCTTTTTAAAGAACAACTCCTAACAGGGTTACAAGATCTTCTAACAGGGATTACTATAAATAAGTATAATTCATTGTGGGTACTAATTCCCACCAGGTTTTTTACCATTTGGTTTCCCCGTAATCAAATTGTGTGTTGTGTACTGTGTTATCTGAATGTAGATTTACTTTATTATATTCTAAAGTTAAAGAATTAAAAAGGAATTAAAGTTACTGATAACTAATTCACCCCCCCTCTTAGTTATCCTTTGGGACTATTCTAACAAGTTTGTGCTAACAAAGGTACGCGAAGGTCTTGTGGTACTTCAAAGCTTGGTACATAGCACTCTCCTTAATATTTGGGGTTCTCCATACCAACATGTAATAATCTTTTATAGGACCATTTTTCTAGTTCTATTTCTTCTATTTCATCACTCCCTTTGTCAGAAATTGGACTATCTCTTGAAGTAGGGTTTGCAGATTTATTATTGAAACCTAGTCTTGTTTTATCTTCATTATCTTGGAATTCCATGTGTACAAGTTCAATGAGTCCCTTTCCTTTGTCACCTAAAGGTCCTTTTCCTTTATATCCCATTTTTTTGAGGATATCATATCCTTTTCCATACTTTTCAGGGGATATTTCCGCATGTTTCATCTCAGCTTCCTTTGAGTCTCCCTTATAAAGCCATGCCAAGACTGCCTATTCTTCTGTGTTATCTATAGAGGTGGATGCCTTAACCATTCCAGTTTCTTTGTGAATCTCTAGCATTCAAGATGTAGTAGGTGTGAATGATGAGGAAGGTTTTCCATAGGATCTTGGTGATACCGGCAGTTCTGTCAATGACGGGGTCACGTCCAACTTGTATTCTCCCATACCTGTTTATTCAAGTTTTAATGTCTTTATGAAAATTTTAATAACCATATCCTTGGTAGTCTCAGGAAAAATCTCATCCATAGCTTCCTTTTTATGCAGGACCATACTACCTGACTTAATATTTTTGCAAGTATAATTGGCATCTGCAGGAATTGTCACTTCCACCCCATTATATGGGAATTTGATACGTTGGTGGAAGGTAGATGTTACAACTATCATTTTGTGGATCCAGAGTCTCCCTAACAGTATGTTGTAAGCCAAGGGTAGATCCAAATCTTGACATATGACATTCCTTTCAACCAGGCCAACTCTAATACGTAAAACAATAAGACCTTTAGAGGATATTTCTTCCTCATCATAAGCTTTGATAGTGATTTTGTTTCTAGAATCAATGGTCTATTATGAGAGACCAAATTTCTTGATTATATTAAGGGTACAAATACTCAACCCTATGCCTCCATCTATCAATACACGTCTAACACAGGATTTATGAATGAGGACTTCAATATGAAGGGGTTGATTGTGTGGATGTGTCAATGATTTATCATCTTCCTAAGAAAAGGAGAGATAATGTGGCATTGAGATGTGATTAACCATTGCTTGGAACTTGTCCACATCAAGGTCCTTTGGTACATTTATGGCATGTAGGGCTTGTTCAATGATTTCCCTATGCACTGAGGACATTTTAAGAAGCTCAAAAATGGAAATTTGAGAAGAGGTTCGTTACAATTGATCCACCAGGTTATATTTTGTTGCAGGAATAGTGACTATTTGTTTTGTTTCTATTGGCTTGGGGATAGTGATAATGGGTACTTTGGAAGTTGTTGTTGGTTTTGACGAGGAATTGGGTCCTTTGATCATGACCTGTGCTTGACTTTGGGTTACCATATTGGATTGTGAAGATGTGTTTTGAACACCTCTGATAGTGACCACATTAATTGATTCAATTTTAATGTCTAGCATGTTGATCACATTATCATTTTTAGAGTAGGCATAGTTCACTTCATTTCCTTTTACTTTAGATGCTTCCCCTTTCTCATAATCAAGGAATGGCTTGTTAAATGTTGTATGATCT
Source organism: Thuja plicata (assembly GCA_018584345.1). Taxonomy (NCBI): domain Eukaryota; kingdom Viridiplantae; phylum Streptophyta; class Pinopsida; order Cupressales; family Cupressaceae; genus Thuja; species Thuja plicata. Next base: position 1,714,022 of record MU226281.1, on the reverse strand, counting down.
TCATTAGTGGTGTGTCCTTCCAATTTGATCTTGCCTCCTTCAATAAGGTCTTGGATAAAATGTTTGAGTTTAAGATAGTTTTTAGTCTTGTGTCCTTTGTTCTTGTGAAAAAAACAATAAGAATTGTCATTCCACCACCTGGGTTTGACTTCTGGTTCCCATGGTTTGGAATCAAGGATTGTGAGAAATTTTTTGTCTAATAGCATCTTCAGAATAGTCTCAAGAGGTTCTCCCAAAGGAGTGAATGTTCTTTGAGGCTTGGAAGTCCATGGCTAACCCTTGTTATTCTCATTGTTTGTTTTAGGTATGGAGGTTGTTACCTTCGTATCTTTTCTTGCTTGCATGCTATTTTTTAGTTTGAACTCCTCGGGTTTAGGATTAACATTGGAGGCATCTACTACTCCATTGTTGATAACATTTTTTTTTCGCTTCCACCACTTAGGTTTATTGTTGGAGTTGGTAGATTTTTTTTCACTTTGGAGAGTGATTTATCCCTTTTTAACCATGACTTCTTCGATATGGACGGCATTCTTGATCATCCTTTCAAAGCTAGGGGAATCTTGCATTTGCAATGCGTAGCTCAACTCAAGTATCAAGTTATTAACAAATATTTCTATCTTTTTGAATTCAGGAATAGCTCTTGAATACCATGCAAATATTTTCCTCCACCTTTGTAGAAAGTGTGTAAAGGATTTGCCAGTCTTTTGTTTAGTGTTGCACAGATCCATCATTGTTACATCATGATGTATATTATAGGAGTAATGTTGGATAGGTCATTGAATTAACTCCTCAAAATTTTTTACCTTAGGTGTAAGATTTGAGAACCACTCCATGGCATTTCCTCCTAGGCTTCCTTGAAAGAGCCTCATGAGGTATGTAGGTTCATGCATATATTTTATGCTTAGAGCATAGAATTTTCTCACGTGGTCATGTGGGTCGGTCTCTCCCATATATTTGTCATATTTTGGCCTTGCCATGTTGGGAGGAAACGGAACCATATTAATACTCTTATCGAAAGGAAATGGAAAAATGGAGTCCAAAGAGTATTTTGTCTTGGGCTTAGCCTTCTCCTATTTGAGAGTTGCAAGCTCAGTTTGCATCAAGGTTAATTGTTTGGCAAGAATAGATATAGGAGTTGGCACCTCCTTTTGTTTTAGTTGTTCAAAATCATAATCCTTAGGTAATTTTATGCCAGTGGATGCTAGATGGAAAAAGTATTTCTCTTTATCTTCGCTAATCATCTTTTCCAATGTATTTTGGAATTTCTTTCTCTGTTTAAGTTTATTTTATTCTTCTTTAGTGATGTCTTCCTCATTGCCTGAATCAAACAAAGGATGGTCAAAGTGTGGTTCTTCTTCCTCATTGCTATCTTTGTGTTTTTGGTTTTTATTATTGTCGTATTCCTCAAAAGCCTTACCCTATTTGTGAGTGGGTCTTTCCATTTTGAGAAATTCTAAATCAAACAGGGAACCATGAGATGTTTCTCCTCGCCTAAAGTGTAGTGATCTTGGAGGTACTTACGATTCTTTAGAAGTGTACTTGTTGCATCTTGTGTTAACCATGTATTTGTATCTCAACTTCGTCAAAGTTTTCTGATAGTGTCAAGTAGAGTCTCAAATCGTTCAAGTGAGTGTGTTTAGGTAGAGATGTCATTTGAGTTTTGGTTGAATTAAATGATTCCAGTGTCAAAGGGTTAGAATGCCCTGATAGTGAGCTGGGAATCAAATTGTTTTGAAAAGTGAATAGACCACACGTATTGAGACTAATTGTGAGAAACCAACAGGACATGCAAGGTAGATGTTTGAAAATGTGTTTTGACACGGCAATAGTGAGATCAAAAAAAGCAACAGGGACAGACTAATGAGCCAAAAGGGTATCCAAATAAACTGACTTTCTCTGAGAGGCAACTATGCAAGTGCCCACTATCCTAGATGCGACACTCTGTATGCGAGTTTTTGCAAAACCATATTCAAGCCTAAGCATACAGGATGTGATCTTTCTTCCTAAATATGAGGCAAGATTTACCAGATGTGATCTAGTATACTACATGTGATTTTGCACACTAGATGTGAGCCAAGATTGACCAATAATGATTGTGTTCTTTTTTGGAAATTTGGTGTCTGATTTGTCTTGAAGTTCGTGCAAATTTATCTGATAACAAGTTATTTTTGAGTCTTTCCAGTGAGTGAAAATGATAGTATGTAGCCAAAGGACTGAATTTTATTGGTTGTTTGGATGATTTATCTTGTTAGTAAACCTTTAGATACGTCAAAAATATTTGCATTGTTAGGGGTGAACAGACACATTCTTACACCCTATTTTCTAAGTAGAGAATGAAAATCCTTGCTCGTTGACTTAGGTACACACTCAAATGCTAATCAGAATAGGGCCATCACCAAGAATGCAATGGCTCCAGTCATGATGTCATATTAGCCGACTTCAAATGCAAGTGAGGGAACGATATGATGAATGTCTTGGGGAAATTACTTTTTGCCTTACACAAAGATTATAACCCTTTCAGAGATGAATCAGGTAGTTTTTTCTATGAAGTTCATTGTTTATGATGGGGCAATCCATTTGAAACCGTCTCCCATATAATTGCACAAGGAAAAATTGAGGTGTATAGCCCTATGAGTACTCAAATATGTGTAGTCTCGCAAGCAAGATTCAAGTGGCTCTGATCTACACATACCCAAGCATGTTCAAGGAATGATGTCAAAATTCTAAGAACAAAATTGATTTTGTCTTCCGAGGCTTTGGCATGTGAGGAAGCAATTAATTATAGTGAGTTGGAAGGGTTGGCGTAAAACCTGTCCTCACTTGGGTCGTTCCTGAGAGATTTTTTCCTCAACCGGCAGGCCCTGTACTGTTAAATAAGCATACAAAGGATTGGCGAGTGTAGGATTTCTAGATTTCTGATTCTTCAAAAAAAGAAGAGCATACTTTTCTAGTCCATGTCATTTTCTCCCAAAACACTTCAATCAAAAGTTTATTCCCTCAAGCTATTTGAGCTCAATTTAGATATTCCTAATTTATGAAAACATAGTACGTGAAAGCAAAGTTTGATTGTTCAGTTTCTCCAAAATTAGGTGATTTGCTTGTTCAATTACTATTTTCCAAAATTTAGATGATGAATTTGTTCAATTATCCCACAAAATTTAATGCTTTGTGTTTTTCAATTACTTTTCCAAAATGAAGTTAAATAGTGAGTTTGTTTGCCTTGTTCAATTACTCCAAATTCCTTTCAAATCATAAATTGACTTGTGAGTTTCTAATTTTTTGTAAAAGGAAAAGAGCATATTCCTCTGGTTAATTTAGTATGAGATTGGAAAATTTCTTTAGTTCTGAAAGCATAACAAAAATAGAAGTCAAGATGGGGGATTGACAACCTGAAAAACCACAAGTCGGTATTCTTCTTCCAAGTTATTTGAACAAGAGAGTCTCCAACAACATTCTGCAAACACAAGTTAGGCTTTCAAAAGATCAAACATAATAAACACGCAAATGTTAGGGGTTAGATTTTTCAATTTTCAATAACAAAAACCAGATGTGACCCTAAATTTACCAGATGCAATTTGGTATCCCAGATGCAATGAAATGTCAACCAGATGTGATCCTTTACCAAAAATGACCTAGGTTATCCAGGATGCAAGCCTAGATTCTACGATCTGAGGCCGTATCCCGGATGTGAGCCTTTATCACCAAAAACGAGCCTGTACCTGAAACCTGTGAAGACAAATTACTAAAAACATATGCAAATTGAGGCAAAGTTAGAAATAGTGCCCCATGGTGGGCGTCAAAAATGTGTGTGTGAATTAGTGCACCTATTATCTGCAACATGACACTTCAATAGATCATTATATTAGTAAAAAGGAATAAAAAGAAAGGGCTTCAAACTTAAACACTAAAACCGATCTATTGCTTCCTATCTAGGAGGATTTTGAAGAATTCCATAATCATGCCCTCATATTATGCACAAATTAGTGACATATACAACCTAAGAATGGAAGATTTGAATGAAAACTAATCTAACTGATTAAGAAACATGCATATTAGCTCTATAAAGTATGATACTAACAATGCATAATATTAAATCTAAGATTCAATATGGATTCACAAGTATTCTAAATAGCATAACAATTCTTTCAACTATGAAAATTAAGGGTCATTTGAGCTCAAAAACTATTTATAGAAGAAATAAGGAGAGAGGGGGACAAGGGTCATTAATGGAGGTGTAAAAACCATTAGTGAGGAGTAAGAGACATTAATGCCAAAGGCATTAATGAGGCATGTTGGAAGGCATATGCATTAAATGCAAGCATTTAAGAGGCATGGTGAGGGTTTAAGAAGCATGAGTAAGGGTTTAGAGTCAAGCTTGAGAAAGTTGACTTTCTCAAGTGGGTTGGATTCCTAATCACAGGATTAGCAATGTGACATCATTAGGAAGTGGGTTAGGATAGGATTTAAGATTAGGCTTAGGCTTAGCATGGGGGGAATAGGTTGGGATGGGTTTGAACCTAGGGTTAAGGTTGTTGAGATAGGTTAGGCTAGGGTTAAGGGGAATATTAATGAAATAAATTATAATTAATATATTCATTCAAAAATAGGGAAATTAATTATTTAAGCCTTTGATTGCTTTAGATAATTAATTAGGATTATAGCCAATTAATTAGATTAATTTAGGCTAGAAGATAGGCTTTTGCAAGTATTTATATATAATTAGGACTCCATTTAATTCCTCTTAAATTAATTGATTGGTTTTGATTGGATAAGGTGATTAATAAAATTTAGTGATTAAATCACTTAGGAGATTAAATCTGATTTGAATGAATTATGCCAGTCGATTGAAGAGTTGTCATGACATAATTGGGTGCATGATCACACTTAAGGAAAGTAGGGTCTATGGTCAGAGCGGACCAAATTAGGGTGGTTACAATATTTACTAATTAATTCCAACAATAATCAATTTCATAAATAACATGATAAATCACACAAATATCAATGCACTCAACTGGAATCAACCAAAATAAATCCAAACACACACAAGGATGGGATCCACAAATTCATGTCAACTAGATGAATTTGGGTAAGGTAGTCAAACTGATACTCGTCCAATACTTAGGACAATAGGATTAGGGTAAGGTTTTGGATCTGTATGCTAACTCCCCTCTTTACCATTGAGATGGATATATGGGCACGCTCACTCTTGCCAATTCGGGGAAGACGATGCCATGTACCTGCAAACCTGACATCAAAAGAAAAATCATGTACATCTAATATAATATCGCAAACAATGACATGGATCGATTGAACATTTGGATCTCACAATGCAAGTAACTACTTCTCCGTCCTCTACCACAACAAATACGTCAACAAGGACATCAACATATATGATAACCATACACATGCAAGTATGGGGTAACTAACATCATAATCCAAAATCAACATATAACATCACATCATGATAATATCATCATCTATCTACACATATGATAAACACATAAACATCATGATCCAGAATCACCAACCAAATGAAATAATAACAGCTCACATGAAATGTATCCTAAAATAATCTAGCAAATCAAGTAAAATAACAGCCTAAAAGAGTACGACATCTAAAACTAAAAGCAAACTATGGGTGGGTATCACATCCACCCCCCCTAGGATTAGGCTTACTCCTAGAAGCCCATAAACAAATATGGATATAACTCTCGTAATCTCACTGCATCCTCCTATGTCACTGAAGACTCATCATTTTGGTCCCATTGGACCCTTACCTTCTCTATGGTGAGACCCCTGAGGGTCAAACCCCGCTACTGTAGAATCCGAATTGGCTCCGAAGCCAACTGCCCATCCTCTACATGTAATGCATTCCAATCAAGTACATACATAATATCTGGAATATATTGTCTAAGAACATAAACATGAAAAACATCATGATTACGAGATAGGCTAGGTGGAAAAGCAAGACAGTAAGAAACTGGTCTTGTCCTCTCTAGGATCTCAAATGGTTCCACAAAATGAGGTGCAAACTTTGAACCCTTTCCATAGTGCATTGGACTCTTCCGTGGGCACACTCTCAGGAACACTCTATCACCAACTACAAACTATCTATCCACCCTATGAGCATCTGCATACTTCTTCTGTCTATCTAGTGTAGTAACCAAATGCTCACGTATACGCACTACCTTCTACTCCATGTCTCGAAGCATCTCTAGACCAAGAATAATACGGTCCTCCAATCTATCCCAACTCAAAGGTGTACAACAAGGATGACCATACAACACATGGAAAGGTGACATGCCAATGGAACTGTGATATCCATTATTATATGCAAACTCTACTAGATACAAGTAGTCCTCCCAACAAGTCTGTCTATCCATGACATACATCCTCAACATGTCCTCAAGCACCTGATTAACCTGCTATGTCTGTCCATCAATCTCAGGATGGTATGTTGAATTAAAATTCAACTGAGCACCAAGATCATACTGCAATGTAGTCCAAAATTCCAAGGTAAGCACAAGATCTCGATCTAAGATAATCCTGCGAGGAATGCCATGTAGTCTCACAATATCCTACATGAAGACTCTAGCTACAGAAGCCATTGTATAAGATGATCTCATCAGTGATTTTTTTAGTGGCTAATATTTGCCAATTGGTTAATTTTTGAAATTTGAGAATCCAAATTTGGCTAATAATTCAAGATTTAAGGCAACCTAAATCGCCAAACTTTTACAAAATTTTATTTTAGAAATATTTAAATCACCAAATAATTTATTTTATTAAAAATTTAAACTCAAATATTCGCCTAATATTTGATAGATGGTTAGATTCAATTCGCCTAAATTTTATCGGTTATTATGGAAATCTAAATTAATTCACTAATAATATATCATAACTGTTAGTTATAGTAGGGTTGTGTCACCAATATTAGTTGTCATTATTGATTTAAAATATAATCTAGTGATCATCATTATATTACATGAGGCAAAAATATTACTCTCTTATTTGTATTTCTTATCGGGGCTAAGATTTCCTTTTGATTGTTGGTAAATCAATGACACTAAAGAAATTTTGGGTCCTATTATAATAATAAAATAATGATACATTTATCTCACACAATAAAATAAGGATTATTTGATTATATTTTAAATAAATGGTAGAAACTAGATACTATATAGTTCCCTTAAACCCATCAAATATTTTCATAGTTAGCATAATAATTTTCTATAAGAACTCTTTTTTCTTTAAATATAATTATTTTCCATGGTCATTAATGAAATTTTGGTTATTGCTTGAGATTCGCCAATATTTTCTACAAAACAATTGTGATTAGAAAATATTCGCTAATACAAATAATTTATTTTCCCAAAAAATTGAGAGATTCGCCAATAGGAATTAATTTTTTTTAAATAAAATGAGAGATTTGCTAGGATTTTATATATTTTTCTAGAGGGGGTTTCTTAAAGTTATCCCTGGATCTCATAGGGGATAAATGTGCCACCTTGGTTAACCGATCAATAGTCACCATGATAGCATCATGTCTACAAGGATTCAAAAGAAAACCAACAATGAACTCCATCGAAATGATTTCCCACTTCCAAGATGGAATGAGATTTGGTTGTAGAAGCCCTGCTGGATGCTGATGTTCTGCCTTGACCCTCTAACACTCTAAGCATCTAGCCACAAAGTCAATAGTATTATGCTTCATACCAGTCCAATGGTAGATTTTTCAAAGGTCTGCGTGCATCTTCTTGACACTAGGATGTGCCGAATAGGGTGCACGATGAGCCTCAAATAACACTAATATACGTAAATCATCCAATGGTTGTACATAGATCTAGCTCATATGACGCAATAGACCAACCGACTCCAAAACATAACCTAAAAATCTACCCTCCAATGGTCTCCCTGACTCAATCTCTACCTGCACCTCCTGATACCAAGTATCTCTAGGAAGTGACTGGAGAATCCTACTCCGCAAATCCACACTAAGAGTCAATGCTAGGATAGCCTGTCGCTTGCGACTCAATGCATCTGCTACCACATTCTCCTTTCCCTGAATATATTTTATCACAAATTCATATACACAAAGGAACTCCATCCATCTTCTCTATCTAGCATTCAAATTAGGCTAAGTAAAGATGTATTGTAAGCTATGATGATCACTATGAAGCTCAAACCAGTCTCCCAATAAGAAGTGTCTCCATCAGACCAATGCATGCACAATTGTGGCTAACTCAAGATCATGTGTAGGGTAGTTGAACTTGTGATCCTTGATTTTGCAAGACTCATACACAATCACATGTCCATCCTACATAAGGACTACTTCAATCCCCTCCAATGAAGCATCATCACATACCACAAAATCACCCACTAGATCAAGTACCGCTAGGATAGGTGTACTAGTCAAACACCCCTTAAGGCTCTGAAAATCCTCCTCACACTTCTCTTTCCAAACAAATTTCTTCTCTTTCCGCTAAAGAGAAGTGGTAGGATGTGAAACTCTAGAAACATTCTTCATGAACTTACGGTAGTATCCAGCTAGACCTATGAAGGTACGAACCTCAGACACATTAGTGGGTGCTGGCCACTCCACAATATCCTAAATCTTTGAAGGATATACTGAGATACCTTCTCCAAAAATCACATGACCAAGATATTGAACCTCTGACTGAAAAAAATCACACTTTGCCACATTGGCATTTAGTTGATTGTCTCTCAGGAACTGCAATACTTGTCGAAGATGTCCTTCATGCTCTTCTATGGATCTGTAATATATCAATATGCCATCCAAGAAGAATAGCACAAAGTGATCTAGGTACTTACAAAATAATCCATTCATCAAGCACATGAAGACTACTGGAGCATTCATCAAACCAAATGGAACCACTATAAACCCATAGTGTCCATAGCGAGTATGAAATGCAGCCTTGTGGATATCTACATCCTTGATATGCAATTGGTGGTATCCTTATTTAAGATCAATCTTAGAGAACACCTTGGCTCCCTTAATCTGGTCAAAAAGGTCATCAATATGTGGCAACAGATACATGTTCTTGATTGTTACCTTGTTCAACTATCTATAGTCAATACACAAGCGTAACGATCCATCCTTCTTCTTAACGAAGAGGATAGGTGCTCCCCAAGGAGAAACACTAGGGTGAATGCTTTCATTTTCAAACAAATATTCCAACTGCAACTTCAACTCACTCAATTCATGAGTAGTCATCCGATAGGGAGCTCTAGATATAGGTTATTCTCCTAGAACAAGCTTAATGCGAAAGTCAATGTCACACCTTAGTGGGATTCCTAGAATCTCACTAGGAAATACATCAATGAACTCCTATAAAATAGGATGATCTAGTGTCTTGAATCCACTCTCTACTTAATCTATCTCATACATAGATACTACAAACATCTGACAACCCCTTCGCATACATTGCTTAAGTTGCATAGTCGATATCATACGAAGGGATATGGGTCATGGAATCCCCATAATCCAACAATCCCTACCATCATCATCCTTGCACTGGATGGTCTTCCATCTATAATCAATGTTAGCTCCATGAGCTCTCAACCAATCCATTCCCAATACAACACCATATGATCCCAAAGGAATCACACAAAGATCCACTGTGGTAATGAATTTACCTAAGTTTAGCTCACAATTATGAACCAAGGAATCTTTGGCTACTTTATCCCCTAAAGCTAACTCCACTTGCCAACCTACAGCTTGCTTTGCAGCCACTAGCCCACATTGATAAACTAGGAAAGGAGATATAAATGAATTTGTAGCTCCTGAATCAAATAAAATAGATATAGAGGCACCTCAAATAGTACTTGAGGTCTCTATCACTATAACCTAATGCTCTATCTATCGGTGATCCAAAGCTACAAATACTCTATGTGATCCTCCTCCCACTGTAGACTCCAAGGCCATTGGCCTCTGTGCCGAGTACTGAGTTGCTCTCTGGGGACAATTAACTACAATATGGAAAAACTAACCACAAGTGAAGCATCTTGTCCCTCTAATATTGCCTCTCCCTGTGGAGGGCACACTTGACTGTTGAATGCTACCTCTACTGGCACTAGGTTGTGCACTCCATGCCAGACAGTTGGAGTGATTATGCACGAAGCATTGTCCATTACAGATGCTCTTACCTCTCTAGGTAGGAGGAGTAGCCTTCTACTGTTGGTTCTGACTCTGATTTTGATTCTAATTTTGGTTACCTCTATAGTAGTTAGATGGCTTCTTGAAGTCCCCAGTACCCTATGACTGGTTACCTCTATATCTTGATCCTGATGCCCCACCTGTTTGAGCATCATGTCGACCTCCATGTCCCAAGACCAAATTAGCCTCTATAAGAGTGGCCTTAATAGCTACAGCTCATAGGGTTATAGGCTCAAAGAACTTTACTTCCCCAACTATGTGAGCATTAAGCCCTCGAACAAAGTGTTTTATCATAAGTGCATAATCCTTACTATAGCCTGCATACTGTTTGAGCTCAAAGAATCGACACTCGTACTCCTCAACTGTCAAAGTCAGCTACCTCATATTATGGAACTCATCATCCCATTGTTGTCTCCACTGATCTGAGAGGAAACGCTCCTGAAAGTGCTCAAGACATAGCTCCCAAGTCATTGTGCCCATCTGAAGCCCCAACTTTTCCTCTTCTATCTTCCACCATACAGGCCCAATATTAGATAGCTGCATCACAGCATATCTCGCTTTATTATTGATACTAAAGGGATGCACGGTGAAACATCTCTCCAAGGCTATGAGCCATGTCTTAGCCTCAGAACCAGATCCCTTCCCACTAAAGGGATTAGTTCGCCCTCTCATCAAGTCCCTCATGTGGTTCACCACCACAAAATCAGGGTCCACTCTAATGGTCCTCCTTAGAGGACTCCTAGACCTCTCTCTCTCCCTTTCCTCTCTATGAGAGTGATAAGATGTATTTTGATCTGCTTTGACCCACACAGGAAGATGATTCAAAATCACCTGAAGTAACTGTCTAGTGCCAAGTTCCTCAAACTCCTCCTGGTGTTCCTCACTATGCCCATCTCTATCCTGATGCTGACCACTGTCTTTTCTAACACTCGCTGAGGAGATATTCTGGCTACCTCTCCCATGAATACCAAAATGAACTCTACCATGACCTCTCACAGCTCTAGTTTCAGGCATGGTACCTAAAACAAATAGAGATACATACACTACTCACAACATAACTCAAAATGAAAACTAAGGATAAGAATAATCATAAAGAAATAAATCTGAAAACAATATTGTTGTATGTCTATTTTTTAGTTTAGTTTCAAGCTATACACAACCTAATGGGTGTAAAATTCCAAGAGTTCCCAGTGTAGAAACATGGCTCTGATACCAAATGTAATGCCCCGCCAGGGAACCCAAGAGAGATTAACCTAGAACATGATAATAAGTTTGATGAACAATTTTTTTTCTAAAGTTTACACAAAAGACATACATTAATGCGGAAGAAAATACCATTTACTCACATAACATACACACATAGATTACAAGACTCATGGGTTCCATGACATTGAATTACGTAAAAGTAAAACTCAACTAAATAACATAACAAAAGATTCCATTTGAATTGATGTAACAATTACAACTTACAAAATCATAATTATAATCCTCATGGATAACCATGAAACCTACATAAACTCACATCCACTGCATATGTCGCAGGGTATATAGTAATCACTCTAACAATATAATATACAATATCCATATTAGGTATCACATGTGATACTCTAATACAAGATTATAATAATGAATGAAATGATAGGTACATATCCACCAAAGAAGAATCATAAAGAGCTCATCTGCATAAGAACCATCAAGCACGGGAACAAGGACATCAAATCACATGGTAAAGAATCACTACCACCCATCCATGTGGAACTACAAAATTCCACCCCACCGTGCTGAGGAGATAACAACAGACCCCACTCGGATATCCAAAACCAAATAAGGAAGTAACCGCTAAGCAAGGGATCTTAATAGCTCTTTGTCTCCAGGTGTACCACACATACTCAAAGGTAAGAATCTTTAATCTAGAGGCAACTTACATCTGTAGGAAATCTAGACAGTGTATAGGAAGTTTTCATCGTGTACGTCTAAACCTTAAGTTTTGTCCTATAAATCCCAATGGATCTCGACACTCAAGTGACCATACATGGCATCAATGACCTCTCAAAATGACAAGGCAACTAACTATGCAAGATACACACCCCTCAAGGAGACAAGCATCATCTCATCCTCCATCTTAGCCTATAATAGCGCTCAAGCATGGGTGAGGAAAACACATCTTATTAGTTCATTTTAAGATCTCTCAATTATACATTAAGTTATCACTTGTTAAGCTTACTTACAATAAGCGATCCCAGTAGTCACTTGTGGATACGACACTTATTGCAAGCCACCCCCTAATACACATCTAGGTAACCTACCCTAGGCTCCCAGATCCTACATATATCTAGCATAGGTCAAAACCCAAGTATACCCAATCTAGTTGCCCACACATAACAGGAACGATCACAAGGAGGTAAACTCTCAGATAACATAATCGATAGCTTTACATGGTCAGTTTAGGGTAATAGTATAAAGCACACACACCATATCATAAAATCATAAATGAAATTCACACCCCCAGCCTTTGTATACATCCTAGGGCATCCTAATCCCCTAGATACCCATAGCATAAAAATAAACACACACACGGAACGAAACATACCATCTAAATTATATAGACGCAACAGTAATGCATTATACATCAAATCTAGCAATAATGAAGAAGCAATCTTCCCATTGTAGCGAAAAATTCCTATAACACTCAAACTACTTCTTTATTCAATATACCCATGTATTTAATAAACCTAATCAATAAATAACCAAGTCTATTAAAATTCAAAATTTGATTAAACTAGTTTTAAATCAATTTAAATAAAACTAGTACCCAACACAACCATACAAAATAACATCTTAAATGAACTTGATTTTTTTTTTACATTGTAATAAATCCAATTTAAATAAGCTATTTTCTTTTATAATAATGAAACTAATTTAGTATGCTAATTTTTAAATAAATAGAAAACTAATTTTTAAATAAATAAAAACTAATTAAATAAACTAATTTTTAAATAAACAAAAACTAATTAAATAAACTAATTCTAAATAAATAAAAACTAATTTAACAATCATTAATAAATAAATAAAAATATATAATCAAATTTAACGGGGTTGTGCCCCACGCAGCCTACCCCCTTGTAATCACCATGGTATGCAAGCCCACGGCCGGTGTCGGCTGTCGTCGGCAGCACGGTCACCGTGGGTGTCGTGTCATGTTGTGCACGGCTCCCCACGGTGCTGTGACTGTCGGTTGTAGTCCCGGCCTGCCAGCCTTTGGCTGTGCGAAAGCTGTAGGGGTGGGATTGGTGGGTGGAGCCCACTGCCCCCTACTTAATAATATTTATTTTAAATTTTCTTTTAAAAAAAAATTTTAAAACAAATCATTTTCTTTAAACAACATTTTTTTTTTTACCAAATTTCTCAAAAAGGAAATAATGAGAAACCTTTTCACTCTTTTTTTTTTTTTCTAGTTTTTGGCTTTTTCTGGAACTGTTTTTTTGACTGGTGAATTTTTTTTTTTTTTGTCTATATTTTTTTTTTCTAGAGAGTAACTTTTCTAAAAAAATTAATTTAATTTTTCAAAGGACTAATTTGCTAAGGGAGATTTTTTTTCTACTATAGTCTCCACTATAGGCTGTTTAATTTTTCCAATTTCAAGGTCTTCCCAAAGGTATTTTCTCACAAAATTTTAGCAGCATAACCCTACTATGCCAAGTTGTCTTTTTTCCTAAAAAACTCAGATCTAGGGTTTTTCTAAGTACCCAATTTGACAAGAAAACTCCAAATAGATCTAATTAAGAAACTGAAACAAGCTATGCACAAAGAAAATAGATTTCTACCAAAATTAAAATCAACAAAGGGTTTTCCAAACCCTACCTCAAATTCCTCCACAAAATTGACAAGAAGCCCTTTGAGAAATAGAGAATCCTGAAGCCCTCTGAATTCAAATCTGATTTAAGATCTTGAACCATGAAGCCTCCAAAGCAAGAATCTCCTTAATTCCTCCAAGCCTTCGACCACAACAATTTCACAAAAATGGCAAGAACACAAAAAGCTCTCACAAAATTTTTCCTCCAAAATTCTTCTCCCAAAAACCTATTATGACCAAATGAGAAGAGAACTCCCCTAAAGAGACTCAACTCCCACTTTTCAAGCAATCCCAAAATAGACACTCTACTAAACCTAGTTAACTCAACTTTTAAAATTGAAATAAAATCATAATTATTAATTAAAAAATATCTATTAATTGTGCAACTCAACTTTGACTCATTAGAACAACTTGCATTTTGAATTCAAACTCCAATTTCAATAATTACCTTGCACATGTAATTAATTAAATAATATATTAAATAGATGAAATATTTAAAGCATAATTTTATCCATGCAATTAAATATTTAATTATTTAATAAAGCATAAAGGTTAAAATAACTCTAATTTCAAATTAAATATTTAATTAAATTCAAATATGCAATATTTGAACTTTAATTAATTTTTCCAATTAAATAAAGGTATTTATTTAAGTTTCAATTAATTAAATACCCTATATTTAACAATTAATTCCAACAATAATCAATTTCATAAATAACATGATAAACCACACAAATATCAATGCACTCAATTGAAATCAACAAAAATAACTCCAAACACACACAAGGATGGGATCCATGAATTCACGTCAACTAGACCAATTCGAGTAAGGTAATCAAACTAATACTCATCCAATACTTAGGACAATAGGCTTAGGGTAAGGTTTTGGGTCTGTATGCTAACTCCCCTCTTTACCATTGAGATAAATATATGGGCACGCTCACTCCTGCCATTTCAAGGAAGACGATGCCCTGTACCTGCAAACCTAACATCAAAAGAACAAGCATGTACATCCAATTTAATATCACAAACAATGACAAGGATCAGTCAAATGTGTGGATCTCACAATGCAAGTAACTACGTCTCTATCCTCTACCACAACAAACATGTCAACAAGTACATCAACATATATGCTAACCATACACATGCAAGTATGGGGTAAGTAACATCATAATCCAAACTTGATATATAACATCACATCATGATAATATCATCATCTATCTATGCATATGATAAACACATAAACATCATGATCTAGAATCACCAACCAAATGAAATAATAATAGCTCACATGAAATGTATCCTAAAAGAATTTGGCAAATCAACTGAAATAATAGCCTAAAAGAGTACGACATCCAAAACTAAAATAAAACTATGGGTGGCTATCACACAAAGAAAATGTGAATATATGGGTTCCTAGAAACTTCCTAAGGCCTTGGATATCTTCTACTATCCAAAAATTTCCTAAATCTTCCTTTCACCAAGTTGATTCAATCCAATTGGTTGACTATCTCCACTTCTTCTCTGCTTTTCTGGCTAAACACATAGCGATGTTTAGCCTAGGGTTGGCTTGGAATGCTAGCAAAAAAAATATTATTGGCATGAGTATCTAGAATCCATAAGAGAAATCCCACAACTTGAATTCCCCAGAGGGCCATGGAAATCCCACAGTGGAATAGAAATTTAGAGGACCATTTCTTCAAAACCCTCAAATTCAGGGCTTAACAGACCAGTCTACACCAAAACTTGAATAACTTGCACAAATGGAATCCAAAAAACTTAAAACCAAAATAATTTATTAAAATACAAGCTCCTCTATCTAAAACTTAGAAATTAATATCATTTCTTGATTGTACAGATATGTACCATGCACAAAAATAGAAAAGAAATTCTAGAAATTTAGGGTTTTATATTAGTTTTCTTCAATCCTCTATACAATCTGACATCCCCTTAGATGTATGACCTCCATGTGTCTAAAAATAATCATGCCAATGGTTGTAACCAACTTTCAAATGGTTATCAACCAATTTTTACTTTTTAGCAACTTTTGAAATGTTGTCAGCAACTTTTCATTTTTGCTCCATTGCTTCTATTAGGTCTATCTAATGAAAAAATGGATAAAATTTATCCATCTTAAGACCAAATCCAACTAATTCCCTTACATATCACATAGTCTACCTAACTAAGACCCTTGGTTCAATTTGGCATCTAGGCACATAACATCACCTTAGATCCAATTGACCTTACAAATAGTCTTGATTACATTGCTTGATCCAAATGGATCCAAATCTCTATCCTATCCTATGGTTACCTTTATTAGTTCCGTGGAGGTGTCCTCGGTACCCTGCACCATACTCCCTTGGCCAATAAAAATCAAGTCTCTTGATTTGGTAATTCTGAGACTTTGAAGCCCAATTTCTCAATAGTTGTCTTTGTCAGCCATGTTGCATCCTCCAATGGTTTACCTCTCCATTTGATGAGGTGTTCAAAGTATGTTTTCCTCCTAGTTTTCTTTCTCACCCTTTTGTCAAGGATACACTCCATCTCTAGTTGAGGTGTTCAAGGAAGTGTACTGAGTATCTCTTCCTTGGGTGCTTCATTTTCACCTGCATTAAACACATTAGGGCCCTTATAGGCATATATATCATATACATTAAATGTATTAGACAAACCAATGTCTGCTGGAAAATCAATTTTGTAGGCATTTGTCCCACACTTCTGCAAGATTTTGAAGGGTCCTATCTTTCTCATAATAATTTTATTGTACTTTCCTTTAGGGAGTCTCTCCTCTTTTAGGTGAATCGTCACCATATCTCCCACTACAAACTGCAAATCTCTCTTTTTACTATTGTAAGATATAAAATGGGGGTGTTGTTGAAATGTAAAGGTGTAAAGGGTAAATATTTGGGTTGATGGATTTTTATGTGTAAGAAATATAAGATGTTCCTTTTAACCTCAAATACACAAAGGAAGGATCCAAATTGATTAACCTCAAAGGAAGGATCAATGCATAAATGAATATATCGATTGGAAATGAGAATAAAGAGGAAGAACTTAGATTCTATTTTATAGAAGAGAATGTGTGATAGATTTAGGAAGATTAACAACTTTAATTGAAATAACTTGAAGAAAATTACTAACCTCAAAATGCTACAGATATGAACAATGTTGTTTTCAGGTGTCTACAGTGAGTTTCCATAAAATCTACAGCTAGATCTGGAATAGAAACACAGAGACGAACAAAACCCAGAAATCTTTTCCTGATATGGCTCAGTTTCAATTTTGACCCAAAAGTGAATGTCACCTTTGACCCAGAATTTTTGATTCTGACATTGAATAAAATGTCGATTCTGACCTAGAAATGAATGTCGATGCTGACCCATAATTTTTGATTCTGACATGCATAGTCTAAAAGAAAAAAAAATTTGAATCCTAATAGTTTGTCGAAAAGGGTATCTGAATCTGCACTCCAATTTTTTTTTTTGAACTTGTCCCTGTAAGAAAAATGGTTTTTTCGTTGGGGGGAGGGGTTTTCCTTAGTCAAACCCCAATTTAGGAATTAACCTTGAAATCAATAATTGAAATAGAGAATGCTAGCAAGTAGTAGAAGTAGATCTAATAATGAAGCTATGATATTCAATAGATATGCAATTATATTTTGAATGTAAACAAGTATGTAAATATGAAATCATGGACTCAATATTAGAAACCATAAACCTCCATGATAGTATGCTTGGAATCCACCTAGAAGGAATAATTAATAAATCTTGAGGATGCACAAAGGATCTTGAAGGAAAATCACACCACCATGATGGATAGATCTAGGGCTTGAATGCTTGAATCTTGAATGCTTGAACAAAATCCCTTCAAAGGCTTGAATGCTTGAATCTTTGATCTTAAATGGAGAAATTGAATACTTGAGAGGAAGACTTGAAAACCTTGATTGAACTTTGAAAGCTTTAGGACATGTAGATAGTTTTTTACTTGTGATTATGCTTCTTGGTCGATAGTTAGAGAAAATGAGAGGAGAAGGCTTCCTTATATACCAATCTAGGGCACAATCTTCTAGAGAGGCCTACATAAGAGAATTAAATTCCAATTAGACCCATATCCATAGAAGTGGACCTATATTAATTATAATTTAAGTTTTATCACTTCAGAACCCAAAACACTCGACCCAGAAGTGGGAAATGAACTTTTAATGACCCTCGGTAGCCGACAAACTTTCAAACTGGAAAGGGGGAACTGGATCACAATCGAGGTTGACCTTGATCTAGGTCAAGGTCAAGGTCGACCTTGACCCAGGGAGTTAGAACACCTAGAAAATGTGCCATATGGGATAGATAATGTCTGGAGAGGCCCAATCAGGGTCTTAAATAGGCACAGAAGAAGGAGAGGGTGCAGAAATGAGGGGACAATATGATGATGGTCAAAAATACCCCCTAAGGAGGGCTAAACCTTTTTAACATGGAAGTGCTTCCATTTTAAGATGATACAATTTTTTGTTGCCTCCTTGTACTTTTCTGATGTCTATTCCAATCTACTTCTTACCTCTTGATGGATATCCCTCTTGTACTTTTCTGATGTTTTTGTCAAGCACCTTAATAGGTTCCCAAGTGACTTATTGAAAACCTTTGTTTGGCCATCTGATTGACGATGGTATGCTGATGAGTAGGACATACTGTTCCTATTCTCTTCTAAAGAGTTCTCAAAAAATGTCCAAGGAACTTTGAATCCCTGTGTGAAACTATGGATAGGGGTAATCCATGTTACCTTACTATTTCTTTAAATAATATACCTTCCACATGAGAAACATCATGACTTGTTTTTCACGGTAGGAAATGGGCTATCTTGGAAAATATGTCAACCACTACACATATAGTGTCATACCCTTGTCTAGTCTTTGGAAGCCTAAGTACAATATCCATGCTTACTGAATCCCATGGTCTATTTGGGATTGGTAAAGGTGTATAGAGACATGCATTTGAACTTTTACCTTTGGCTTTCTGACATGCCATACAACTTTCCACATATTTTTTGACATCAGTTGGCATCTTCGGCCAATAGTAGAATCTCCTCACCAAGTTTGGTGTCTTATCAAGCCCAAAGTGGCCTTCCATACCCCCACAATGCTTCTGTTTCACAATATTATACATGACTGATCCCCTAGGGATACAAAGTTGACTTCCTTTGAAAAGAAATCCTTCCTGTAATACCAAACTGCAAAGTTACTTTGATACATGTTAGTCATCTCTTTGCATGCCTAATAGGCTTCCTTGAAGTCCTCATCTTGTTCATGCATATCCTTCATTGAGTTGACTCCCATGTTTTCTAACCTTGCCTCTTGACTGGTCAAGTTCCTTCTACTGAGGGAATCAACAAACTTGTTTGCTAACCCCTTCTTGTGTTTTATTGTGAAGTTTTATGCTTGAAGGTATTCCACCCATTTCATATGCATGTGGCTTAGTTTCTCTTGTCTATTTAAGAAACTTAAGGCATGGTTTTTATTGTAGACAACAGTCTCCTTTGGTAATAAATAATGCCCCTATTTCCTTAAGGATTGCACCATTGCATACATCTCTAAGTCATATGTAGAATATTTTTGTTTTTCTTCATTAATATTTTCACTAAAGAAGGCTATTGGCTTACCTTCTTGGCTTAAGGCCTCACTTATGGCCCTATTTTTTGGCATCACACTCAATGGTAAACACATTATTAAAGTCTAGTAAAACCAATATAGGTTGTTCTGCAACCTTTCTTTTTAAGAACTCAAATGACGTACCAGTTTCTTGGGTCCATGCAAATTGACACTTCCTATCCCCATTTTATTGTATCTATCATAGGAGCACACACATTACTAAATCCCCTAGAAAAATTCATATAAACACTTGCTAAACCATGGAAGATTTTTACCTCACTTGTATTTCTTGGGGGTGGCTAGTTAAGTATTGCATCCACCTTAGATGAGTCCATCTTTAGGTTTCCTCTTGAGATCACAAATCCTAGGAATATGAATTCCTCCTGAAAGAAAACATATTTTTCCAAGTTAATCTTCAACTTCTCCTCTTGTATCCTCTCCAAGACTTTCTCAACATGTATTAGATGATCATCTCTTGTTTATGGCCCTAAAATCAGTACATAATCTCCATGTACCTTCCTTATTTGGAGCCAAGAGTGCTAGTATTGCACAAGGGCTAATACTTCTTCTTATAAACCCTTTCTTTAACAACTCTTCAACTTGTCTTTCCAATTCTTCATTCTGATCTGGAGTTAGCTTGTATGCTACTTTTTTTTGTAGTGTAGATCCTAGTATTAAGTCAATGCAGTGACTCACATCCCTAAATGGTGGTAGAGTCTCATTCTTACTATCTACAATCACATCCTTGTACTTACTCAACAATTCTTGTACCTCCTCGGGTCCTACACTCCTCAATGGTTCTTTGTCTTTCACTTTCCTTTCTTTTACTTCCTCTGTAGACTTCACTACTATGAAAAATCATGGAGTGCTCTTCTCCTTGAGGGTCTTCATGAACTCTTTCTCTCTAACAAAAAGTACACTGGTTACCTGATGTGTCTACTTTTCATCAGCAGGTAAAGGTCTCATGGTATACTCTACTCCACCCTTGTTGATCTTATAAACATTCTTCTTTCCATCATGCTTGGACTTCACATCATACTGCCAAGGCCTCCCTAGAAATAGATGATAGGCATCCATCTCTGTAACATCACACTGAATGTTTTCTTGATAGTCTTCTATTTGAAATTCCACATGCACTTGTTCATTAACCATATCTTGTTGTTCTTTATTCAACCTAGACACTTTATAGTGGTTAGGATGGGGTATTTTCTTTAATCCAAGTTTATTATCCATCTCAATAGATGCAATATTATCAGTGGAGTCTGAATCTACAATTACCTTACACACTTTACCTTTCACCTTGCAAGAGGTCTTGAATAGGGTCTTCCTTTGTGGTGGATCCTTGCTTGCAGGGGCCTTCAATAAGGTCCTATTGAACATTAGACACTCACCTTGTTCTAGATTTGCATTTCCTCTTTTCCCTTGTATGTTTTGTGTGTCATCTTCTTGGGTTAGATGTATCCTCCTTTCTCCACCTTGGTTATTGTTTCCTTGCTTTTCTAGACACCTTGAGGCTTGATGCCCCACTTGGTTGCAGTTGAAACATACCCATATGAACACTCATGAACTCCTACCCCCAAATC
Source organism: Thuja plicata (assembly GCA_018584345.1). Taxonomy (NCBI): domain Eukaryota; kingdom Viridiplantae; phylum Streptophyta; class Pinopsida; order Cupressales; family Cupressaceae; genus Thuja; species Thuja plicata. The sequence continues at coordinate 1,692,771 of MU226281.1, read as the reverse complement.
TTCCTCTACCACTTCCTCTCCTACCCCTAAATCCACCTCTTTGACTGGATTCTACTTCTTATCCTCCTTGGTTACTTGATTCCCCTTGGAATCTCTTTGAGGGACCACCACCATTACTCCTTCCACTTCCTCTATTGAAGTTACCACCCCTTCCTCCTCTTTTCTGATCACCTCTCCTTTTTTGTTTCTCCTAAGCCTTGAGTGCCAATTGAAAACATATGTGCACTGAATCTAGGTTAAACATGGTGATTTCATCATGGATGAAGTATTTCAGTCCACTCATGTATCTAGCCAATTTTTCTTCTCTGTTTTAGAGATATTGGCTCTGAGTGAGTTTTTGAAACTCCTCTTTGTAAGCATTCACATCAAGATATTTTTACCTTAGTCCATGCAACTTTATATGCATCACTATATCATAATATTGAGGAATAAAATGCCTCTTGATCTTTGTTCTCATCCTTTTCCAAGATGTTATAGGGTTCTTCTCATTTTCAATCCTTTCATTCTACAAGAACTTCCACCAACTTAATGCAGTTCCTTTCATCTTTGATTTTTCTATTTTCACCCTTTGGTGTTTTAGAGTGTCTTCACACTCAAAGTGATTATCCAGTGCTTTCAACCATTACATGCACTCATCTACATCCATCTTCCCTGCAAACATGGGTAGATATGTCTTGGATTCTTTTCTCCCTACCCTTTCAAGGGCCTCTATGAACAATATCTAGTCATCAGGTACCCCTGGTCTTCTTGGTGCTAGTACCTCTTCTACCTCATCTTATTCTTGTAATTCATCATCAACATACCTCTTTCCTCCTTCTTGATCCTTCAATCTTTATATTTCATATTCCATCTTTTTTCTTTCCATATGCTCCTTGAGAATCTTGGCCAACTCTTTGTTGGTCACATTTGCAGGGAAACCATCCCAATAATTACCTTTAATATCAGACATCTTCTCTTACTCCTGCCTTCCAATCAGGTTCTTAGTGGCTCTGATACAACATGATGCAGAGTGCACAACCACTACCACACCATAGGGTTTAACTTCTCCATTAGACACCTTAACCTTACTCTAAGGTTCTTCTTTAGTCTAATACCTCTTCTTAGGGACCCTAAGTCTCTCCAAGTAGATTATCAACCCTCCAATGATCCTCCTTAACACCTAGGAACTCCTTTGTATTGGACCAAAAACTTGCTTTAGGGATCAATCCCCTAAATGAGCCCAAAATAGGGAAAACTACCCATCCTTATTTAGATCTTCAAACCAATGGTGGAAACATTATATTGGTGCCCAAAGCACTAGGATTCAACTCCCTATTGAGTCCTCCAACACCCACAACAAAACCTTCTCAACTCAGACCAGAATCTCTACTAGCCCTAGTTCACAAGTTTTTGGTGTTTAACTTGCAAAACTTCTAAACAACTTGGTGATTCCCCCACATCTTTGGATACCCTTTATCAACCTCTAATGGATTCAAAAAGGATTTGGTTTGATTCTAATCCAACGCCCCTAAACACTTACTAGGTTCAGAGGCCTAATTGGCTAGACTAGGCATGGATAAAAAAGTAAATGTGAGTGGATAGGTTCCTAGAAACCTCCCAAGACCTTGGATCTCTTCTACTAACCAAAAATTCCTAAATCTTCCTTTCACCAAGTTGACTCAATCCAATTGGCTGATTGTCTACACTTCTTCTCCACTTTCTTGGCTAAACACAACGATGTTTAGCCTAGGGCTGGTTTGGAATGTTAGAAAACCAACTCTCCTCACCCTGAGTCTCTGGAATCCTTAAGGTCACTCCCCCAGATTTCATTCCCATGAGTTCCATTTAAATCCCACGGTGGAATAGAAAGACAGAGGACCATTTCTTCGAAACCCTCAAATTCAAAGCTTAACATACCAGTCTACACCAAAATTTGAATAACTTGCACAAATGGAATCTGAAACACTTAAAAATGAAAGAATTTATCAAAAGGAAAACTCCACTATCCAAAATTTACAAATTCATATCATTTCCTAATCATACAGATTCATACCATGCACAAAAATAGAGAATAAAATCTAAAAATTCAGGGTTTGATATTAGTTTTCTTCAATCCTTAATACAATCTGACATCCCCTTGGATGTACAACCTCCATGTGTCTAAATAGACTCATTCTAATGGATATAACCAACTTTCAAATGGTTATCAACCAATTTTCACTTTTGAGCAACTTTTCAAAAGTTGTCGAGCAAGTTTTTAAATGTTGTCAGCAACTTTTCATTTTGTCATGACAACTTTTCATTTTTGTTCCATTGATTCTATTAGTTCTATCTAATGAAAAAATGGACCAAATATATCCATCTTAATACCAAATCAAACTAATTCCCTTACATATCACATATTCTACCTAACTAAGACCCTTGGTTAAATTTGGCATCTAGGCTCATAACATCACCTTAGATCCAATTGACCTTACAAATGGTCTTGATTACATTGCTTGATCCAAATGGATCCAAATCTCTATCCTATCCTATGTTTCAATTTGTTAGTTCCATGGAGGTGTCCTAGGTTTCCTTAACCAATAAGGTGATACACCCCTCCCAAAACCACAAAACATAAAGGGAAAGATTACAAGCAGGACTAGAAGAGGCATGTAAATATGTAGGGACTCTGGGATACCTACTAGGTGAGTGTCATCACATAGTCCCCACCCCTTGGATTTCCCTGGTAGTCAACTCTAGATCCTGACCCCGAAGTAGGCACATGTGGAACCACACACCTTTCGTGAAGACAAGTGGTGCAGGAGCACCAAGGCCATGAAGGCACACCAGGGTCACTATGGATCCTAGGAAGATGAAGGCATGACCATCAAGGGTCATTTGGAAATGTAATAGACCATTATTGGTCATTTAATGATGTTTAATCATGTTTGTAATGTTTATTGACCATTTTGTGTGCTATGATCATAAATGAGTTTTGTAAGCCATTGATTGGCACAGAAACTTAGAGACCAATCATTCATGATTGTAACATGGCCAATAGAGCCATTAAAAAGATGTAAATGTGCTAAAAGTTGTAATATTGCCTTATTGGCAAAATCTAGCCTAATGAGGGCTAGTAATGAGTTTAAGGGTTAGTCAAGCCCTAATACATTAGGACTGAATCCTAAAAGGTCCTTTAGAAGGTATTTTAATAATAAAAGTGCAAAGGAGGATGTAATAGTCAAGTTGACAAGGGTAGTTGTCAAATTGACAACTTGTTAAAGTTGTAATTAGTGTAACAGTCATTTTTAGGACTATTGTAGGTAGTTTGGGAGTTATTTATAGGTGGTTAGTCATTTTTATTCAATGGAAATAATTTAAATATATTTTAAACAATCCAATGAATGTATGGAAGTCGATGTAATAGGTTTGGAGATCAATAAAGTTGATGTTTCTGCATTTTCTATGTTTTGACAGTTACAATGGTCTCAGCGCAGAGCCCATAACTTTGGAATGCACCGTTGGATGTGTCTGTAATTGGGATATGTTTTGTAAATCCTAGTTATTCCCCTTCTCATTACAATGATCTTTGATATAGATTTCCCTTCAAAATTTATTAGATACAGAGTAGATGTATATCAAAACTATTTTCTTTCTTTGAGTCTGCACATTCAGAAGTTTGACAATTTGGGGTATCAAATGAAGCTTTAGAACCCTAAGATTTTTTGTGGTTATATTTTTTTATGTTACCAAAAACTTTCTTTCTTTCCATAAAAATTCATCTTGTCATCTTGAAGGTCAAATAAATCAATATCATAAAACTGTCCTGAGATAGAAGGAAATTGGCATAGGTTGTGATTTGCATGGTTGGAGTGTTGTTTTCATGGTGTTAAGAATTCCTAAGGATGGGATTTAGAAATCTATCAGATGTTGGAACTCTTGATTCCACATTCAAGGAAGCCTTTGCATCAATTGGTATCAGAGCAAGGAATTAGATCCTTGCAAGTTGAAGATTGAAGATGGCTTTGACAAGAAGTGAAAGAGAATTGGTCAAGGCATTGAGAGAATATTTCGATGATGGAAAGAAGAAAAGAGAAAAAGAAAGGATGAAAAGAGAAGAAAATAGAAGGAAAAAGAAAGAAGAAGAGGAAATTATAAGAATAATTAGGGAGAGTTTGGAAAAGCATCAAAAGAAGCTGGAGTGGATTGCATCACTCCTTGAACAAGCATCAGATGAAGAAGAGCAGCAGATTACACATGAAGAAGTGGATGAACCTAAGGGAAAAGAGGTTCTACAATCTGAATCAGAGGTTGAAGTTGAAATTGTTGATGGTTGCAGCAGTGGATCAAGTCTTGAGGGGCTTGAATCTGAAGAAATTCTTCAGTTGGGGGTAGGACAATGTCCTTTGGTGATGGAAGAAGACAAATAGCATGGTAGCATGGCTAGAGAGGAAACCAAGATGACTAGTGAGTTGTTGGTATGCCTAGGTAAATGGCATGATGGTGAAGACCAACAAGAGAGGGAAGTAGGTGACGAAGAACGTAACTATGGGTTCATTGGTGAGACTTAGAAGGTAGTCATGAATGCTAAAGAAGACTTGGAATGCCAAGAGGAGATGCATGTGATCCAAGATGCATTGGTCTCAATGGGAAGAGACTTCAAGTTTGAAGATAATGAAGAGTTGTAGATAGCAGCAATGGTCTCAAGGCATGAGAATAAGGATGAATTGCATATTTGTAACCAGTTGGTGGTCTACATTTTTCCCATGGGGGGGAAATCAAGAATGAAGATGCAAGAGTGCATGGTGAGGTAGCAGCAAGAGAAGATGTCATGGATCATTAATGATGATCTTTTCAAACCAAAGGTGAAAATCAAATGGTTTTGTTTGCTAACATTGTTTTATTTACAAGTTTCCAAGAGGACTTGGAAGATTTGAAAATTTGAGGAGTATGGTACAGGAGCACCAAGGCCATGAAGGCACACCAGGGTCACTATGGATCCTAGGAAGATGAAGGCATGACCATCAAGGGTCATTTGGAAATGTAATAGACCATTATTGGTCATTTAATGATGTTTAATCATGTTTGTAGTGTTTATTGACCATTTTGTGTGCTATGTAATAATCAAGTTGACAAGGGTAGTTGTCAACTTGACAACTTTTTAAAGTTGTAATTAGTGTAACAGTCAATTTTGGGACTGTTGTAGGTAGTTTGGGAGTTAGTTATAGGTGGTTGGTCATTTTTAGTTTGAAGACAATGAAGAGGTTTCAGGTAATCACTAGTTGTCCCTAGTCCACCAAACAACCCTAAACCCTAATCTAGCATTCAAAATGTTAGAAAATACATAAGAAGGCATAAAAAAGAACCTGACATTATATTATAACAAAATATCTAAAATTATATCACTACTGCCTCTGGTACCAACTCAAAACCACAAAATAAAATATTGATTCTCGAAATTCGGCTAAGTCTAAAATTTTCTAGAAACCCTCAAAATCTAGAATTTTTATTTTAACTCCTATGAGGCTAAAACCACTCTTAAACATCCTGAAAGTATTACATAAAATTTAACTTAGAGTATAAGAAAATGTGACATTTTATATTTCACCTTGAGGCTCAAATCAGACTAAGGGTACCAAACTAACCTAGTTCCTATGCATCAAAATGTACCATACAGGATGTCAAAATAATATTCAATGAAATCACATAACACTTAAGTAAAAAATAAAACCCTAAATGCCTCTAGTTACCAAAAGAATCCAAAAACACCAAAAAAGCCTAAAATGTGGTATTTTGGTTACCTGACATAGTTGGTAGTCTGTTTTGCATAGTTGGTTAGAGTTACTACATAGTTGGTCATGATTTCATGGCATTTGGTCATATTCATGTGCAATTGGTCATGGTTTATGCACAGTTGGTCCCAGAACTATGCAGTTGGGCAGGGACTGAGCATGGTTTATCGCAGCGACTTGTAGATTGATTTTGCAAGTAAAACTGGGTAAAATGAGGGTCTCGAAAGAATAAACAAAGGAAGACTCAATTGAGATCTCCTTTTTTCTAATCCAAAAGACTATGTTATAATGTAAATACTTGAACCAAATCACAACAACCACTTTCTAGACAGGATTGGACCCAAACAAGTGAACCATAATATGTTGCAAGATAAATGGGACCAACTATAATACAACTAAAGATAATTTTTTACAACACATCACCCAGAGCAGAGTTTGTCAGATCATAAAAAAATCCAATCCCCATCAAATCATAGGATATGTTGATATCAATGGAAATCATTAATGACAAAAATAATGATAGTTTTAGCATAACATTTTAGCAATCTCCCTCTTTATCATTGATAGCAACATTCATCAATAACAAAGAAACAACTCACTTAAAAAATATATCAACATTAAATTCTTATGTTCTTCTCCCCTGTGACAACAATGACAAAGGGCCAAAACTCCCATTTACTAACTCACTCTTCTCCCCCTGAGAGGAAGTCGCCAAGCATTGATCTAGAAAAAAAATAAGCATGAAATGCACTTGACCAATGCACATACCAGTGCATTTTACTAAACATTGGGAAGGGGAAGAGCCCCCAGCTTCTACCAGAGATACTCTTAAGTATCCTTGCACAATGGTTTTTTAAAGATATCTGTAATCTTCTCCTTTTTAGGTACATATTAAGGTCTGATCTCATTTTCCAACACCTTCTCTCTTAAGAAACGATATTTGAGAGATGTGTGTTTTGTCCTAGAATGCTAACTGGATTCTTTGAAATATTTATAGCACTGTTATTATTACACATAATTGAGATCCTTTCATCAAATTTTATACCAATATTCTTCAAAGTTTGTTTCATCTATAATGCATTATTACAACATAAGGATGCTACAATGTATTCTGATTCAGCAATAGATAATGTCACATCATAAACCTACTTCTTTCTTGACCAAGCAACCAAATAGGAGCAAAGGAAATAAGCTCCACCACTAGTAATTTTCTAGTTATCAATAACTCCAACCCAATCAACATAAATATAATTTGTCAAAGTGAAAACTCAACTTTTTGGGTAGCATAATCCAAAATATGTTGTACCCTTCAAATATCTAAAAATCTTTTTTATTGCCATAACATTTGACTCTTTTGGTTCTTGTTGAAATTTGGCTGCTAAGCATATGGCATATTCTTGTTGAAATTTGGTTGCTAAGAATATGGCATACATAATATGTGGTCTAGTAGTATTTAAATATATTAGTCCTCCAATAAGTGATATGTACTTACTTACATCATCTTTTGGTGATTCATCTTCTTTATTCAACTTACATATAGTAACAATAGGAGTACACACCAATTTAAAATTCTCCAAACAAAACTTCTTCAATAACTCTTTGATATACATGGACTAAGAAATGAAAATTCCTTTACTTTTCTAATTTACCTACAATCCAAGGAAAATATTCAACTCACCAATCATGGACATCTCAAATTCCTTTTGTATCTCCTCTACATATTTTCTACACAAGTCATCTTTTCCTCCAAAAATTATGTCATCAACATAAACCACAATAATTAAGATCTGATCTGAATAAATTGTATAATACAAATTATTGTCAATAGATCCTTTCTAAAATCATTTTCCAAATAGACACTTATCCAATTTGTCATACCAGGCCCTAAGTGCCTGCTTCAATACATACAATGATTTCTTCAATATGCAAACATCATATGGATCTTTTCTAGACTTGAATCCCTCTGGTTGTTTAATGTAGACTTCTTTCTTCAGTTCTCCATTCAATAATTTTGACTTAACATCCATTTGATAAAACTTGAAATCTTTAAATGTTGCAAATGCTAAGAATATCTAGATCGCTTCCATCCACGCAATAGGGGCATAAGTTTCATAAAATCAATGCCTTCAATCTGAGTGTAACCCTTGCAAACTAATCTTGTCATGTTTCTCATTACCTTTCCATTTTCATCTAGTTTATTTTGGAATACCCACTTTGTATCAATCATATTCTTGTCAATTGGTCTAGGCACAAGTTCCCAAGTATGTTTCTTCTATATCTGATGAAGTTCTTCTTTCATTGCTCTTACCCAATTCTAATCATTACATGCTTCTATAGTTTTTAGCTCAATTTCTAAAAGAACACATAATAAAACTTTCTCTTTTTCTCCTCTACTTCTTGTAATGATACCTTTATTCTTATCACCTATAATCTGATTCTCTGAATGATTTCTCTGTACATAACCTGGGGTCTTAGTTGTAGATGTTGGAGTCTTCCTTGCCCTTGATTTTCCTTCATTTTATTCACATTTTCATATTGTCTAATCTTTACATGGTTATTTTATTGAAGTTTTTCAAGGCTAACCCTTGTGCAAATTGAGTTGAAGATAAAATCCTAGGGTTTTTTGAAATATTTGATCATATCTCACAAATGGATTTGAGTTTGGGTATGAAATTTTTACTGCAGGTTAAAGATGGTTCAAAGGTGTCTCAATCTGAAAATCATATTTTTTAGATAATTTTTCTGAGAGTTATATTTTTTCATGAAAATTTGTTTTTGTTCGCAAATCAACGTATTTTTCATAAAAAGCTTACATTTTTGGAAAGCTATGCAAATTTTACAGGGGGTATGTTATTTTTGTTTTAGGTTTTGATGAAAAATAATGACTTAAAAATCTAATCTTTGAAAACTGGTATGTTTTGATAAATAGGGTCTCTAGGGCACAAATTAAGGTATATTTCTAAAAAGATTATATGTTTGGAAAGCTCTCAAATTTTTAGTAGGGGTCTCTTCTTTGCACTTCTATTTTTGGAGCTGAAATTATAGCAAACAAATCAGATCTTGTTGACTAGGTCAAAGGCAAAAAAAAAAATGTGATGAGCTTGCACTTTATTTCCAACTTCTTTCATTGCATCTTGCATTATAGGGTTGCTGATTAGGTTTTATTGTAGGGTTTTGATCTTTTTTTTGTCTTCTAATAGTGGTTTTGTAGAAAGTTTGGCCAACACAAAAGAATTAAGACTACTAATCTATTTGCTTTGCAAGACGTTGTTGAAGACTTGAAAAGTCTAAAATTACTCACATCATTTGTTTTAGAGGTTGCCTTGGAGATGCATAAAAATATTGTGTCTTTGGTTAGTCTTTTTTTTAGGCACCTAGCTTAATTAGGAAGGTTAATTTCTTTTGATTAGTTGATTAGTAGGAGAGTGTGCTCTTATCTGTTTAGAGATAATTAGAAATCTAGACCTACTTGAATGAGAAGAGGAAGCTGAAGAGAAACTGATGAAGACCAACTTCATACAGTCCTGATTAGTCAAGCTTGGAAAAGAGATAGTTTTTTGCGGACACCGAGAAATAGAGCACAGCATCACCGAGCATAATCAAAGTGGAGCAAAGGTATAAAAAGAGATATATTGATTAGAATAGTTTTATGAGATTGCAACAGATCTTAAAATCTGCAAGTATAAGTTGTATATGTGATCAGATCATAGTGTTTCAGTTTAACCGTTGATTCAGAAAGTCTCTTAACCGAGCGATATTTAAATATCCTCTTTATATTAAGATACATCCCAAGGAGTATCAAAAATTTTGATCATGAAGATAGCATGAGATGCCAGACACCTATTAACAGGCCAAGTGAGTGTTTGATCAAGGAAGGTAGCATAGAGATGCCTGATATCAAGTGATAGACTAAACTTTTAAATCCTTTAACAAGGTCACACTTAATAGTGTGTTTGTAACATTTAACAGGGCTGGCTCTTCACCGATCTCACTTTAGAAGACTGAAAAAATTGGGTTACCGATGCTAAGTGGTTTTTCCCTTAAAAAGGTTTCCATGTTAAAAATCCATGTGTCAATGTGCTTATGAGTCATTACTTTAGTGTTTTGCATTACACATAGCTTAACTTGATTGATCGGTATACTCTACATAATTTACTCTCTTTCAGTAAATTAACATACTACTATTCTGTAAACATATAGTAGAAGGTTTAACAAAGCATTCCGAGCAGTAGTAATTTGACAAAAGTATTTGAAGGCATTCATCTTATAGGACTGAAGATAACTAGAGGCTTAATATTGTGGTACTAAGTTTTTGGGTTGATTATTGAAATATTTTTTAGGCCACTGATTTACCCCCCTCCTCACCCCCCCCCCCCCCACCCCCCCCTCAGTTATTACTAACAATTGGTATTAGAGCTTGTATGCTTAGAAAGGGAGTTTAACAGCTCAAGTAAAAGATCACAAGATGAACAGACGAGATGTGCCCAAGTTGAATAAAGACAACTTTGCATCATGGAAAAGCAGAATAAGACTCCACCTATCAAGTATTGAAAATTATATTGTTAAATACTTAGATACTGAATATGTGTTTCCTACAGGACCTCACACTCTTGAGAAATTAAGAGTAAAGCATGAGCATAACAGCATGATGATAGAACTTGCATCATCACTCTCTGATGTTGAGTTTGAATATGTCAAAACCTGCACCTCTGTAAAGAAAATGTGGGATAAGTTGAAGCTGATACATCGAGGAGATGCCAATGTACTAAGAGCATAGGCACAAAGCCTAAGAGGGATGTTTAATGACCTAAGGATGAAAGAAGGGTAAAACATCACTCAGTATAGCTACAGAATCAAAGAAGTAGTAAATTCTATCTGAGGAGTTGGAGGTGTACTTGAAGAAGAGACAGTAGTAAGTAAAATATTAAGAACCTTACTACATGTGTATGCTATTAGAGTTTCTACTATTCAAAAAATGAGAGAAGTTGAAAACAATATAGTTACTCTAGATAGTCTGACTGGTAGACTAATCTCATTTGAGATTAATAACTTTGACAATAGTGTCTTACCATCTATATAATCTGCATTCAAATCTTCTTTAAAGATAAGTAACTCAAGTCATAGACATGTTGTTAGAAATGATAGTGACAGTGATAATGAGGATCAAGGACTTGATGAGATTGAAGCCCTAATGGCTAGAAGATTGCAGAGAGGCAAAGGTAGATACAAAGGTAAATTACCACTTGTATGTTTCAATTGTAAAGAGGTTGGACACTTTGCTACAAGCTGACTAAACAGAAGAAAAGATGACAAAGGAAATGATAGGTCAAATGTGAAAAAGTTTGATAGAGGTGATAATAGAGATTACCAAAGCAACCAACAATTTGACAAAAGAGATACCCAAGACTACAAGGAAAAAGGGAAGAAATCTTGTTACCTAGTTGAGAACAGAGCTGACACTAACACCAAATCAAAAGAAGATGTTGAGATGGTATTGTAGCAATTAAGGATGATTCAGATGAAGATGAAGAAAGTTATGTAGAAATTGTACTCATATCTAAAGTTAGTAGAAATGATGTATGGATCATAGATAGTGGTTGCACTCACCATATGACCGGTGATAAACAAAAGTTTGAGACTTTTGAATACTATAATGGTGGTTTAGTGAGAATGGGAAATGATACACCTTGTCCAGTTCAAGGTAAAGGAACTATAATGTTGAATAACCTGATAAAATGTGAAAATGCTTACTGCGTAAAGGACTGAATTATAATTTGTTAAGTGTTTCATAGCTGAACAATTCAAGTCACAGAGTAGCATTTGAAAATAAGAAGGCAAAGATCTTCAATGAATCAGGAAGATTGATTGGTACCGATGAATAGACAAAAGGTAACCTTTTCTATCTTGATGACACTAACACCACTTGTTTAATGGATAGAAACGAAGACATGTGGTTGTGGCACAAAAAATTGTGGCATGTGAACTTTGACAACATGATAAAGATAAGCAACAAAAGGAATGTGAGAGGCTTACCGAGCATGACTAAGCCTAAGCATATCATGTGCAAGAATTGTCAAAAAGATAAGATGACAAACTCTAGTTTCAAGAGTAAAATCCATACATCTAATGCAATTCTACAATTAGTCCATACAGATCTATGTGGACCCATGAGGACAAAGAGCTACAATGGAGATAGGTATTTTATTCTCTTTGTTGATTATTATTCTAGAATGATGACAGTCATGTTCTTAAAATATGAATCTAAAGAATTTAAGATGTTTAAATGGTATAAGGCTATGGTAGAAAAATAAAGTGAAAATAAATTGAAATTCTTAAGGTTAGATAGAGGAGGGGAATTTACTTCAGAAGAATTCACTAACTATTGCAATGAGCATGGAATTAAAAGACATGTTTTTGCACTGAGAACGCCATAGCAAAATGGAATTGCTAAAAGGAGAAACAGATCAATTGTTGATTGTACAAGAACATTGATGGTTGAGAAAAGAATCACTTAAACTTTCTGGAGGGAAGTTGTTAGTACTATTGTCTATACACTAAATAGAGTACAATTGAAGGACACAAAGAAGACACCCTATGAGCTTTGGTATGGTCATACACCCAATATAAGTTACATCAAAGTATTTGGTAGTCAATGTTATATTTTGAAGGATGATAAAAATGGAAAAATTGACTACAAAAGTGAAGAAGGTATCTTTCTAGGGTACTCAACCAAAAGAAAGGCTTATAAATGTCTTAACAAGTCATCTAAAAAAATTATTGAAAGTGCAAATGTGAAAATAGATGAATTTGTAGAAAATAATGATAGGGAAAGTAAAAAGGAACCAGAGGACTACAATAGGTTTGTTTATACATAACCTAAAAATCTACCCGAGCAATAATGTCTCCCATGAGCAACATAACATTGCACCCGAGCATCAGGTTGCTATTACCAAAAATTAGTAAAATCCTCAAGATGATGTTCTGAACAATGGAGATGAGAACGAAGGTCAAGAAGATGATCAGAATGATGAATACAGAGCTGAACCTAAACTTACCAAGTATGTCAAAAGACATCAACCATATAATAAAATCATAGGAGACAAGAAGGCTAGAACAAGAACAAGAAGTAAGTCACTAAACACTAGATGTTTACTTTGTGATTTTGAGCCTAAATATGTTAACACTGCACTTGAGAATGAATAATGGGTCAGTGCTATGAATGAAGAAATAGAAAAAATTGAGAAGAAAAGTACATGAACACTAGTACCAAGACCAGATGACATGAATGTCATCGGTACCAAATAGATATTGAGAAACAAGCTGAATGAGAATGGAGAAGTCACTAGAAACAAAGCAAGATTAGCATGCAAGGGATATGCACAAGAAGAAGGTATTGATTATGGAGAAACCTTTGCACCCATTGCTAGACTAGGAGTTAGAATCTTACTTGCTTATGCTGCATTTAAAGGATTCAAGGTATACCAAATGGATGTCAAATCTGCATTCCTAAATGGAATATTGGAAGAAGAGGTATATATTGAACAGCCAGAAGGGTTTGTTGATCCAAACAAGAGAAACATGGTATGTAGACTACATAAAGCCTTGTATGGATTGAAACAAGCACTAAGATCCTGGTATGAAAGAATTCACTCATATATCATTAGCATAAAATTTGTTAGAACAGGTGAAAATAACAATCTGTACTTAAAAGAAGATACCGATGGTAATATTTTGATTTCTGAAATTTTTGTTGATGATATCATTTTTGGGGGAAATGAATTATTATGAAAATCCTTTGCTAATGAAATGAGAAAGGAATTTGGAATGTCTATTTTTGGAGAGATTGAATTCTTTCTTGGTCTACAGATTCTTCAACAAGATGCAGGCATATATATCACTCAGTCTAAATACATCAAGGAAGTGTTGAAGATATTAAAGATGGAAGATTCCAAAACAGTTGTAAAAATCTATGGCTACTGGATGTAAGCTGACAAAAGAAGACAAATCCAATGAGGTAAATCAGAACTTATATAGATCAATAATTGGAAAACTGATGTATGTTGTTCACACCAGACCAGATATAGCACATGCAGTTGGAATAGTTGCAAGATTATCTACTAATCCCAAAGAATCACATATGATTGTTGTCAAGAGAATTCTGAGATATCTGAAGAACACCGAGGACTATGGCTTATGGTACAAAAGAGAAGGAAAATTTGAGCTACAAGTCTATACAGATGTTGATTGGGTTGGAAACATTGATGACCTAAAGAGCATAACTGGAGGGGCATTCTTCATGGGTGACAGACTTGTCACATGGATCACCAAGAAGCAAGGATGCATCTCTCAGTCTACTGCAGAAGCAAAGTATGTGGTTGTTGTTGCAAATTGCTCCAATATTGCATGGATCAAACAATTGCTGGAAGGTGTGAATATGAAGATTCTTGAACCAGTAGTTATCTATTGTGATAATACCAGTGCAATAAACATTTCTACGAATCCAGTCATGCATGCTAAGACTAATCATATTGCTATAAAGTATCACTATCTGAGAGAACAAGTGCAAGAAAAGGAGGTAACGCTGGAATATGTGCAATCAAAGGAACAACTAGCTAACATATTCACCAAGCCATTACCGAAGGATACATTTGAGTACCTGAGATAGAGACTAGGGTTCCAACCCTTGTCTACTGGTTAGTAAGTTGACTAGGAGGTTGCATCAGCCTATACCAAATTTGAGGATCAGTCATGTTGATGCAAGCACTAAGATGGATAGCAACATATATATTTGTATATTTGTACATAGAAAGGTACAAATCTGCACCGAAAACCAGAGACATTATACTACTAATGGATAAATAAATTCAAGGAATATATTATGCAAGGGGATGGAACATGATATAGATAATTTTTGTTTGGCATTGTTTTCAAAGGGAGAGATTATCTCATTATCATCAGGGAGATATTTGCATTATCATAAAGAGAGAGATATGATAAAGGGAGAGATTATCTCATTAAATAAAAAAGGGAGAGATTATCTCATTGATCAGAAAAGATTATATCATTATCCATGAAGAGAAGTTCCTAAGAATCAGAAGGAAGATTTAATCAATATTCTAAGGGAGATAAATTGATTACATATGAAATATCCATCTAAGGGAGAGAGTTCAGACAAAGAAAAAGATTGTTGTCAAAGAAAAAAGGAGATTATCAAGAAGAGGAACAATCAAGGTAGAGTACATATCAGAATAGAGATATCAGATGATACATCTATCTAGAGAAGGGATTGAAGATTGAAGACAACCATTCTACATGAAACAAATCTAAGCTATCTTGAGCTTATCGAAAGCCAGACATTTGTAATAGTTACATTAGGAAAGCTTAATGAAACTGTTATATTTCATATTGTATTAGTAATAGTATAGTATGATAATGTAGTATGTTGCCATCAATGCCAAAGGGACAGATTAATGACATGTAGCTGATTGAATGTTTGAAGATGTTAAGTTGATCACCAAAATGCAAAAGGATAATGCAAGACAATAAATCAGTTAATAGATTGTATTGTCATTGATGTCAACTTGATATAACCTAATCGGTTATAATCAAAGTGTCAAAGACTTCAGAGAATCAAAGATAAAAATATTATGCTATCAGTAATGCATAAAAGACAAGAATTCACAAGGTGACTTCAAACACCAACATTCAGTGGAAACCAATGGACAGAGATCACCAAAATTCAAGTCACAGTGATGCCCGAGAAAGAACATTGATGAGCATTATTGATGATTGGAATCACAAGCATAACCGATGGATAGAAACATAGTGTAAACCGATGGAGAAGCCCGAGGAAAACTGGAGTGTTGGCTGAAGCTATCAAAGAGTTAAAACACCAAAATTAACTTGAGTTCAGAAACAACAAAATATCTAGCTGGCAGAGATAAATATGGACTTAACTGGTAGTTATCTTTGTTTTCATCGACAAGATAAAGCCAGAGATAAGTAAATGATTTAAAGTTGTTTTGTCCAGTTGGAAAGAAGATCTCTACAAGATAAAATAGGAGTTTTTCTTTAAATCTAATTGGCGAGAATTGTAGATCATGCCAATATCAAGAAAATCAAGAACCTAAAAATGGTGATATCATGTCTATAAAAAGAACTTAATTCATTACGAATAGAAGAGGGTGAATGAATGAGAAGAGGATGTTGAAGAGAAATTGATGAAGACCAACTTCATACAGTCCTGATTAATCAAGCTAAGGAAAGTGCTAAATTTTTCTGCAGACACCAAGCAACAGAGCACAGCATCACTGTGTAGAATCAAAGTGGAGAAAAGGTATAAAAAGAGATATATTGATCAGAATAGTTTTATGAGATTACAATAGATCTGAAAATCTGCAAGTATAAGTTGTATATGTGAACAGATCATACTGTTTCATTTTAACCATTGATTCAGAAATTCTCTTAACCAAGTGGGATTTAAAGATCTTTTTCTATATTGAGATACATCCCAAGGAGTATCAAAAAGTTTGATCATGAAGATAGCATGAGATACCAGATACCTATTGACAGGCCAAGTGAGTGTTTGATCAAGGAAGGTAGCAAAGAGATGTTTGATATCAAGTGACAAACTAAACTTTTAAATTCTCTAACAAGGTCACACTTAATAGTGTGTTTATAACATTTAACAGGGTTGGCTCTTCACCGAGCTCACTTTAGAAGAGTGAAATTTTTGGGTTACCGGTCCCAAGTGGTTTTTCCCTTAACAGGGTTTCCACATTAGAAATCCATGTGTCAATGTGTTTATGATTCATTACTTTAGTGGTTTTCATTACACATAGCTTAATTAGATTGATCGGTATACTCCATATAATTTACTGTCTTTCATTAAATTAATAAACTGTTATTTGGTAAACATACAGTAGAAGGTTTAACAAAGCATTCTAAGCAATAGTAATTTTATAAAAGTATCTGAAGGAATTCATCTTATAAGACTGAAGATAAATAGAGGCTTAATATTGTGGTACTAAGTTTTTGGGTTGATTATTGGAATATTTTTGAGTCCACTGATTCACCTCCCCCCCTCTCATTTATTACTAACAGATTTATCACTTAGAAATGAAGCTTGGGTAAATGAACATGTGATTGATGTGTTTGGGAGATACTATGGATCAAGAGAGTATGCTCTTTTCCTCATGGAAAATCAGAAATCCTAACCTCCACTAGCTATCCATTTACTTTTCTTGCATTTACCTTTAGAGGGTCTGCCAAGAGAGAAATCTTTCGGGAACCACCCAAGTGGGGAACAAGCAAACTTGGCTACTCCACCCCACTATAATCAAAATCTTCCTTCAATCTAAAGAGAAGGAAGACTTTTCTATATCTCATTCTAATGCCTCTTCATGTGTAGGGCCTAGTTACCTCAATCTTGCTAAGCAAGACTATACTTGACTAGGCACTTGTAGGATCATTTTTTGTCTCAATCTTGTTTACAAGACTACAAGGGGAGTACCTCCAACTTGTATAGGGCTGAGAGGTCTCAATCTTTCTTTTGAGACTGTATATTTTTTACGCTATTAGGGTTGAAAGGCCTCAAATATTCTTGCAGAACTACAATGGATAGTCATGAGTAGATGTCCTTACTAGAAACTTTTGGATAGAAGCTACCCGACTCACCTCTGAAAGTATCATAATCCTTTGTAAGGATCGATCCAAGTGGATTACCCAGATCACCTGAAGATTTTACACTCATGATATGTATTCATAAGGGAATTCTAAAGCATGAGTGTGGCATGAGGGAGCCTATGTTATTCGAGCATTGAGCCTCTTTTTAAAACCAGCAACATGCATAGTCTTGGAAAGAGCCAACATCACTTTGTGTGAAGCAAAGGAATATCAAATGTGGGCAAATATTTTGATACTAAGCCAAATTATCCTTAGGTATCTAATGTTTGATGTGTCTTTGATCATGTTAAGACCCGTGGAAATCATTTGAACATACACATGACAATACTATTCATAAGGTTTTTCTTTGAGACCTCACAAATGTTTGTATCATGCAAGGTTGCTTTGTCCCTTGCTTGATTGTTTAAAGACTACTTTTTGCATCACATTTTCTTTAAAAACTTGATTTTGAATTTGTAACTTGCTATTAAAACTGAAATCGCTTGCTATCACAAATTGTTCTAATCGATCAAAACAAGGTTTTGAGTCAAAAAAATTGGAATTTTATATTTTTTGTCTCAATCTTGCCTGCAGTAGTGAGAAATATCGCACGACTGTCATCTAGTTTACTGAGGTATGTCATCCAATTTCTGATCTGAGTGGGTTTGGCCTTCAATTTTCTCTTAATTTGGTTTAGGAATCTTATACTTGACTATTTATAGTCCCTTGGTCTAAGACTAGCAGGTTAGGGACTATTTTTAGCTGAAAAGGATCACCTAGATACCTTGGTTACATTCTTGATTAATAAAGTTGTTTACTTGTCTATCTCTCTTGGTTATCTTTTTCTTGGATTTGACTTTATCTCTTGACTTGAGTCACAAGTGTCGTACACAGTAGTCTTACCCACAGCTTGGGCACTTTGTGATAAGTCATCTTGATCTCTCATTTTTTTACAAGTGAACGCTTTGCTTTCCTAAGGTGGACATCAAGTGGACTTGTGTCATCGTAATTAGCTCTTGACATTCTCATTCATGCCAGTAATGACTAGATATCAGATTGACCAAGGAAAGAAACCTCCAATTAGCTTTTATGAATTACCTTTTCCTACTAGGTGTCAGCGTCATCAAGATGAAGAACCTCAAATTACCTTTGACAAAAAAGGGGATAGTACCAAAGTTTGGTTTGATACTTTTGGAAGTTCCTTTGATAATACCTTTGAGACACCTCTTGCCTCATCAAGATTTGAAAATAGTTTATCTCTCACCATGTGTAGGGAACCACATTGAAAGTGATTGAATAACCTTTTTTAGCATAATAGGAGGTTAAGTAAAATGTAGTTAGAGAGAAAGGCTTACATGGAGGAATAAATGACTCCTTTGGCTCAACAATTCAATGTCCATTTCCTTGGAGATCATGGGAATAATAAACCTCTGAGATTTCCCACAAGGCAAAAACATAATGGATTTGATTCACCTCAAATATCTTCACATTATAGGTCTAACTCTCAACATGGCAACAATGCGGAGCATGAGATTACTGAAGAAGGGCTCCTAAACTTTCAACAAGATGACCATTATCAAAGACTAATGTTAAAAGCATTGGAACAAAATGGTGATCAATATTTCATGCACTTGGCTTCTAAAGGGCTGAAACTCCCTCATGACTTTGATGTTGATGGATTTATTCTAAGAATAGAACCCTCACCTTTGGAAGTTTCCATCAAGGAAATACAAAATTTGAAAAATGAAATTGTAAAGGATAAAATGAATGAATTAAGTTTAGAGGTGTGTTCATTAACATAAAATCCCTTACATTTAAATATGTTTGTGTGTTTATTATTGTTATGGGGGTAAATAGGATGCTCTCCTTCTATCCTTAAATATGCAAATGAAAGATCCAAGTTGATTAACCCAAAAAAAAGGATCAATGCATAAATGAATCAATCATTTAGAAACAAGAATAAGGAAGGAAGATCCTAAGTACCCAGATTGGATTGATTTGATTAATTTGAATGTAAACTAGATTTAGATAGATTGAAAACCTTAATTGAATTGAATAGGAGAAATTCACTAACCTTGAAATATTGTAGATCAAAGAATTTTGTTTTCTGAAGCCTATGTTGAGTTTCTAAAAATCCAAGACCAGATCTGGAATAGAAACACAAAGACGAACAAAACCCAAAAATCTTTTTCCATTCTGAGACAGTTCTGATTTGCACCCTTAAGTCAATGTCACCATTTGCTAGAATTTCCGATTGTGCACTAGGTCACAATCAACCTAAAAAGTCTCACACTAAAATTTTTTTTTCGGATCTCGGAAGTTTGCCGAAAAGGGTATATGAATCTCCGTCTTGATCTGTTGTTCCAAACCTGTACTTGCAAGAAAAAGGGGTTTGTTTGTTGGGGAGGGGTTTGCCTTAGTCAAACCCCAGTTTTGGAATTAACCTCAAATATATATAATTGAAATTGTTGTAAAAAACAAAGTAAATGAAATAATTCACCTTGCTCGTGTAAAAGTCCTTGTGGAGGATTTGAATCCTTGAATCCACAAGTATGGATGCACCAAAATGGATTTAGAATGGATAATGGACAATTTAGGATGTCTTTAATTAATTTCTTTATAGATCTTCAACACCAATCTTGAATGGTTTCTTGAATTGGAAGAGACTTGGAGGAATGTAGATGGAGAAATCTTCAACAAGAGGGCTCCATGGAGCTTGAATCCTTCAATGGCCACCAATGGATCTCCTTGATGAAAATGGATGCCTCAGAAGTGCTTGAGAATGGATGAATGTTTCAATGGCTACTTGGCTTGCTTCAAATATTTCTTCTTCACCTTTGGAATTCACTCTTCAAGTCTTGAGCTCTTGCAATTATCAAGTCTTAGTATTTAGAAATCATGCTTAGAGAAAATGAGAGAGAAAAACTTCCTTTTATATGAAATTAGGGCACAATATTTTAGAGAGGCCAACATAGGAGAATTAAATTCTAATTGTACCCATTCCCCTAGAAGAGGACCTATGTTAAATATAATAGAGGATTTTTTGTCCCGAAGTCTGAAATAGCAGACCCGGAAGTGGAATTAACTTTTTCCAAAGACCGACATCCAGAAACCCTAAGATTCTAGAATTTGGGCCCTGGACCTGAAAAAGGTCGATTGTGACCTAGGTCAAGGTCAAGGTCAAACTTGACCCAAAAAGGTATACCTAGACCCCAAGGCCAAAATCTCAGTTTCTCAGTCTGGGTTGCCAGGAATAGGCTAAAAAGAGTGGAAATGGGGCAGAACAGGGGGATAAAGCCATATCAAAGTCAGGAACCCATTCAAGACACTTGACATGACCCCAAACCACTTACTCAAAAGGCTAAACCAATATATCATGGAAGTGCTTCTATTTTCTGACTATACATTTATCCCCCACTTTAGCAAGAGTATGGACTCAATACAAACTCTTGGTAAAGGAGATCATAAAGAATAGATAATCTTATTGGAATCATAAAGGGACAAAGAAATCCTTAAGCTCCCAAGGGACTTAATTCTTTATCAACCCTAAGATCATGATAAGAGAGACATCACCAATTAAGGAGAAGGAAAGAGAGGGTATGATCACCTCGCCCAATGAGAACTTATATCCCATTGTGAACCATACAAGGAAAAAAGTGTAACTGGAAAGATGGGGTTGAACCACGTAGTGAATGTGGCTACTCACTAGTCAACCCATCAGGGAGATCCATTCTTAAGGAAACCTTCCGGCCTTAAGGGATCAAAACATTGTATATTGAAACTAGAGGGATCAAGAGATCCGTGTAAATTTAAACTGGAGGGATCAAGAGATCCTAAAAAGTAAAAATGTCCATGCTTTAAGGATTAGCCTTTAATCCATAAAGGGAAAAAAATTTAAGTATTTAAAATGTTTTGAACATGTGTGTGTGTGTGTAAAAGGTGAGTAGAGCGTATGCCCCCGCGTTAAAGTCATTGCTAACACTTTAATAGGAGCAATGGCTTTGACGAAAACATAAACAACTCTACTAATTATGTTTCCTCTACAAGATGCCCCCAAATGAAGACAACTCATGGGAAATATCACATAAACATACAAAGAACACATAAGGGATCTACCTACTATGGGGTCAGTATGATCATAAGATAACATGTACATGTAAATATGATATTATTGCAAATGAATTAACACCGTTCCCCATAGAAAGTATAACCATGAAGGATAAGCCAATCAAGCACATCGCCTACTCTCCCCATCTTGGTTTATATCATGTAGGGAAGGTGGGAAACTTGCAAGAGGGAATCTATCCAATACAGTAGGAATAATAGCTAGTTCCAAACAATGATCCTCTTGAGAATCGTATTGCTCAATACTAGGTGTAATTGTCAATTGATTTGAAAGCATATGAGGTAAGTCAGTGTCAAGGTCAATGGTCTCATATTCATCACTAAGATCAATAGTATCATCTAAAGTATCCTCCTCATCAAGAATAACTGAAATTGGATCTAAGATGTGAATAGGATCATCACACTCATTCATCTTAACATCATTTTGAATATTGACCTATTTCAACACATCAGGCATAATTTGATCGAAAGAAGATAAAGAGTTTTGAAGAAGAGAAGCATGGGCCCTAGAATTAGCTCTACGCTTCTTACAATGTTCACTAGAAGATTTATTATGTTTTTATTTGTTTGACACATGTGGAGAACTAGGAGGAATAACTATTAATTCCTTCATAGGTTCTATAGGAGGATTGATAGGATTCACAGTAGGCTAAGTAGAAATACTGGGAGGTTGAGTAATAGAACTAGTGGTAATAGATAAAGGAGGTATATAAGGATTTTGCAAAAGACCACGGTTGAGATCTATTCAATGCATGCTTAAATCAACCATCTTGCGATGTTTATAGGCTTGATATGAGCGAAAAGGTTGTCAAGGCGAGGAGGACATGAGTTAGGTAATGAGGGCCAAAAGAAATCAAGAGTAGCACATTCTCTAGGCCTCAAAGGTTGGTATAGAATATGATTAATAGTTTTTACTTCCCCATTATGAATGAACTTAAGAAATTTATGAATAGGAGAAGCGATAGCATGCATAGAAGTTATCCAAGGCAAACCAAGTTTGACTTGAAATTGATTAGATGTAGGAACAATGATGAAGGTAGTATCTACAACCTTGCCATAGAGTTCAACGGGCAAGTTGATAGAACCAAGTGCAGGATAGAGAAAACCATTACAAGTTTGGATCCATGCATCCGATGGATCATAATAATCACATTGTAAGCCTTTCATAAAAATATTTTCCTTAGTAATAACATTGATTAATGATGTGGGATCAACAAGACAACCACGTGTAGGTATCTTAGCAATCCTAGCATAAATATAAAGGGGACCATCGGGAGTCTTAATAGTCTCATAATCATCAAAGGTAATTGAAATTTCCCGAGGTCGCTTATCCTTAGTTTGTTTTTGAGGCTTAGGTAGAACTGGAAGTTGAGGTGGAGGTGAAGGATCTTGAACAATAGGTTGAGATACAAAAACACTCTCCACATTATTAAAAAATTTATTAAGATCATCCATCTTTGAATCGTAAACTATATCCACAGAAGATGGTTCAGCGATAGTATTAGTATCATGTGTAGGTAGAGGATTCATGTAGATTTGAAGGTTTTGATTAGGAGTAGAGACATATTTGTTCCCATTACCATCAATATTATTAGTAGATAAAGCATTGGAATAGATCAAGTCTTGAACTTTATGTTTTAGAGAATAACATTTTTCAGTATCATGGCCATTCTGGCGATGGTATTGGCAAAAAGCTTTAGAATCAAATGATTTTGAAGCTATTGTAGTTGGAAGGAGAGGTTGAATAGGAGGAAAAGTAATCATATTATAACTTAAAAACCTACACATAATATAATGTAAAGATTCAGAGAGAGGAGTAAACATATGATTCATACGACAAGCAGTGGATGCAGAAGTGGCATTGTGAGATGCAACAACAACTTGATCAACAACCAAATTCGTTTGTTTATTAATCTTGATGTAGTTGTTAGGTTTTTGAAATTTATTAGGATTAGGAGGATTGTCACTCTTATCAACTGGAATAGGAACCATTGGAGTGTTTCTCTCAAATTGACTCACTTTTAATTTATAATGATGAAGTGTTGCACAAAGTTGTTGAAAAGAGGTAAATTCAGTAAGCAGAATCTTATCTCTAATATCCTTTTGTAAATTTGAAATAAATATGTGTTGAATATCAATATCAGGAAAAGGATAAGAAATTGGACCATACAAATGCTTAAATCTACCTATGAAATCAGTTAATTTTTCCTTAATGTTTTGTTTACAATGCATTAAATCAGTTAAGGAAACTTGTGGACCAATGTTATTTTGAAATTGTTGAATGAAGGTATTATCCAGTTTAGGAAAAGAATCAATGGAATAAGGAGGTAAAGAACAATACCATTGCAAAGCCTTATCACGAAAGGTTCTAGCAAATAGTTTAGCTAAAATCCTATGGTCATGAGCATAATCACTACAAAGGATTTGAAATGTTTTAACATGAGTAACGGGATCGCCTTTACCATTATAATTCTCTAGATGAGGAATATCTGCTTTTTGCGAAACAGTAGCACTGATAATGTCTAAAGATAAGGGACTACCCATGTCACATGTAGGAATGCTAAACTTGGATTGATTTAATGATGCAAGTTGTTGTTGTAAAGATGACACAGTCTGAGCTAAACTAACAATTATGGAATCATTAGAAGACACAAGTGGCATAGGAATGTAAGAAACACTAGGAAATGTGTAGGAAGTAGCAAGAATAGAAGATACAACTGGTGGAACATTTGGAACCACAGTTGGAAGAGGATTAGTATAGGTAAAAGGTACACTATCATATGAAGGTTGTGAGGTAGGTAAAGATATCGGTGGAACACTCACAGGAATAGATGAAATTGGAAGAGATGTAGTCATCAAAGGAGGAGTATAAGTAGGAATTATAGGTAAAGGAATAGAAGAAGGTTCTTGACTAGTGATAGGAGGTGTATATCCTAGATCTTGAGCCTCTTGTGCTAAAGTTTTAACATTTGAATGCACAAGATGAGTGATACCACGCAAGAAATTAACACCTTGGTCACTATCACAAAGGACTTTCTTGAGAGCCTCTATAGCTTGAATAGAATCTTGATTATGTTTTTCTTGGATAAGCCAAGTTCCCATTTTATCAAGCTCGGTTGAAAGTTTTTTCACTTGTTCAAGAGGAACTCTTAAAGCATCTTCCTCATCATGAGATGAGTGAGAAGAGTTATGCTCCATAGAAGGATTGGAATCATGAGTATTAAATTTTTCATTTGGGATCCTATGGAAAGGAGAGGAAGATTCAGGATCAAAGGAACCCATGAATCTATGGCTTCTTCTAACTGGGACACTATAAGTAGGACTAGTAGTGGTAAAGCTCATACACCAATGCAATGCAAATGAACTAATTTAGAAAGAAAAGAGTTGATTTTAATTTTTGAAAGGAAATGAAAGAACATAAAAGAAAACTAATCTAATATGCATGCAAGATCTAACATAAAATATGTAAATCTAACACCAAAAAGAAAGAGTTGTCTATCGCGGGCTCACCAAAATGTAAAGGATAAAATGAATGAATTAAGTTTAGAGGTGTGTTCATTAACATAAAATCCCTTACATTTAAATATATTTGTGTGTTTATTATTGTTATGGGGGTAAATAGGATGCTCTCCTTCTATCCTTGAATATGAAAATAAAAGATCCAAGTTGATTAACCCAAAAGAAAGGATCAATGCATAAATGAATCAATCATTTAGAAAAAAGAATAAGGAAGGAAGATCCTAAGTACCCAGATTGGATTGATTTGATTAATTTGAGTCTAGAATAGATTTAGATAGATTGAAAACCTTAATTTAATTGAATAGGAGAAATGCACTAACCTCGAAATATTCCAGATCAAAGAATGTTTTTTTTTGAAGCCTGTGTTGAGTTTCTGGAAAATCCAAGACCAGATCTGGAATAGAAACACAGAGACGGACAAAACCCAAAAATATTTTTCCATTCTGAGACAGTTCCAATTTGCACCCTCAAGTCAATGTCACCATTTTCTAGAATTTTTGATTGTGCCCTAGGTCACAATCGACCTAAAAAGTCTCTGATTGAAATTCTATTTTCGAATCCCAAAAGTTTTCTGAAAAGGGTATCTGAATCTTTGTCCTGATCTGCTGTTCTGAACCTGTACCTACAAGAAAAAGGGGTTTGTTTGTTAGGGAGGGGTTTGCCTTAGTCAAACCCTAGTTTTGGAATTAACCTCAAATATATATAATTGAAATTGCTAGAATAAACAAAGTAAATGAAACAATTCACCTTGCTCATGTAAAAGTCCTTGTGGAGGATTCAAATCCTTGAATCTACAAGTATGGATGCACCAAAATGGATGTAGAATGGAGAATGGAGAATCTAGGATGTCTTCAATCAATTTATTTGTAGATCTTCAACACCAATCTTTAATGGGTTCTTGAATTGGAAGAGACTTGGAGGAATGTAGATGGAGAAATCTTCAACAAGAGGGCTCCATGGAGCTTGAATCCTTGAATGGCCACCAATGGATCTCCTTGATGAAAATGGATTCTTGAGAAGTGTTTGAGAATGGATGAATGCTTCAATGGCTACTTGGCTTGCTTCAAATCTCTCTTCTTCACCTTTGGAATTCACTCTTCAAGTCTTGAGCTCTTGCAATTATCAAGTCTTAGCATTTAGAAATCATGCTTAGAGAAAATGAGAGAGAAAAACTTCCTTTTATATGAAATTAGGGCACAATCTTCTAGAGAGGCTGATATAGGAGAATTAAATTCTAATTGGACCCATGCCCCTAGAAGAGGACCTATGTTAAATATAATTGAGGATTTGTTGTCCCAAAGTCTGAAATAGCCGACCCAGAAGCGGGAATTAACTTTTTCCAAAGGCCGACGTCCAGAAACCCTAAGATTCTAGAATTTGGGCCCTAGACCTGAAAAAGGTCGATTTTGACCTAGTTCAAGGTTGAGGTCAACCTTGACCCAAAAAGGTCGACCTAGACCCCAAGGCCAAAATCCTAGTTTCTCAGTCTGGGTTGCCATAAATAGGCTCGAAAGAGTGGAAATGGGGCAGAATAGGGGGATAAAGCCAGATCAAAGTCAGGAACCCATTCAAGGCACTTGACATGACCCAAAACCACTTACTTGGAAGGCTAAACTAGTCTATCATCAAATTCATTCCATTTTCTGACTATATAGAAATGTCAAACATAAAAAGGGAAAAGGAGAATCCTAAGTCATCATTTTCTATGGAATTCGTATGCGCTCTACCTTTTGACAAGACTCTATACATGATGCATTTTCTGAGAGATGATGAGATTCCTAAGTATGACAATTATGATGGAAATAGGGATCCATGTGACCATGTTTGACAATTTTATGCTTTAAGTATGGACTTTACGCATGATGACACTTATTTTATGTGACTCTTTCCTAGGAGTCTAAATGGACAAACTATGGAATGGTTCACAAAAATAACACCTCCACACATGTCCTTTGATTATTTAGTTCAAAGTTTTATTCAAAAATACTCTTATAATATTCAGCACCTTGTGGCAATGCTTGACCTATGCAACATCAAACAAAAACAAGGTGAAAAATTTTGTTACATTCTTGCAAAGATGGAGAAAGTTACATGCAAGGTACCCACGACAACTACCAGAGAATGAAAAGATTGATATCTTTGTTAATAACCTCATACCTTACTTATATTATGATCTTATAATGCAATTATTTTGCACCTTTAATGATATGATTGAAATTGCATTCTAAATAGAGGATGTTTTTGTCAAAAATGGTGAGATCACATTAAGCAAGGATAAGTCCACAAATGGTAATGGATATAAAAAAGACAAGAATAAGCCTTGGAATAAGAACAAGCTTGTGGTCAATGATGGTTTTTTTTATGAGTCTAAGCCTAAAGAGCTCATTTTCAACTTAGTTAGTGCTATCCTAACAATCAAACAATGAGAAGCAACAAGATCTGATGATAGATTATAAGGCTAAATCTTCATGGGAACCTAAGACTAAACATGATTTTACTCCCTTGGGAGATTCATATGATGTGATACTTAAGACTTTACTTGTCTGCAAGATTATCACACTACCTAAATATGCAAACCGTACGAGCTAGAGGTGAAACCTAAGTGGTGGAATGACAATCCTTATTGTGAGTATCATAAAAAACAAAGGACACAAGACCAACAATTGCATAAAGATGAAACATGTCATTCAAGATCTTATTGAGGATGGGAAAGTTGGAGTGGATGGTCTTGTTAAGAATTTTTATCATAAGGCCTTTAAAGAACCATTCCCTAAGTATGACAAAGGAGAAACATCAAAGAAAGATGAGGGAGATAAAATCAACTATGCTTATACAAATGGTGACAATATTATCAATATTCTTGAGGCTATGAATGAAAACATTAACATGGTGAGGCCTAATGGAGCCAACTATGATTCAGATATTGATGAGGCACATAAGGTTATCTTGAGAGGTGTTGGTTCTTCCATGCAACCCCAATCTTTCAATGAGCATAATCACATGATCATGTTTAGAGGTGTCAACTTTCCTTCACATAGAGAAAGTCTAAATTTTGTCACTAGGAGTCAACCCAAGGTTATGCTCAGAGGTCCAAATTCTTCCAAGAAAGCCAGTCCTAATAAAATGGCATCCTCTTCTAAGAAAGATTCTACTTCCAGAAAGTCAAACTACAATCTATTAGATCAAATTCAATGTACTCTAGCCTAGATTTCAATCTTTGAGTTGCTAGAGTTGTCACCTATGCACAAGGAGATCTTAGAGAAATATTTACAAATTGAAATTGTCCCCAAAGACATAAATATTCATCAATTTTAGACCATGGTTAATCACATTTCTGGTCCACATTATATTTCATTTTCCGAGGAAGATGACAAGTCTTTAAGTCACCCCCATAACCTTGCCTTACATATTGAAATCCAAATCTACCAAACCTGAGTCAAACGTGTGCTGATAGATAATGGTGTTGCATTAAATATTTGTTCTTTTAGTGTGATTAAGCAGTTGGAATTGTTAGAGTTCACCGTTGATTCAAGGAAGAAGATTACTATTAAAAACTATGAAAAAGTTGAAAGGTCTTCCATAGGATTGATTGTGTTACCTATTTGGGTTAATCTAGTAGAAAAAGATTATGTCTTTCAAGTTCTTGATATTCCCCTTTCTTACAACATCTTGCTAGGGAGACCAAGGATCCATGATATGCAAGTGGTTCCCTCTACCTACCATCAGTGTATAAAGTTTCCTTTCAATGGTACCAAGATTTCTATTCTAGGGGATAATTCTATGTCTATCAAAACACTTACTGTTGAATCCTTTGTACCACACAATAGAGTTGCTAATGAAACTAAGACTACTCTTGTTGATTGTGAGAAGAAATTAAAAATGCTAAATATTGGAATGGGGGAATATTGAATTGATTATATTGCTACACTCCCAGTCTCCCCTCATTCTTATGGAAAACCTTTAGAGGATAAGAAGGATTCATCTTCTTCTATGACATGTTATGAGACCTTTGTCTAATCCTCAGTGCCCCTAGAAGATGAAAAAGAAGAAAAAGATATTAGGGAATGGATCTACAGACAAAAGGAAACTGGGGAAGTTGTTCTTACTGTAGAAGTCTCTCCCAAAAGATACGGAAAGGGCTATGAATTCCTAGCTCAGATGGGTTACTCAGTTCATGTTCCTTTGAACAATAAGAAACATTATCTTGGTGAACCTATGAGTCACACAAATGGAAGTAAATATAAGGATAAGACTATATTAAGATTCTCTAATGAGCAACCTATTTTTGACCCATATCCTGATAATTCTAGTGAATCTGAAGAAGAGATTGTGCCTACCCGCACTTTTAACCAAGATAGGGAAAACTTTGTTCCCTCTACTTCCATCCTTTGGAAAGAAGAAGGACCTTCAATACAACATGATGATGAAGGTTCTACATCTCACCAAAGTGATGAGTCATATGTTGAAGATCCTAATAGAGAATGTATTTTCAAGAACATGGCACTGTTGTTACAAAGATAAAATAATACTGACTCGCAGGGGAATGAATGGGATTATCTCTTAATTGAGTCAAAAAAATTGGGAATAGATGTGATACATACTTATGCTAACCAAACTGAAGTGGCCGACAAGTCACCTGTAGGCTCTGACGAGATGAACTTATATGCAGTTTTCATTGATCAAGTTAACCACGCTAGGAATCAGATGGATCTAGGTACTTTCAAGGGCGACCTTATAGACTCTAAAAATATTGTCACTAGAGATGACCTCCCTAGTATCAATTCTTTGGAACCTTCTACTTCCCTTCCACTCATGTACCCCAATCTTATTGATTGGTCACAATAGAACCAACAGCCTGAGTTACCTTCTTTCCAAAATGACTATGAAATAGCTTGCTACCTCAATGTTATTGAGCCCGTAGTTTCTTCCACCAGTGAATCAGAAACAAACATGACTTAGATAGATATCAATTACCTTAGTCATAAAATAAAAATAAAATTGAAAAAGGACAGGTTCTTTGATGGCGAAAACCAATTTGTGGCAGTGTTAGAGCCTAAAAAGGTAAAAACAAAAGATGTATCTAAGGGTGAAAACCTCTTTGAGGCACCCAAGGATGAGGTACTTGGTAGTCTTCCTAGTTATTTTCAAGATATATCTT
Organism: Thuja plicata; assembly: GCA_018584345.1. Lineage (NCBI taxonomy): Eukaryota > Viridiplantae > Streptophyta > Pinopsida > Cupressales > Cupressaceae > Thuja > Thuja plicata. The sequence continues at coordinate 1,662,552 of MU226281.1, read as the reverse complement.
TAGTCTTGATAGATCCAACAAAAAATATAAATCATGGGACAACTGAAGCACCTTAGATCATACATTTGGCTCAATCTCTGTTAGCTGATGAAAAGCAATAGTTCACTAAGTTCATCAGGGAGAAGAAAATTATTTTTTCTTGGACATATGCAGATATGCCAAGGCTGGACACTAATACAATTGTGCATCATCTATGTATATCTCATGGTGTTAAGCCAGTCAATCAGAAATTACAAAAGATGCATCCACACATAGCTCTACTAGTCAAATTTTAATTAGAAAAACTCTTGAGTGCTAGATTTGTACAATCTATAGCTTATTCTGAATGGATCTCAAACATTGTACCTATATCTAAACATGATAAATTCATTTGTGTATGCACAAATTTCTGAGATATTAACAAAGATTTCCCAAAGGATGACTTTCCACTTCCAAACATAGACATGATAGTGGATATTACTGCGGGTTATGAAATTTACTCTCATGGATGTTTTCTCGAGATATAATCAGATTAAAATAGATCCCAAATATCAAGAAAAGATTGCCTTCACATGTGAATGGGGAACCTTTTATTGGAACGCCATGCCATTTGGCTTCAAAAATGCCAGGGCTACCTATCAAAGAGCTATGACTACCATCTTTCATGACATGATGCATAGAAATATGGAAGATTATGTGGATGATACCTTGGAAAAATCTAAAAAAAGGAACACACATCTTGACGACTTGATTTTGTGTTGGAAAGTGATCTATTTTTCATGGTGAGATCCACTTTTTGGTTTTCATTTATGGCAACACATCTTGGTTATAGATCAATTCCTATGAAGTTGAGTTTTGATGACTCTGAAATTGACTAAGTACAGAAGCAGAGTTACAGAGGTATTTTGGGTATCAAAGATTGATATTGATGAATTAGGGAAAGTAAGCTTAGGCAAAGATAGTATGAGTTATATGTGACCTCCTTCTAAGATTGATTTTTTTTTTGTAAAGTGTACATCAAGTTAGAGATATTTGAAGACAGATAGATAGTAGAATAGTGATACAAAGCAATTGGACAGAAGCAATGATTCAGAGAGTATAACATGGACTCCAGGAAATCAAAGTTTGATTATGGTTTTTGATAACCTACACTTTGGTTATGTAAGAGTGTTGAGTTTTCATTTTATATTTGTTTTATTAAATGTATTTTGTATTGAGAGTCTACTATGTAATATTTGGTTAAGAGAGCCAACTTAGTTAAAATATAAGATATATATGGAGAACTTTTTGTTGAGAGATTATATGATGGATGTATGTGGTATGATTAGATGGATGATATGCAAATTACAAAGCACAGGATGACAGAGATCATTGATGAGCTATGATAGGAACTATCTAAGCATTAGAGATGTTTTTTTTGTTCATTACTGAGAACATTTTGTAACAAAATTATATTGTAAGAGTTGTAAGCTCACTTGGCCCCTAATAGGGTGTTGTATACCTTTAACAGGGTTGTAATTCCTTTAACAAGGAAATGTACTATGTAATATTCAGCTCCTAACAAGGCTAGGTCTCCTAACAGGGACACTATACTTTAGTGCATGCTTGTGGGTACCATCCCCATCAGGATTTTCCCTTGGCCAGGGATTCCTCGACAACAAAACTATGGTGTTATGAGTACTATGTTATTTTCTTATGTTCTTTTCAATTATACAAGTATATGGTTAATGTTTAATTGGTTGAAAAGTTTTAATAAGTTCTATAATACTGATTCACCCTCCCCCCTCTCAGTATTACCTAATCCTAATAGTTTGATCTTAGACAGAATGGAACAATTCCAACTTAGATTAAACCCTAAGAAATGTAATTTTGGAGTAACCTCGGGAAAATTACTTGGATACATCATTTCAGCTAAGGGAATAGAGTTTGACCCCAAAAAGATCCAAGTTATAATGGAGATGCCACCTCCCAAATATATAAGTCAATTAAGGAGCCTACAAGGATGCCTTCAGTCCATCAAGAGGTTCATATCTCAATATTTTAATAAGAATCAACACAAAGGATATTCATGTACATGGAATGAGGGATGTGAGAAAAGCATCAATCAGATCAAGGCATATTTGGCCAAACCTCTTGTCTTAATGCCTCCTATTTCAGGGAAACATCCTATTTTGTACATCTCAGCTACAACCACATCCTTGGGGGAATTATTGGAAAAACAAGATGAACATGGGAAAGAAAGAGCTATATACTACATCAACAAAACATTAGTAGCCTATGAAATCAATTACAACAAAATTAAAAAATCTTTCCTTGCAATGGTCTTTGCACCTCAAAAACTCACACATTATATGTTGGCACATACTACACAACTTGTCACAAAAATTGATCCTTTGAAATATTTACTAAATAAAGATACTCTTACTGGTTGACTCGCTAAATGGATGATGATTCTCTCTGAATTTGAAATTGAGTACGTTGATCGTAAGGCCATAAAAGGACAAGAAATTATTTATCAACTAGTTGAATGCCCTCTACAAGATGATGCTCCTATATAGATTGATTTCCCTAATTCATCCATTGTGTATGTGACTGAGCGAACATGGAATATGTTCTTTGATGGATATCACACACAGAATGGTGTTGGAGCTGGTGTTTTGTTTGTCACACCTCATGGATACACTATCCTAAAGTCATATAAGTTGTTATTTCCTTGCACAAACAACATAGCAGAATATGAGGCTTTGAAAAATGGGATTAAAATGGCTATTCAATGGAGGATCACTGCGCTACATATTTTTGGAGACTCTCATCTCATTATAAATCATACTAATGATGACTATCAAACCAAAGATGAGAAATTAATTCCTTACAAGAAGATGATTGATGATCTCAAAAATTACTTCACTTTTGTCACATTCCAGCAAATCCCTAGAGCCAAAAATAGGGTGGCTGATACCATGGACACTTTGGCTTCTATCTTACAATTAGAAGAGCATGAGTCCAGATTTCAATTCCTGGTGGAAGAACTACACTACCCTGTCTATGATTCCCCTAATAATCATGTCATATGTACCATGATTGGTCATGATTCCTCTCGATATGCTAAAATTTACTCTTACCTATGTGACCATGTAATTCCTAATAACCTAACCCGTAATGAGAAATGATAACTCATTCACAATGTTTCCCTCTATACCCTCATCTCTGGTGACTTGTTTAGGAAGGGACTAGACAAAACACTTCTTAAGCATCTAGAGAAAGATGAGTCTGAACATGTGTTAGCTAAAGTCCATGATGGTGTATGTAGGTCCCACTCTAATGGTCTTGCGCTAGCTCAAAATATACTAAGGGCTAGTTATTATTGGCCTACTATGTAGACAGATGTTGTGTCTTATGCTAAGTCTTGTAAGAAGTTTCAGATGCACGGGAATTTGATTCATGTTCCAGGAAGGAAACTTATTCCATCTGTTACACATTGTCCTTTTCAATAGTGGGCTTTTGATTTGGTTGGTCAAATACATCCTAACTCATCTAGTGGACACAATTTTATCATTACTACAACAAAATATTCAAAAAATAGGTTGAGGTTGTTCTTCTTTCAGTTTCTACTAAAAAACAAGTGTCTTTGTTCATCCTCAATCATATCATCTATCGCTATTGCATACCTTCCTCCATGGTTACTGATAATGGAGGGAAATTTGAAAACAAGGATCTCAAGAAGTTATGTAAATAATTCAAGATTAAACAACACTTGTCCTCAATTTACAACCCTCAAGGTAATGACCAGGTTGAAGCTTCTAATAAGACACTGCTGAATATTTTGCATAGAACAGTTAACAAATCAGGTTGAGACTGGCACTTACAAATTAATCATGCACTATAGGCCTATAGAAATAGCATTTTCACACCTACTGGAGCTACCCCCTTTGTGCTTGTTTATGGATCTGAAGTTTTCTTACCCCTTGAGGTTGAGATACCTTCCCTAAGAGTCTCATTAAAGGGTCTCATCATAGATGACAATTATAGAATCATTCGCATACAAGAGCTAGAACTTCTGGATGAGCGTAGAAGAGTTGCATTTGACCACATGAGGGTATATCATAAAATTATGTCACAAAGATATAATAAAAAGGTTCATTCTAGAGAACTTCAGGTTGCAGATCTCGTCTTGAGAGAGAATCCTAAAAATCAACATAAAAGAGCATAGAAAGGGAAGTTTGAACCAAATTGGTTGAGTCCCTACATAGGTACTATTTCTTTTGGATCTGGTACTTATCATATTTCTATGCCTGAGGGAGAACAACTCCCTAAACCTATCAACACCCTTCATTTAAAGAAGTTCTATGCATGATGCTCCAAAGCTTTGTATATATCTTAAATGTCCTAAAAAAAATTGATAAAAATTGATATATGATCCTGAAAGAATCCTTAAAAAAAAGAGAAAAGAAACAAAAAAATTTGAAAAATAAAAAAATGTGCCTTGGTGAAAACCTAGAAACAGACACCTTGGTAGAAAAATTAGAAAATAATTCAAGTGATGAAAATCTGGAAACAGACGCTACTTGAAACCCATGTGCTTATGTCTATCAGCTTGTCGCTTTGCGCTCTAAACCCTTTTGACTTCCATCTCCAATCTCTTTGGTCTAGGATTGATCTTTTTCTATGGCTAGGGGGCATATGTTGTATCCTCCTTTGGTATACAATGATGTTTCTTAGTGGCTCACCCCCAACAGTGTGTCTCAACACTTCCTTTGACGTCGAGTGTTTATTAACACTTATCAAATATGCTACCTTGAGTTGATGTTTTGTTTGTAGTCTAGGATTGTGCGATATTTCTCACCTATAGGCATGAGTCCTAGCGAGTCAGTGATTATTATTTTTTACACCGTGCTTAAACTAAAATGAATGAGACATGTTATGACTTATTTTCTTTGTGTGCTGAGTGGTTAATTATTTTCACTTAATATTGTTTCCTTAGTCTCTCCATGATGTTACGACTAGAGAACTAAGGACATGGGGCATGTTCTCTTTAGTTTCTACCTATGGGTATCGCTTTGGTGATCCTAGGTGTCTCTTTATTTTACCCCTTGGACACTAGGTGGATCTAGACCTATATCATTGATTGTTATATTGTGTTTTCTTACACATGAACCCTTCAGGTCATCCTGGACTCTTATGCCTTGATGCTTATGGTTACTTGCAACATTAACTTGGAAACAATGTTCTGGTCATCTTGGCCCTTATGCCTTGGTGCTTACGCGTGTTTCCTAAATTCTATCCAATATACACTAGTGATGGTTGTATGATCTTGAGATGTCCCTTAATAAGGCTCGATGATAAAATAAGGACCTATCTAATTGACCCTTGCAAATCGCACTTTGCATCTTCATAGCAGTTTGCATTTTTTAAGGTTCATTTTTAGTTTGCATTTGAATTACGAGAGAGTCTCCTTCATCATTTCGGATGGATATTTAGTTCTTCTTGATTTCATATCTTCCCTACCGCTCATTACATTTTGACCTAGATTTTCAAAATCTTGGGTTTCTGCAAAGATTGCACCCTTACCTAATTTCAATGTCTTGGATCCATTTTCGGGATTGAAATTGAAATCTGAATTCATCTTGATTGTCAAAAACTCATTTTAAAATTATTTTCTACTAGGCACAGTTGATTACCCCTTTGAGGCTAATCTCTTGAATCTTTTTGAGGCAATCACCATTTCTTCTTTTGGATTGTCATTTCATCACCTTTCTTCTTTGCTTTGACCTAATGCTAATGCTATACCTTTTTGGTCAACCTTATTCAAACTAGGGAAAATTTTCATGACTTCATGGTCAACCTTGGTCTTGTGTGCTTATCAATCATATTGAACCTTATCTTATCCCAATTTGATCAAATCTATCTAATTTATGCATCTCCTCTACCACATTTTGATTTCAATCTCGAGGGGGCAGGAATAACCTATTTTTCAAAGCTACAAATTGATTCTGGAATCCTATTGTCTTGTCTTTCAATCTATGTTTCAGTGTTCATATTTACTTACTGTGCATTGGAGTCTTATTATCTTTTCTAGTTCTCATTAGATCAAGTTTGAAATTAGTTGCCTTACTGTACTTTGTTTAATCAAGTTTGGAGTCAAATCTCTAGCAGTTACCTTGACATCATCTTTCTTTGACCTAATGTGTTCCCAGATCGCTCATACATTAGTCAAAGAGGGGCAAATGTAATCACCCAAAAATGGTTTAGTAGACTATGAGCCCCTTTCTAAACATTAAAAATTAAATACTAGACTATATCTTGTGCTTAATCAATTTTGCATATTTATTTAAACTATTATTTTCAAGATCAAATCACTACTTAATCATTTATTTGATTATATCCTAAAGTTTGACTACTTTATCCTAAGCTTTATTTAATTAAGATAACATGCTCCCTTTTAATTAAATTAAAAACCTTTTAATTAAATAATAAATCCACCTTATCCTATGTGTGCACATGAAAAAGGAATTTCCTAATTTAAAATAAAAATAAAAAAACTTTTTGTCTACACATTGAATGCACACTTTCCAAGATGAGTGGAATCTCCTTTTTCCTCTTAATCCTAGCCACTCATTTCTTTTCCCTCTTAATCTCCATCACTCCCACCAAAACCCTACCTAACCTTTAATCTCAACCACTAATTTTCCACCTCTTAATCCTAGCCCTTCATTTTCATAGCAATTCTATAAAAGGAGGCCCTCCCCTCACTCTTGAAAAAAGGATAATAGACTACTCACTCATGCTATTGTTATGATATTACTTTGTTTACTTGCATTCTTAGATAATTCTTGAGCACTCTTGGATTCTAGATTGGTATTTCCTTATTGCATTTAACTTAGAACACATAGATTAACTAGGAGGTATTGCAATCTTGCTAGATTAGTTTTTCTTTCCTTGTTCTTGCATTCGCATAATAGCTTATTTCTTGTATTTCATTGTAGATTACCTCTCATTTGCATCATAATTTGAATCTTCCATTCTATGGTGCACCTTGCAAGGGTCTCTTCTTAAGGTTCACTTGAGAGACACCATTCAGATTATCTTAGATTCTTTCACTTCATAGATAGGAAGCTATAAGCCGCTTCTTAAGACTTCCTTCTTCATGGATTCTCTCAAGTATAATGGTTTATATAAGTGTGTCACATTTTGATCACACACTATGTATCAGATCCATATCCAAAGTGTTTATCAGGAGTTTTCTGAACATCTTCATTAACCTTCACATTCACACTTTCAACTATCTTATTCAGACTCTTGTTGTAATATTGGTACACTTTTCTCTTTGTAGAATATCCTAAAAATATACCTTCATTAGCTCTATTCTCAAACTTGCCAAGGTTGTCTTCATCTCTCCGAATGTAGAATTTTCTCCCAAAAATCTTGAAGTATTTCACTGTGGTTGTCTTTCTATGTCATAGCTTGTATGATTTATTCCCATACTTCTTTTGGTAAATAACTTTGTTAAGTGTGTACATAGCTATATGAATTGCTTCCCTCTAGTAAACTTATAGTAAACCCACCTCTTTGATCATTATCATTGTTGCTTCTTACACTGTCTAATTCATCCTTCCACAACACAATTATGTTGTGGTGTTCTAGGGGTTGAAAATTGTCTTTTAATTCCATGCTTCCCACAAAAAATTTCAAATTTTTAAGAAGTAAATTATCCTCCTCTATCAAATCTCAAACATTTAATCTTCCTACCAACTTCATTCTCAGCTCTTCCTTTAAATATCCTAAATTTCATAAACGCTTGTCATTTCTCTCTTAAAAATGCAACCCAAGATAATTTGGAATAATCATCAATGAAAAGTATGAAATATATCTCACTTTGTAAGCTTATTCTTTTGGTAGGAACACATAGGTCAATGTGCACGAGATCCAATAAATGAGTAGATGAATAATATTTTTCCTTGAATGATTCTCTTTTATGCTTTCCTTCCTAACATCCCTTACAAATAACGTTGTATGATTTACACAGTCTTGGTAAATCGCTTACTGCACTTGATGAACCTATCTTTACCAAGTATTTGAAATTTAAGTGACACGTCCTCCAGTGCCAAAGTCAGTTGTCATCAGACTGAGGTAATAAACAAATTTTTGTAGCTCCTTCAAGTTGATACATGTTCCTTCTTGTTATTTTTCCAATTTCAATAACAATTTTCAACTTCTTCTGAATCTCACAACCTTCATTCTTAAACACAACATCATAGCCATTTTCACATTTTTCCAACACTCAAAATATTATGACACAAACCTTCACACAATAAACCTTGTCATTGTTATGCTTTCTATCATGAAAAGTAATAGATCTCATTCCAACAATATATGTTGCCTTATCATCACAAAATTTAACGGCGCCACCATCATATTTCTCAAGTGTTACAAATTTTATTTTATCACCAGTCATATGATTTGAGTAACTGTTGTAAATCAATCATTCATTCGTATTTCTTCTAACAAATAATGCAATCTCAGTGTTATCATCAAATTTTGTAAAATGTTAAAAATATCAAATCTAGGTTTTTCTTGTACTGCCAAAAACAAAAATTCTTCTTGATATGATTCATCATCTTATATATTAGTATCTTCATTAACATAGTAGGCCTTCTTATTGAACTTCTTAAACTTCTATCGGTTAGCCTTTTTTGGACACCTAGTTTCTAAATGACCATTTTTCCATATCTAAAGAATTTAAGGGGTAACATACATTTGTATTTGCCAGTACCTTTTTTTTTTCTTTCTTGCAAAGTTTGCTTCCATCTCATCTAAATCATTATCATCCATATATTCCTTTGTCTTTGTATCTTTAAAAGTTGTCTCAAATTTGCTCTTATATTTTTTGAATTTCCTCAACTCAAAGATGGCCATGGTGTCCAACAATTGTTCTCTATTAAACTTCTTCAGATCATAAACTTCCTCTATAGCCAATATCTTGGCATTATAGCTCTCTAGTAATGTCATCAAGATCTTATACATCACATCTTCATCAGTAATAGTGCCTCCTTGATTCTTGACTTCATTCACTACATTGTCAACCCTCTAAAAGTAACTTGCAATATCTTCACCTTCTTCCATTCTCAGGTTCTCATATTGACGCTTAGTTGTTAACTTCCTAGATAACTTAACTCTATCATTCCTTTCACATGTCTCTTTTAATTTTTGCAAACTTCATAACTAGTATTCAATGAAATAACCTTAGTCAACTCAGTTTTTGATAAAGCACTAAAAGTTTCATAGATTGCTTTCTCATTCTCCTCATAGGATGAAATTTCATCTTGATTAGTAGGGCCATTCTGAGGTGCAACATACTTCATTTCTACAACTTTCCATGTAGTATAATTGATTGATATCATGTATCCTCTCATCTGTACTTTCCAGAAACTATAATCAAATTCATCAAACATAGGGATAAACAATTTGTGTGTCATCAGATCTACCTCAAGCGATTAATCTCTCTCAAAGGAACCAAATCTCTGATACTAATTGTTGAACAAGATGAATAACTGAGAGGCGGGTGAATTAGTTATCCTTAAATATTTTCATTAACCTTTGTTAATCTAGTGAATACTTAAAAAAATCATAAACTTATAATAGATATGAACATAAAAGAAAAAAACATCAACACCATGAACACCAAAGTTTACATGGAAACTCAAGATGGTAAAAACTACAAAGAAGCTAATTCTCTTGAAAAGAACATCGATTAAGTTTACACTGGTTAAGGTGATTTTTACAAGGACTCACTACCAGCTTTCTCACTGCATGTAGGCTCATTGTTGGTTGGGATAACTACCCAAAAATTAGAAAGGCTTACTGCTAGAAAATAAGAAATTAAAATGAATCCACCACTAAAATCATTGTCACCAATAATCAATAGCACAAAATAATGTAAACTTTAACTACCGATTGCACCAACTCGCATATACATCAATACACAAATCTTCCCTTGTCAGATTTGCATTCACTTCACATATCACTCGCATACTAGCATGTCATAATAAATAGAATCATCACGCTCTTATACCATGTCATCACAACAACTAGGTCGGCCTCATTCAATTTGAAATAGGTCACACAAAAGGATTCCCGCAATGGTAAGGAATGAAATGTGGACCACTGCACTCAATACAACACACCTCGCTGACAATATTACACTACACCATCACCAATATCTTTAGAACCAACAGATAGGATCTATACATTACAATGTAAATACTTGAACCAAAGCACAAGGACCACTTTCTAGATAGGATGGGACCTAAACAAGTGAACCACAATATGTTGCAAGATAATTGGGACCAACACCAATATGGCTAATGATAAATATTTATGAAACATCATCCAAAGCACAATCTCTTAGATCAAAAAAACATCCAATCAACATCAAAGTATAGGATATGTTGACATCAATGACAACAATAATGATAGAATTAGTAGCACAATGTAACATATACTTGGGGTCCTTGTGTGGTTCCCATGTTATATTTTCATATGTGTGACATCACTTACCATGGGGCACAATATCTAGGTTGTAGACTGACATTGACCCAGGTATGGGCTTGGGAGCATATAGAAGTATGTCACCATATTTACATTAAACAACCACCATAGGGAGGACAACCATACATCTATCGTTATGAGGAAACACAACAGAGGCAGGTTGGGCATGTCAGATACTAGACGCCTGAGCTTGATATTTTATGAGAGTTCACATGGAGGTCTTACCTTGATTCCCTAGTATAGGATGGAGAAGTAGCGCACCTATACATCTATTGAAATGAGCATTATTTGGTTAGCTATACTACATAGAGTTAGTGAGTCATGAAGATTCACCTATTGTATAGGACACTCAGATAGTTCAGAGAGTGGCAGGATGTCCCTAGAGGATCAATAGAGTTTTTCTGGTGCAACTGGGATGTGAGGGAATGGGGGCCTATGATACTAGTAGCTACTATTTTTATACAGTTTGAGGTCTTTGTAGCACAAATATGGGAATGGAGGTCTCTGGTTGTGGATGCAGGGACCATTCCACAGTATGATGCATGGTGGGCACAACATAGGCCAATGCCTTACATATATCCTAGGGTACCAACCCTCAAATATATGTAGAGGATCATAATGCAGCCACAATAGAGACTAGGGAGGCAAGGATGTGGTGGTAGAGGTAGGAGAGACAAAGGCTTAAAAGGTATATATGGAGGCTGAGGAGGAAGAAATGGAGGTTTAGGTCGACCAGGAAGAGGTGGAGGACAAAGAGGTCTGGTGGTAGGGATGGAGGGGAGATATGTAGGGAGAGACAGAGATGACATAGGAGATGGTTGAGGAGGAGGATCACTAGCTACAAGAGGTCTAGTTGTTTCCCAAGTTGTGGCACCAATAGTGGCAGCAGGTGCAGGACATGTGGACTAAGATATTGGTGGTGAGGGTGTTGAGGTTGTGGAGGAGGTTGAGGTTGATTTGACATGGAGTAGCTCTAATAGAGACTTTGATTCAGAGGATACCAGCTTGTCTTTGGAGGGCGAGAAGGAGGATGATGAGATTGATGATGTTGAGGTAGAGGAGGGGGACGACAAGGGATTGATGGTTATTTATATGGGTGGATTCCATAAGGAGGAGGGGTTATCTCAGGATATCCCTCTAAGATAAGAGACGAGAGAGGGGGGGAATACCTAGCTATGATGGGGGAGAGGTTGAGATCCCTAGGAGAGAGGTTGGAGGCAATGGAGAGGAGGTTATCTAAGGCTTTGGCTAGGGAAGTGGCTATAGAGGTGAGGGCTATTGCCTTTGATTCAAAGTTTCATTGCCTCACCCACAGGGTGACAGATTTTGAGGGATAGAAGGGGAGGCTAGAGAGGAAGCAAGATTCTCTTAGGACATAGGTTCAAATAGAAAATGGAAGAGCATACATTGAAGAGGCTAGAGGTACATAGGTAGAGTAGGATGTGTATGCCTTTATTGATAGTGCTCAGGATCTGAGCCTACAAGGAGCTATTGATAGGTTATACCGAGAAGGTATAGATGTAGCAAGACAGTATCTAGAGGTAGCTAGAGATATCTTGTACTAGAAAGGACACTATGATACATCATCCCTCCAACATAGAGGGTACCAAGTTATACATATTCTCATTGACCTTAGTAATCATAGATATCATAGAGCAGTGGGGAAGTTGTTAAACCAAAAACTAAGCCATAACATCCAGATGAAAGTAAATCTGTTGTATAGCTAGAGGCAATACCTTCTACAGATGTATAGCCTAGGCCCACTGGTTTAGAAGGGGGAGGTAGCTGTAACTAATTTTTACCATATTATAGACACATTTTTACATATATTTTGAAAGCTTGCAAGCTCTTTGTTATACATTCATCTTGATATTTGTACTCTGACACACACACACACACACACACACACATATATATATGACATGCATTTTTGGTGAGACTATCTATTTTGTTTATGCATGCTTTATGTTTTTTTTCTATAATGATGTTTATGATCTGTTCTAGGACATTATATGATATGATGATGCACTATGATCTTTCCTATGACATGATGAATTCAATGTGTTCCTTTCTATGATGTAATGTCATGACATTTATGATCTTATATGCAGTATTATGTATGATGCAATACTATCAAATGACATATTATGTTCTATGTTTTTGTACTTTTCTTATGCACTTATATGATGAATGGATTTATGACATGGATGATTATGGTTATGATATATATACTAACATGTTGTGGATGCATGATGTATTATTTTTGGTTGTGCCATGATACCCTATCATAAAGACTATTAGGACTAACATAGAGAATTATTAGTATTGACAGATATGACTAGATCATAAAAGATAGATGAATACTAAGTGATATCCAAAATTCATCAACCACTTTCTTTCCCAACTTATTTCAACAATTGTTTCATCATTGAGCCAATTTATTATAGCAATATAGGTTTTATCCCACCAAGATATGAAAGATCTATGTAGGACTATCCCTCGCATTTTTATAGGCACTTTGAGTAGAAAAGGAATGTGATTCAATCAATCTAAGATCGGGTGCTAAGAGTTGAGGTATGTGCAATAGCAGACACAAGCAGTGTTACCCTTTGCAATATTTTTTTTATTAGATACATTACTCATATGTGGTCTTGCCTATCACAGACACCCACAATATCTTCTTAGACTTCATGGAAAACATCCCCCAAATAGAAGACAAAGAAAAATAATTCATGAACTATCTTGACACTTCTAATCACTTGTGGATATTCCAGAGATGCTTAGGAATGTGACTTGCAAAAATCAAGTCATAATAAGACTAACTTATTTCAAAAAATCAACAACCATACAAATTACGTTTTTGTGTTATGTAGTTATTTTGACAAAGACATTGATGATGATAATGATGTTCGGTTTCAAAAATGATGTACCTCATATAAGACTAATCTCTCTGGTTTGAGCATATACATCCTTTGTATAAGACGTAATTACCATTTGACCAAAGGATTGATTTTGATTTGACCGATAGATAAGACAATTGACTAGTTTGATTTGAGGACATATTGATAAGTTTGTTGATAATAACTCAATTTTGGAAAGCTTGAACTTTTTGTGTTCGATGTTACTCAATGCCAGTTAAAATGTAGAAGGATTATTTTTGTGATTTTTACAGGATGTTTTATGATTTTTAGATTTTTTCCAAGACTTTTTAGATCATGACATTGTATTTTCCCCTAGTTAGGATAGAAGGAGATATTTTATTACAGAATCGGCGTGGTAGACTAACTCAATTTAGGACAAGGGAGATGTTTGATGAACTTCAAGCCATGTGTAGACAACCAAGGTGTTTGTTATGTGATGAGGACAAAATGACAAGGGATGCCAGTTGGGAATAATGATAGATAGTGAAGCCATGATCTAAACATTGCACTAGAATACCCAATTTTGACCATGGTACTTGCCAAAGGTGTCACCGAAGTGGTTTCCACCATAGGATGAATTATTTATGTTGTTTTCAAAAAAATTGTCACACAAGATACCTATTTGCCAGGTTTTCATCAAGCTGGCAAATTTTTTACATATTTTGATTTTTTGTATTTTTTGGAGTTTTTGGAAATAGTTTACTCTGAGAGCCATGTGTAAAACTTGCAGAGATGAAAGCTATTGATAGATTTAGATAGAGGTTGTCCCTCTAGTGTAGACAATTGGTAAGCTCCTAACTCATAGAATACTATAATAATATAGGGACTTAGCCAATTAGTTTCAAACTTGTTTGGCTTCTCTCTATCCACTAAGTTCCTCTGATTTTCCATAAGCACTAAGTCTCCAACCTCAAATAACTTGACTTGAAAATTCTTGTTGCAGTTCCTATGGAGACATTGTTGATATGCCTACAAGTGATTCAAGGCATTTTGTCTTCTTTTATCAAGTAGTTCCAGCTCTTGTAGTCAAGAAATATGTTAATTCTGATCTAAAATGATTTTCTACAAGCACACTCTCAATGATGATAACTCGGCCTCTATTGGAAATATGGCTTCAGTTCCATAGACTAGTAAATAAGGAGTGGCTCCAATAGGCATGTGGAAACTATTTTGATAAGCCCGTAGGGAAGGATTTAAATAAATGTGCAACTCTCGGCTATCATTAATTACTTCCTAAAATTAGACAATTGAGCTTGTTCAATTTCCCCAAACTTAGTGAATTGCTTGTTCAATTACTTTCAACTTTAGAAAAGTGTGATTGCTTATTCATTTTCCCCAAATTCTTATCAAGTGTTAAATTGATTTTTGAGTTTATGATTTTCCTTGAAGGAAAAGAGCATAATCATTTAATCGATTTACCAAATGCAATAAAATGTAGTTAAGTTTGAAAGCTTGTAAAAACAAATTTTAGGTTAAACGCTTTGGCTACCTGCAAACCATGAATTAGTAGTTAATTTCCAACTTTTTAACAAAAAAGTCTCTGACAGTAACCTGCAAGAAAATGTTAAGCTTTTCAAAACACAGAAACAATCATGGTTAGAAGATTAGTGGTTAGAATTTTAAATTTGTAACTAAACCAACCAAATGTGATTACCTTTACTGGATGCGATCCTAAAATTCCTGGATGCGATTAATGATTCTAAAAAAGAGCCTTTGCACTAAAGGCGATGCAGAATTTACCTGATGTGAGATTTCCCTGGATGCGATCTAGGATATACTAGATGTGATGACATAAATCCGGGATACGATGATCTTTCCCTAATGTGAGCCTTTTTAACTAGAGGTGAGCTTTGGCAACTAAATGTGACTACGGACCTGCAAATAGAGAATACAAATTAGAAAAAATAGACTTTGAAAAGAGGATGAATCCGAGGATTTTCCCCATGGTGGGTGCTAGAAATGTGTGTGTATTTTGTGGACCTGCAAGCTATCACACAACACTTCAATATGTCATTACATTAGTGAGAAAAACATAAAATATGAAGTAGAAGCACATAGAAATCACTAAAACTGACATATTGCTTCCTATCTAAGAAGAGTATGATAAATGCTATAATTTCCCTCTGATTATGCATAAATCAGTGACACATTCATTCTTAGAATGGAAGATTTAGAGAGAATGCAAGCTAAATTGTAATGCAAAGTTCTTTTTTAGCGCTCCAAATGAAACATTATAACAATTCTAAGTATTTGAGCTAAAATACATTAAGAAATTAGGACAGCGTAAGTTTGCAAACGAAATTCTAAAATTAGGGCCCAATTGAGCACAAAATTCATTCCTTTTATAGAAGAATTTGAGGAATGAGATGTCAAGATTGATTTGTGAAGAGATGTGGAGATTGAATCTTTGGTGATCCATGTGAGGTGATCCAAGTGTTTTAACTCTCATTGGCTAATGCATTGACTATCCATTTTGCAAGTGAGGAGTTGTAATTAGGAGATTTATTTAATTCCTTTTAATTAACTACTTTAGCCATGTATTTAATTCTTTTGATTTAATAAAATAATCCAATATAATTAATGTGAGTTAGTGATGAGATCACTTTGATTTTTAGGAAATTAAATTGATTTAAATGAATTATGCCAATTAATTAAGTAATTGTCTTGACATAATTAGGGGTATGATCACACTTAGGGAAAATAGGGTCTATGGTCAGAGAAGACCAAATTAGGATGGTTACATTTGCCCCTCTTTGAATTGATGTGCGAGCAGCGCATTGATTCAAAGAATGTTTGATTTTTTTTTCATAAAGTTTCAGAATTCCGCCCTTGGTTGAACGAAATGTTTGATGAGATCAATCTCGCACTTGATTGAACTAAGACTAATAGTATTGACTTTGAACTTGATCAAAAAAAGGTCAATAAGAAAAGATATTAAAGGTACCAATTCTAAACTTGATCGAATGATAATTGATAATAATGACTCTGAACTTGATCGAATGAAGGTCAATATGAAGCTTCTAGGATCTCTGATGTATCAATTCTGAACTTGATCGAACAAGAATTGATAATACTGACTCCGAACTTTATCGAACGAAGGTCAGTATGAAGCTTCCAGGAGCTTAATAAAGATCTGAGTGATTGTGGGTGCAGCTATTCATCTTGTTAGCATTGAAGCCTTCTATCCAACGGTCCCAACTTGATCAAAGGAAACTGTCATGCCCCTAGTCTTTTGATGATAAAGTCATTTTGTTGCTTTTTGAGAAAGAATTTGAATGATTTTAAGTGTGATCATGCCCCCTCAGGAATAAAATCAAAGGAAAAAAGAATAAAATCCCTCTGTAGAATGATATATCACTTAAACAGATTGATTGAATTGAGAAAGAATCAATTAGAAGAGGTGATGAAGCGAAGGTGTGTTAAGAGAAAACACAATTTTACCAAGTCAAGTACTTTGAAAATGTAAGTTTGGAGTCTGATAAAATGATGTAGGACCAATATTTTGATGAATAATGTGCAATTCAGTGATAGAACCTGGAAAACTGATTGTGTAAAGCATGTGAATCATTTTCGGAACATATAGAGAAATTCTGCATTTTTTAAGACTGTCGTAAAAATTTTACTATGTTGTGTAAAACATCGTTTGTGCTTTTAATTTCATTCCCGATTGATCAGAGAAGAACAAAATTGAATTTGGATAGTCCCAGAAAGATCCTCATAGAGATAGAGGCAGTGATCCTAGTAGAGATGGTGATGCCTTATCACAGTGTCAGAGAGAGTGTGAGCAGCTCAGAGCTTGGATCACTACTCTGGATACTTTTCTTGCAAATAGGGACAGAAAGTTATATGTTATGAGATCTGAGAGAGATGTCCATGCCCACATAGCTACTCATCAAGACCATAGAGCTGCATACTATTTTACTTTATATTATGCGGCGGTTCCAAAGCCACAAAGAGATCCATTGTATTCTAGAGTGGTACGGCATTCAGAGGGAGTGATGCCTCCACCAGCTCATCATGATCGAGATGATGCACCACCTCCTCCTCCTCCAGATCAAGGAGAAGGTGGTGGTCAGACTTGATATTGTACTTTTGATACTTGAGAGATTTTGTATATTGATCCTTCTGAGATCATCCATTGTACGGTAGACTTTGATACATGTATATATGTTTCATTGTGATCTCACTGAGACTCTTTTGTAGACAGTTCCATATTGTTGATATGTTCCATCACTGATATATATCTAAGATAGTTGTGTCTGATTCAAACATGTTCATGGCTTCTCTTTCTCTTGATAGATGTTTATATTGATGCACATGTGATTATGTACTTGGTCGTTTGATGATATATAATAGATTCTTATGATGACATCATTTATCTCTTTGATTGATTACTGATATATAAACGTGTTTAGATGATGCTATATGAATATGAAGATGTATGTTTTTGAGATTTTCTTTATGCAAATAAATGTATGGATGCACTTAGGATGTAAAAAGAAATGCAATGCTTGAATGCTTTTTTTTGTGTTTTCTATTTCTCATTTATGAATTCAATATATATGTCATGGATATGCAATGACATTTAATATCAATAATATAGCTTAAGTAGTTAAATTGGATTTTGAATGAACTAGTAAATTATTTTGAGCTCAAGTTCTTATATTGTTCTAAAAATGAATCATGCAATCTTTAATTGAATCTACATGCAGACTCTTAGGAATGTCACTAATTTGTATACATTGTAGCATTTTTATCATCATTGGGCATTTTTGTAACGAACATCATTGGATAGTACAACTGTCACTAATACCCACAAGATATCATTAAAGTATGAATAATATGTGTATTGGATGCAATGTCAAAAAAAAACCTAAGCATCAAGGCATAGAGGCCAGGATGACTTGTCAGTTATCTCATTTTTATTTGCGAATCATCTTATGTTCAAGTGTAATGTAAGATATGTGACCCACAATGACCTTCAATATTCATATCCTTGGGTACATAATGTGTCGTACACCTTACTTAGAATTTGATTTAGAAATAGACTAGGAAATTGTTTCAACCTCACCTTAGTTTACACATAATGAGGATCGAGATATAGGCGACTATCCACTCATGTTGGTAGCTCTTACCATAAACATCTAAGTTAGGTGAAATTTATTGGATCATTAAAACAATCACCATACGTAGAAAACCAAGAAAAGGTTATGCCCCCTATCCTTGAGAATCTTTGACTTTGAATAGACGTCATAGAGTAACTTGGAAGACATAAATATCATCAATTGATAATTAATCAAATAAAATTCATAACTACTTACATGCCCCTAGTTTGTAACATCATCGGAACATAAAAGAGTCATAATCAAACCAAGATCAGTCTATATGTGTTTAAGTAGTATTGAGAGATATTGTTGATTCATTTGTCAATCACAGTAGAGAAATTATCAATTACAAGTTGGAATCAAGCAATATATTTTTATGTCTCAGTATAGTGAGATTAAATTTGTCAACAATTGAAATCCAATGTAGTATTTAGGAACATTGTTTGATTAAAGCGTTGAGAAACACTAGTATGATTAAAGTGTTGAGAAACACTAGTATGATGTATGTTACAGGTAGGTGGTGTTTAAAAAACACCCTTGTTTTTTATAATGATGTTTTGATCCAAGTATTGAGAAATATTATTTTGTAGAGGCCAACCATCCTAGACAGGAACCTAGGACAACCTAGCAGATGCAGATTGAACATGCTAGTAAAGATGCCCCCAGTGCAGAATGACTATTCCTAAGATACAAATGCATGCAAATCCCAGGAAAGGATAGGAAATTTGGAAGGAATCAGAGTCAACTAGTAGCACAGGTGTGATCATGAAATATTTAGTGCCAGACATACATTGATAGATGGAGCACAGAGTACAAGTGATGACTATTTGTCAGCTTTTGGCCAAGGCACTTTTCTCTTTTTCAATTTTTTTGTTCTTTTTCATTTTTATTTTTTTTCTTTTTTCATTTTTTTTTGTTAGTATCAAGGTGCCTATTTGCCAGGTTTTCACCAAGGATACCTTTTTACTTTTTCCACTATTTTTGGATTTCTTTAGGATCAATTTTCTAAATTTTTTAGTATTTTATGAGAACTATTTTCACTGCATGGCTCTGTCAGTCGAATATCAAGCGTAGAACCACTTCAAGTGTAGAGTATTGATGGGATCAAGAATAAAATATCCCTCAGGTGTAGCTAATTGATAATCTCCAGACCCAAAAGTTGAAGTAATAACATAAGGACCCAGCCAGTTGGGTTCAAACTTGCCCTTTTGTTCTCTGTTTGGTTGATTTTTAGGATTCTCTCTTAGAACAAGATCTCCCACTTGAAATTATCATGGTCTTACCTTCTTATTGTACCCTTTTGACATTCTTTTCTAGTACACTTTGAGATGATCAAATTATTTTTTATGCACTCATCTAATAGTTCTACTACATGAACTCTATCAATGCGGTATTGTTATCTGTAACAAGACCTTGGAGAGATACTCGCAAAGATGGAATTTCTACTTCAATAGGTAGCACTGCTTCTATGCCATAGAATAGAGAAAATGGTGTGGCTCCATTTGGTGTTCAGATACTTGTTCTATAGGCCCATAGTATCATATTTAGTTGCAAATGTTAGTCTCTGTCAGACTTATAGTTCTATGTAATATTTTTAGAATATTTTTGTTTGAAGCCTCAACTTTTCCATTACCTTGAGGATAATAGATTGAAGAACAATGTTGAGTGATATGAAACTGTGTACAAAGGTCCTAAATATCTTGGTTTTTGAACTGACCCCCATTATTTGTTACAATAGAAGAGGGTATCCCATACCTACAAATGATGCAGTTCAAGATGAACATAGCAACCTATTTTCCAGTGGCTTTGATCAGCGGCATGGCCTCGACCCACTTAGTGAAATACTTAGTGGCTGTAATGATGTACTTGTGTCCACTTTAAGAATTAGGATAAATCTGTCTAACAAGATCAAAGGCCCATTGATGAAATGGCCAATGTGTTATAAAAGGTATGAGTTCTCTAGCTGGAGCACGGATAAGGTTTCTATGTGTTTGACATTTGTGACATGTTTTAGAAAATTGCATTGTATCTTTTTCTATTGTGGGCCAATAGTAGCCAACTCTTAATAGTTTCTTAGCTAATGAAAAGTCATTTGAGTACGATCCACATACACCTTTGTGAACCTCTTTTAATGCATGGTCAGAATCTTCTTGTTCTAAACACCTAAGAAGTGTTCAGTCAAGACCTCATCTATATAAGTTAGCACTGATGAGGATATAATGCGATGTTTTCCTAATTAAAGTAATTTTTTATTCCTTGATAAGCCATTGGGTAAAGTTTGATCTGTGAGATAAGAAATTATTTTGGCATATCAGGATTGGTCTCGAGCATTTAACGTACAAATCACTTGGGATTCAAGTGTATCAAAGGCTGGAATAGATAATTCTTCCACCAAGAAGTGATAGTGGAATTGGTGTTCTTCCAGTTGTAACATGGATGCTAGTGTATCCATAGCATCTGCAGCTTTGTTTTCCACTCTTGGGATTTGTTGGAATGTGATAAAAAAAAAGTACTTTTTCAAATCTTCTACCAACTGTTTATAAGGCATCATTTTCTCATCTTTTGTCTAATAATCACCATTCACTTTATTGATAATGAGTTGAGAGTCACCATACACATGTAAATCTATGATTTTCCATTCCATAGTAAGCTTGAGTCCGTTCACCAATGCTTCATATTTTGAAATGTTATTCGTACATGGAAATATCAGTTTATATACTTTAGGTATCTTATAGCCATGAGGAGTGATAAATAATACACCTGCTCTAAATCCTTATTGTGTGAAAGAACCATCAAAATACATCTTCTCTGAATATTTAGTTAAATGCATGATTATTTCATCAGGAAATTCTATGATCAAAGGTGCATCATCTTGCAATGGTGAATCAGCTAGTTGATCTCCTAGGACTTGTCCTTTGATAGATCTTTTGTCCACATACTCAATATCAAACTCGCTGAGAATCAAGACCCATTTTTCTAGTCTTCCTGCTAATGTTGTTTTACTCAAGAGATATTTGAGAGGATCTATTTTTCAATAAGTTTCACTGTATGGGACAACATGTAGTGTCTCAACTTCTGGGATGAAAAAACAACTGCTAAGCAATATTTTTCAATGATATTGTGGTTGAGTTCATAAGACACCAAGGTCCTATTTATGTAATAGATTGCTCTTTCCTTTTTATTTTCATCCTCATTTGCTAGGAATACTCCAAGAGATGTAGTCATAGCTGAGATATAGAGTAGTAATGGTTTTCCATGAATAGGCACCATGAGAATGGGAAGAGTAGCCAAGTAATCTTTTAATTCTTTGAAATTGTTTTCACAATTCTCATCCCATTTGAAAGTAACACCTTTATGTAACAGTTTAGTGAAATGTTGCGCTCTATCTGCTAGTTGTGACATAAATCTCCTGATGGACTAAAGTCTTCCTTGAAGCGTCCTCATTTGACTGATATTGCAAGGAGGTTACCTTCCCATTATAGCTTTTACCTTTTCAGGGTCCACCTCAATTCCTTTAGCTAATACAATAAACCCTAAGAGTTTCCCTATTTGGACTACAAATGCATATTTCTTTGGATTAAGCCTTAGTTGAAACTGCTCCATTCGATCCAGTATCTTTCTCAAGTCTTCAATATGAGTAGTTCTTATTTTTAACTTGGCTAATGTATCATTCACATATTCCTCCATGTTCTTGTGTATCATGTCATGGAATATTATTGTCATAGCTCTTTGGTATGTAGCGCCAACATTCTTTAGCCCAAATGGTATGACATTCCAGCAAAATTTTCCCCATGTGCATGTAAATGTTGTCTTTTCTTGGTCCTTAGGAGCAATATTTATTTGGTTATAGCCTGATAATCCATCCATGAGAGAATACATCTGATAGCCTATTATGAGATCTATAATCATATCAATATTTGGTAATGGGAAATCATCTTTAGGACAAGCTTTGTTTAAGTCACTAAACTCTGTACAAATCTTGATAGATTTATCTATTTTGGAAAATGGTACCACATTAGAAATCAATCCTGCTTAAGAGATGACTCTTATGAATCTAGTTTTTAATAGTTTATCCAGCTCTGCTTTGACCAATAATGCCACATGTGGATGCATCTTTCTTAATATTTGTTTCACAGGTTTAATTCCAAGAGCGATAGATAAGTGATGCATTATCAAATTGAGATTGAGTCCAGGCATATCATTGTAAAACCATCAAAATTTGATCTTCTTTTCTTTGAGGAATTCAGTGAATTGTATCTTTTCTTCTTCTGATAAGGATTGTGCCAGGTGAACAAATTGAGGAGCTTTTGTTGTTCCCAAGTTAACTGGTTTTTTTGGTTCTATCAGAACTGAAGATATTTCTTGAAAGTGTTCAGGGAAGATATCAAGAATCTCATCTTTTGGCACCTTTGAGAAGTTTTCACCATCAGATACGTCTTTTATTTTTACTATTTTAGAATCTAAAACTGCCACAACGTGGTTTTCACTATCAGTTCTTTGTTTCTTTTTATTTTTCAATTTGTGACTAAGAAACTTGATATCCTCCTCTGACATATTCACTCTCCTTGCATTAGTGGAAGAAGGATAAGGTTCACAAGAATTTAGATAACAGGCCAAAGTATAGTCATTAGGAAAGTTCATGATAAGAGTAGGGTCAAAATTGGTTGAAAAATAAGATAAAGGATTCTATAATGTTTAGATCATTAAGATTCGAATCATCATTATTAAGGTCATTGTTAGTAATATGCGGACCTAACTCTAGCATCTCATCAGTTGAGATTTCTTCTTCTTCTCTCATAAAATTGAAACTCATAGCTTGTATCCTTTCAATGTCCTCTAGACCTATTAAAGCACTAGTATCTCCATTAATAATCCTAGGTAATGGTATTTCATCTGATTCTAGCACAATAGCAGTGTTAGGGGAAGTGTTATAACTTTATCCTCTCTCCCATAGAGGTGAAAATTTATGAATCACATCTGCCCCAATTTCCATGGTAGCATCAGACATGTGATCCCTTTCATAATCATGTGTGTCTATTATTTCATCATCAGATCTATTTAGAAACTCAACAATATTTACCTGATGTACTCTATTAGCCATTTGTGAATCAAAGTGTGGTAAGTCTAGGACATGTGAAATTGTCACCAATTTCCCCCCATTAGGATGTACATCTTTTTGTTGGGGTATTTCTTCATTATTTTCTTCTAGCTATTGGACTAGTGGAGAGTCTTTTGTTTCTTCCTCTATTTCTTGGACATTAGTTTCTGATAACAAAGGAACATGATGCTCTTGTTGTACTAAAAATGTAGGTACATATCTTTCTCCTTGATATTCAGGATCCTCAGTACCAATGTGTAATAATATTTCATATCTCCATGGTTCAAGTTCTATTTCTTCTTCTTCATCATCATTTCCCTTGTCAAAGATTGGACTATCCCTTGAAGTAGGGTTTGTTCATTTGTTATTGAAACCTAACCATGTTTTGTTTTTGGTGTTTCTGAATTCCATGTGTATAGGTTCAATGAGTCCTTTTCCTTTATCTCCTAAAGGTCCCTTCCCTTTGTATCTCATTTGTTTAAGAAGGTCATATCCTTTGCCATAATTTTCTGGAGATATCTCCATATGTTTTACCTCATTTTCTCTCGGTTCTCCTTTACAGAGCCAAGCTAAGACTGCTTTATTTTATTTTTCATCCTCTTGAGAAGTAGAGGCTCTAACCATTCCAGTTGGTTTGTGAATTTCTTGTTCTTTAGATGCAGTAGGTGTGAAAGATGAGGAAGGTTTCCCATAAGATCTCAGAGACATAGGAATGTTAGCCAATGATGGTGTCATGTATACTTTGTATTCCCCCATGCTATTTTCTTCAAGTTTTAGTGTCTTTCCAAAGCTTCTCATCACCATGTCTTTAGAGGTTTTGGGTATGGATTCTTTTGAGACTTCTTTATTGTGAGGAACCATACTGTTTGCTTTAACATTGTTGCAAGTGTAACTTGAATCTGCAGGAATTGTCACTTACACCCCATTATGTGGGAATTTGATGCATTGGTTGTAAGTAGATAGCACTTCTTGCATTTCATGTATCCAAGGTCTCCTTAATAATATGTTATAGGCCAATGGTAGATCAAGAACTTGAAAAATCACATTATATTCAATTGGTCCTATCCTAATTGGTAAAACAATGAGCCCTTTGGATGATCTTTCTTTTTCACATAAGCCTTGATGGTTATCTTACTTCTTGAATCAATGATTTGTTCTGAAAGACCCAAGTTATTGATTAGATTGAGTGCATATGTTCAAATTTGCACCTCCATCTATCAATACATATCTGACACAGGATTTGTGAGTTAAGACTTCAATGTGAAGAGGTTGGTTATGTAGATGATTCAAGGACTTGTCATCTTCCTTTGAAAAGGAGAGGTAATGTGGAGCTGATATATGATTGACCATTGCCTGGAACTTGTCTACATCAATGTCTTTTGGAACATTTGTAGAATGTAGGGCTTGTTCAAGAACTTCCCTATTCACTGAAGAGATCTTTAATAATTCAAATAGAGAAATTTGAGTTGAGGTTCTTTGCAATTGGTCTACCAAGTTATAGTTTGCAGATGGTATAGTAACTATTTGTCTTGTCGCTATTGGTTTAGAAATTATGACAACAGGTACTTTAGAGGATGTCGCTTTCTTAGATGAGGAGTTAACTCCTTTGATCGTGACTTGTGCTTGGCTTCGAGTTACAAAATTGGAATGTGTTGATGTGTCTTTGGCACCTTTAATAGTGATCACATTGATTGATTTTTTTTTAATGTCCAACATGTTGATCACATTATCATTATGGGAGTAGGTGTAATTCACTTCATTTCCTTTCCCTTTAGAAGCTTCCCATTTTTCATAGTTAGGGAATGGTTTTTTAAATGTTGTGTGATCTTCCTTAGTGGTATGTCCTTCCACTTTGATTTTGCCTCCTTCAATAAGGTCTTCTATAACATTTTTAAGCTTAACAAAGTCAT
This sequence comes from Thuja plicata, assembly GCA_018584345.1. Taxonomy (NCBI): domain Eukaryota; kingdom Viridiplantae; phylum Streptophyta; class Pinopsida; order Cupressales; family Cupressaceae; genus Thuja; species Thuja plicata. The sequence continues at coordinate 1,636,994 of MU226281.1, read as the reverse complement.
TAGCCTTATGTCCTTTGTTTTTATGAAAGACACAATAGGCATTGTCATTCCACGATCTTGGTTTAACTTCTGGTTCCCATGGTTTTGAATCTGGTAAATTGTGAGAAATTTGTTATCCAAGAGAGTCTTCAAAACTGTCTCAAGAGGTTCTCCCAATGGAGTAAATGTTCTTTGAGGTCTAGAAGTCCATGGTTTAATCTTGTTGTTCTCATTGTTTTCTCTTGGTCTTGTGGTTGTTAACTTAGCTTCTTTGTTTTCTTGTAAGATGTTTGTTAGATTGAACACCATTGGTTTAGGATTTGCATTTGATGCTTCTACCACTCCATCACTAACAACATTCTTGTTTTTGTTCCACCACTTAGGTTTTTTTTTATAGTTGGTAGATGTACTATCACTTTGGAGTACGATTTCTCCTTTCTTGACCATGACATCTTTGGCACAAATAGAATTTTTTATCATTCTATCAAAGCTAGGTGAATCTTGAATTTGTAAAGCATAGTTCATTTTGGGTACCAAATTGTTAATAAAGATTTCCATCTTTTCAAATTCGGGTATTTTTGTTGAGTACCTTGCAAAGATTCTCCTCCACCTTTGTAAAAAGTGTGTAAAGGATTCACCGGTTTGTTACTTCGTGTTACAAACATCCATCATGGTTACATTATGTTGTATATTTTAGGAGTAATGTTGGACAAAATGTTGAATTAACTCCTCAAAAGATTGCACACTTGGTGTGAGTTTGGAGAACCACTCCATAGCATTTCCACCTAGACTTCCCAAAAATATCCTCTTTAGATATGTCGGTTCATGCATGTACTCTATGCTTAGAGTGTAAAATTCTCTAACATGGTCATGTGGATCTATTTCTCCCATGTACTTTCCGTATTTGGGTCTTTCCATGCTGGGAGGAAATGGAACCATGTTTATACTCTTGTCAAAAGGAAATGGACATGTGTTCCAAAGAGTACTTTTTCATAGGTTTGATCTTTTCTTGCATGAGTGTCGCAAGTTCTATTTGCATTAAGGTCAATTATTTCGCGAGGATAGAAATAGGTGTTTGTACCACTTTTTCCTTTAGTCTTTCAACATTATAATATTTAGGAAGTTTGACTCCAAGAGATGCTAAATGTAGGAAGTATTTCTCTTTGTCTTCACCAATGATCTTTTCTAAGGTTCTTTGAAACCTTCTACTTTGTTTGAGTTTGTTGTACTCTTCCTATGTACATCTTCATTACTATCAGAACCAAACAAAGTATGATTGTGGTTTTGTTCTTCTTTACTACTTTCGTGTTTGTTATAGTTTTGTTCATCGTTATAGTCCTCAAAATATGCACTCCATTTGTGGTGAGGTGCTTCCATTTTGGGTGACTCTAAATCGAATAGGGGATTGCGAGATGTCTCTCCTTGTTAAAATTGTAGTAATTTAGGAGGTATCTCTGATTTGTCTGCAAGGTATTGGTTATGTCTTATCTTAACCATGAAATTTGGGTCTCAACTTTGTCAAAGGTTTTCCAATTATGTCAATAGGATGTCAAAATATCCAAATAGGTGTGTCCAAGTAGTGAAAGAGTGTTTGTGTTTGTTTTGAGTGAATGACTCTAGGGTCAGAGGGTTAGAATTCCATGATTGTGAGCTATGAATCAAGAGGTTTTGATAAGTGAAAATACCACATGTTTCAGGACCAATTTTGAGAATCCAAAAGGACGTGTAAGGTAGACTTCTAAGAAAATTGTGAAACAGGGACAGGAGGACTAGCAAGAGCAACAGGACTAGACTGAAGATCCAAAAGGGTATCAAATAATACTTAGTTTCTCTAAGTGACATGTGTGCAAGTACCCATTATCCTAGATGTGACTCCCTAAATGCAAGTTGTGATTTTCCATATGCGAGCTGATGCAGACCACATGCGTGCTTTGATATGTAGAATGCGAGCAACTTTCCTGCATGCGAGCCATGAATGACCAAAAGCAATAAAGTTCCCTAGATACGAGCTAATATAACTAGAAACAACCTGAGAATGACCATATGCAAGCCTCTAAAGGTTTTGCAAATTTTGTCAGTTTTGTCTTGAAGTACGTGAAATTTAATCTGACAATAGAGTTTATCTAAGACTTTCCAAAGAGTTCTAAAAAGCATGTATGTTAGGGATTGAAATTTATTGCCATTTTTGGGGAGATCATATTTTTAGTGAGCTTTTAGGACACATCAAGCAATGTTCTTTTGTTAAGGTGATCAAAAACACATCCCTATTCCCTAGATCTAGGAATAGAGTGAAAATATTTGCTTGTAGACTCAGATACACACTCACATGATAATCAGAATATGACCATCACCAAGCACCCACTAGCTTCAGTCATGATGTCGTATTAGTTGACTCCAAATGCAAGTAAGGGCACAAAATGACAAGTATCTTGGGGCAATTACTATTTTCCTTGCATAAAGATTATCACCCTTTCATAGATAAATCAGGTTGATTTTGACTAAAAAAATTATTTAATTATGGGAATTTGTTCGCAATCATCCCCCATAAAATTGCACAAGGCAAAATTGAGGCGTATAGCCCTATGAGTACTCAAATATTTGTAGTCTCGCAAGAAAGATTCAAGCGGCTCCAGTCTACACACACTCAAGCATGTTCAAGGAATGATGTAAAAATTCCAGGAACTAAACCGACTACATCTTCTGAGGCTTTGCCTACAAGGAAGCATATTGATTATAGTGAGTTGGAAGGGTTTGCGTAAACATCTCCTCACTGGGGTCATCTCGGGAGATTTTTTCCTCAACCGGAAGGTCCTCTAATGTTTTAAAAGTAATGACAAAGGATTGGCAAGTTAGGAGTCTAGATTTCTAATTCTTCAAAAGAACAAGAGCATACTCTCCTATTCCATGTCATTTTCTCCCACAAGCACACCAAGAATGTTCATTTCCTCAAACTTTATAACTCAAAACTCAATCCCCCATGACAAGTTTTTGATTTTCCAACTTGGGAAAAAGAGCAAATCCTCTAGTTGATAATTAATTTGTTTAAATTTGACATTAAGTTCCTATTGTAAAAAATTTGACAAAGCATATAAAAGCAAAGTTTGTTTTGTTCAATTTCCCCAATTTAAATGAGTTTCTTGTTCAATTACTTCCCAAAATTAGACAATTGAGCTTGTTTAATTTCCCCAAACTTAGTGAATTGCTTGTTCAATTACTTTCAACTTTAGAAAAGTGTGATTGCTTTTTCATTTTCCCGAAATTCTTAGCAAGTGTTAAATTCATTTTTGAGTTTATGATTTTCCTTGAAGGAAAAGGGCATAATCCTCTAATCAATTTACCAAATGCAAGAAAATGTAGTTAAGTTTGAAAGCTTGTAAAAACAAATGTTAGGTTGAATGCTTTGGCAACCTGCAAACCACGAATTAGTAGTTGCTTTCCAACTTTTTAACAAAAAATTCTCTAAAAGCAACCTGCAAGAAAATGTTAGGTTGTTCAAAACATAGAAACAGTCATGGTTAGAAGATTAGTGGTTAGACTTCTAAATTTTCAACTAAACCAACCAAATGTGACTGCCTTTACTGGATGCGATCCTAGAATTCCTGGATGTGATAAATGATTCTAAAAATGAGCCTTTGCACTAAAGGTGATGCAGAATTTGCCTAATGTGAGCTCACCCTAGATGCGATCTAGGATATACTAGATGTGATGAAAGAAATATAGGATGCGATGATCTTTCCCCAATGCGAGCCTTTGTAACTAAAGGCAAGCTTTGGCAACTAAATGTGACTCTGGACCTAAAAAATAGAGAACACAAATTAAAAAAAATAGACTTAGAAAAGAGGAGAAATCTAAGTAATTACCCCACAGTGTGTGCCAGAAATGTGTGTGTATTTTGTGGACCAACAAGCTGCCACACAACACTTCAATATGTCATTAGATTAGTGAGAAAAACATTAAATATGAAGTAAAAGCACATAGAAATCACTAAAATCGATTATTTCTTCCTATCTAAGAAGAGTATGATAAATTCTATAATTTTCCCTCAAATTATGCATAAATCAGTGACACATTCATGCTTAGAATGGAAGATTTAAAGAGAATGCAAGCTAAATTATAATGCAAAGTTTTTTTTTAGTGCTCCAAATGAAAGATTATAACAATTCTAAGTATTTGAGCTAAAATGCATTAAGAAATTAGGACAGCATAAGTTTTCAAATGAAATTCTAAAATTAGGGGCCCATTGAGCTCAAAATTCATTCCTTTTATAGAAGAATTTGAGGAATGAGAGGTCAAGATTGATTTGTGAAGAGAGGTGGAGATTGAATGTTTGATGATCCATGTGAGGTGATCCAAGTGATTTAAATCTCATTGGCTAATGGATTAACTTTCCATTTTGCAAGTGAGGAGTTGTAATTAGGAGATTTATTTAATTCATTTTAATTAATTACTTTAGCCATGTATTTAATTCTTTTGATTTAATTAAATAATCCAATGTAATTAATGTGAGTTAGTGATGAGATCACTTTGATTTTTAAGAAATTAAATTGATTTAAATGAATTATGCCAATTAATTGAGTAATTGTCTTGACATAATTAGGGGTATGATCACACTTGAAGAAAATAGGGTCTATGGTCAGAATAGACCAAATTAGGGTGGTTACAAGTTCCAGCTCTTGTAGTCAAGAAATATGGTAATTCTCATCTAAAATGATGTTCTACAAGCACACTCGCAATGACGATAACTAGGCCTCTATTGGAAAGATGGCTTCAGTTCCACAGGCTAGTGAATAAGAAGTGGCTCCAATAGGCATGTCGAAACCATTTTGATAAGCCCATAGGGAAGGATTTAACTAAATGTGCAAGTCTCGGCCAGCATCAATGACTACCTTCTTAAGGATTTTGAGAATATTTTTATTTGACACCTCAGCTTGAGTGTTACCTTGAGGGTAGTATCAAGAGGAAAAGAAGTGTTTGATATGAAATTTGGTGCAAAGGTCTTAGATTTTCTTATTTTTGAAAGGAGTAACATGGTCGGTGATAATGGTTTGAGTAACTCTATGCCACCTTATGATATATTTTAGGATAAACTTAGAAATTTTCTTACAAGTTATATAGGTCATCAGAATTTATTCAATCCACTTCATAAAATACTTTGTGGTGGTAATGATGTACTTATGAATGTTACTAGATAGTGGGTGTATCTTGCTAATAATATTGATTCACCATTGTGATAAGGGTCACAATGATATAAGGGGCTACAACTCCTGAGCTAGTGCATGAATGAGATTGTCGTATATCTGACACTTGTGGCACTTCTGGAAAAAATTGCATGTGAGTCCGCATAGTTGGCTAGTAATACCCAATTCTCAGAAGTTTCTTAGCAAGGCTTAGACCACTAGAATTGGCACCGGAGATACTTTCATGTACCTCTCATAATTTTGAGTGTGCTTTTTCAAAATAAAGACATCAAAGGAATGTACCATCTAGGATTCTTCTATAAGGTGTATCAGCAATAATGGCATAACATGAGGCTTGTCTTATGAGTGATCTCTTTTGGTTTCTAGATAGGTCAAGAGATATGGCTTGGTCTTTAAGGTAGGCATAGATATCTTTGAACCAACAGGAATTGGGACCAACAATCTTGAACACAATTTTAAACTTTGGGACTTCAAAGGAAAGAACCATGAGTTGTTCAACCAGGAATTCACAATGTGTAACTTTAGGTGGCATGTCTATAAGAGAACTCACTGTGGCCATTAAATCAACCACTTTGTTTCGAGCTCAAGGGACTAGCTCAAAGAAGATATGATCAAAGTACTGCTTGAATTCCTCTATCATGAATTTATATGGGATTAACCTATCATCCTTAGTATCATAGTTATCATTAACTTGGTTGATGGTAAGTTGGTAATCACCATATACTTTCAGATGTTTGATTTTCCACTGGATTTTGGTCTTTAACCATGTGATTAATGCCTCATATTTTGGAATGTTTTTTATACAATCAAATTTTAATTTGTGTGACCTGGGGATTGAATCACCTTGTCACATGATAAGTATCACTCTGGAATCTAAACATTTTTGTGTGTATGAGACATCAAAATACAACATCCATTTTTTCTACTTTTCTATAGTGAATATGCCTTCATTTGGAAATTCTGCTAGCATAGGATGCTCTGATGGTATTGGTGCATCTGCTAGTTGATCAGAAATGACTTGGCCTTTGATGACTTTATTTTCCACATAGTTGATGTTGAACTCACTTAGTATCATGACCCATTTAGTTAGTCACCCTATTAGTGTTGCTTTACTCAAGAGATATATCAATGGATCATTTTTTTCAACTAGCAACGTCTTGTGACTCAACATGTAATGTATAAGTTTTTGTGAACCAAAGACTACAAGGCACACCCTCTCTATTTTTTATAGTTAATCCCATAGGACACAAGTGTTCGACTGATATAGTAGATTTCTTTTTTACTTCTGAGTCATGCTAAGCTAACAATGCCCCCAGTGAATGTTTTGTTGCTAATATGAATAACAAGAGGAGCTGACCTAGAATGGGATACATGATTACAAGTCCTAAAAGAAGATAGTCCTTTAGTGTTTTGAAAGTAACTTGGCATTCTTGAGTCCATTGAAATGGTACACCCTTATGAAGCAAATATTTAAATGGGTGACACTTATCAGCTAGTTATGAAATAAACCTTCTAGCAGACTGTAATCTTCCCTGTAGACTCCTTAACTGGTGGATATTCATGGGTGGTGGCATCTCAATGATTTCCTTGACTTTTTCTATGTCTATCTCAATCCCATGGTGTGACATGATGAATCCCAATAGTTTACCTGAAGTGACCCCAAAGACACACTTCTTGAGGTTAATTCATACTTTGTATTCCTCTAATATGTATAAGATGGGTCTGAAGATAGTCAAGTGCATATTTATTTCTAGTGATTTTTCCAAATTTTCATCCACAAAATCTTCCATAGTGATGTACATCATGTCATAGAAGATTGTAATCATTTCTTATTGATAGGTTGCACTAACATTCTTTAAACCAAAAGGTGTAACATTCTAGCAGTAAGTGCCCCAGACACATGTGAAATTTGTCTTATGTTAATCCTTTGGTGCTATCTTTATCTCACTGTAACTAGAAAATTCATCCATTAGTGATAGAATTTTATATCTTGTAGTCAAGTCCACAATCATGTCTATGTTGAGAAGACAGAAATTGTATTTAGAGCATGCATTGTTCAAGTCTCTGAAATATGTGCAAATCCTAATATCATTATTGGGGTTTGATATTGGCACTAGCTTTGAGATCCACTCAGCATAATCAATGGGTCTAATGAATTTCACTTGTAATAGCTTTTTGATTTCAGAAGACAAGGTGGATGAGGGCTCAGATCAATTTGAAAATTCTTGAATCCAAGCGCATCAATCTGTTAGTCTATTGTGTATGGATAATCGAGCAATTGCACTATTCAAGTGAAGTGTACTGATAGTCTTAGGACTATCCAACTCATAGTCATTTGAGTCTATTTTAGAGTGATACTCCTCCAATGTCTCAAACTCATTGAAATCACAGGCATCATCATTATGAGGCAACAAGAAATTTGAGGTACCTTCTTCCTATGGTTGGTACCCTAAGCCTTGAAACATGGGATTTGATTTGGGTTGTATTGGCTCTAAAATTACTTGATTTTTCTTTTCGATACCAGTGCATCTATTGTATCCTTGTTTCTAGATGATGGTATACCCCCTTCTTGTTGGTTTTTGTTGCACCAAAAGATTGACATGTTAATTCTCAATACAACCACTTGACTTATACAAGCACGGGAGGTGGTTTAGCCATGTCGTGAACCACCACTCCACTGCACAATATAAGGAGACCAAGAGCACACACCTTGCGAAAATCTCCCCGGCACAAGTGCGGGGTTTGAACCCATGACCTCAGCTCTAATAATGATTGTTAGTTGTTATTGCACCAAAATATTGACATGTTAATGCCTAATAAAACCACTTGACTTATACAAGCACAGGAGACGGTTAAGCCATGTCATGAACCTCTGATGTGTTGCACAGCACAAGGAGACCAAGAGCACACACCTTGCAATGCTTATGTATTCATGGACATAAATTATGACTTGAGGAGGTTCCTCATCTTTATAAAACCAATGGGGCAAGTCCTCCAATAGACTCTTCATTTACATCATCCCATCTTGTGAATAAAGTAGGAGGTTCATAGACAATTGTGAATTTATATTTCCTCTCCAGTCGTTATCTTGGCTTACCATATGTTTGGGGCCAGATGGACAACTTTCCCACACAATAAATCAGCATATGTATACTCTCCACAATCTTTGTCTTGGACCTTATTTTCAATTCATATGTTGGCTCAACTGTAGTATTGGAGAAGATTGGAGGACTATGTATTTAGATGAGGATAGTGTAGATGCTTCTTGATTACTATGTACCTATGTGGAGGTACATCCCTTGGGGATGGTTCAATATAAGAAAGGATCTCTATCACCTGGAATGGTGATCTCTATCACCTGGAATGGTGATCTCTACTCCATTATAAGTAAAATTTAGGCATTGATGGTATGTTGATGGTACCACCTTCATGCTATGAATCCATGGTCTCCCTAGGAGCATGTTGTACCCAGGTTCTAGATACAATACTTGAAAACATGTATCATGTGTGTTCATTCCTATTCTAATTGGAAATATTATGATGCCCTTAGAAATACATTATTCATCATCGTATTCTCTTATTATAATCTTCTTGGTGACATTGACAAAACTCTTGGAGTAGCCTAAGGCTTGGATCAATTTTAAATTTTAAATGTTTAGACTGGCTCCACCATCTATCAATATCACCAGATGGAGGGGATCACTGTGACATGGTTTGTGTAGGACAATCTATTTCAGTGAAGGAAACATGGTGAGGCATGGCTAAGTTTCTTACCATGGCTTAAAACTCATCCACATCAATATCTTGCGAAATTGATGATTCTTGCAAGGCCTTGTCTAGAACTATTTTATGGTTTGGCGGTATATGCAACAATTAAAATATGGAAATCTGGGCAGCGGTCTTCTTAAGATGATCTAATAGGCTATACGGACTAGTGGATGAGGTAAATGACTTGGAGGGTACTAATAGTTTGGATGGGGCCCCTTGTACTATAATCTTGGTTTGGCGAATAGTAACAACACAGTTAGAATCTTGGCCTCTGATAGAAATGGTATTTATGGTCAAATTAGGAATCAAGTTTGGCATAGGTAAAATTGGCTTTGTTATTCTATATAGACAAGGAATCATTTCCTTTGTCATTATCCATTAATGTTTTCTTGAATTTTGTGTGATATTTATTCGTGGTTCCAAAATCATTGATAACTGTGATCTTACTGTGTTTGCTTAAATCTTGGACAATGTTCTTAGTTGGAAATAGTTTTCCATTTTGTGTCCTTTGGAACAATGATAATTACAGAAGTCATTATTATCCCACTAATTGGGTTTAAAGGGACCTGTCTCATAGGATTGGATTTCTGGTAGGTTTACTAAATTTGACTATATAAGTTTTCTCAAAATAATCTCAAGAAGTTCAACAAGTAGAGTATGATTTATTTTTGCAATTTCTCATCTTGTATAACTTTGTTGGATGTTGGCATTGTTTTTTGAGGGATTCTTCCTAGGTTTCATAGTGTTGTTGGTGTTTGGGACACTTGTTGTTGCTTGCACACGCAGGATTGGTTGTGCAACCTTGGCATCGACTATGCCATCATTTGAAGCATTTTTGTTCTTAGACCAATATTTGGATTTGTCAAATGATAAAGTTTTTATGGTCTCTTTCTTAATGATACCTTTCAATGTAAGAGATTTCTTAGCCTTAAGTCCCTATTTACCAAGTTCCTCAAAGTTCTATATACATTCTGACTTTAAGAAACACGTGATGTCTAACTGGAAACTCTCAATAAACATCTAGATCTATTCTTTGGTTGGTATGTGAAAGGATGCCTTAGAGACTAGGTTCCTCCAATGTTGTAGGAAGGAGGCATAATTCTCATTATTCCTTTTCTTAATGTTACAAATATGTACATTAGGGTGACCTCAGTGATGATGTTGTGTGAGTAGTGGGAGATGAACCATTTGGAAAGCTCATTCTAAGATCTTATACCTAAGGGGAGTCGAGAGAACCACTCCATGGGGGTCACCTTTTTCATTGTATTTATCATTGTATTTTTCATTGTATTTATCATTGTATTTGTCATGGGGGTCACCTTTTTCATTGTATTTATCAAATTTTGGTGTTTCAAAGTTTTTCGAAGAAGGTGGCATGTATAGTGTCTTATCAAAAGGATAAGGAAAAAGATCTTCCAACGTATTTGTTCTCTTGCGTAGGTTCATTATTTGTTGTTAGATGGTTTAAACTTGTTGAACTAGAACTTCGGTAGGTGTTAGTGGGGCTTGAATTGTGTTTGGATCAATAAAGGGATTATTGTTGTTATATGATGGCATCTGATTGTATCGATATCCAAGGTTTGCATTGGAAATAGGCACACAGGTTCGTGTCACAACATGGGGTGGCACAAATTAGTTGAAAGGATTATGCCCAATTGTTGTGCATTTTCCCAAGAGGCTAGATAATATTCCTTGATTTCTAGGGTTTACCATAGGTTATTGTGAGGATTCCCCTTGAAGCATTATATGTAGACCTTGATTAGGAGGTACACCTTGTTGAATGCGACTAGGATGTTTTGTTGGACCTTGTAAAATCATGTTGTGCGTTGCCATAGAATTTTTCATGTTTGTTGACTAGGTGGAAAGACTATGTTGGATGAGTTTATTGCAATAGTTTGAGAGTTGACCACTGGATTGGTTTTTGATATAGTGGAAGGCGCACTTGTATTTTTTGTAGTGCTAAATGTCGGGGGATTTTTGGCATAGAAGGGGTTGATGTATTGCACTCCAAATGTAGTGGAGGATTTCGTGAGCTAGGTGGTATTATGAGATGTGTTGGCAGAAGGTATGGTTGAGGAAATTTGTGAGGATTATTTTGGGACAACCCATGATGACATTGTTTGGGCGATTGGTGTATTTCTACTAGGGTAAATGAGTCAAATTGAGCAGGAATTTTATCTCCATTTTGGATAAGTGCATGAAAATATTTGTTGGGCTTTGATGACAATAATGCATCCATAATGGTTGTAATCCTAGGGTCTTGAAGGGATTGATCAATTTCCTCTTGGGTGCACTATTCCCTAATGTTTTTAATTGAAAATTCATCTCTTGGTGGAGGTATAGGAGGAAATGGTGGTAGCACAGTTTTCTCCTTATAGCTGCATGTAATGTCATTTGTGTGGTAAGATCCATGTCACTAGTTGGGTTGAACATTGGCTCATTGTTATAGTTCATTTTGTCTTTTCTCTTCTTTGACCTTGTGATTAGAATGTGCAAAATGACACTAAGGGGATGTAATCTAAGAATAAGGTTTATGCAAGACAATAATGACAACTACGTCAAGAAGGAGGTCAAAATGATTCTTAAGATCACTATATGAATACCCAAAAATATGTGCTTTCTAGTTTCAAAAGATGGCTCTAAAGGTATTAATTTTTACCTTAGGAAATGCAACTATATTTTTGTTTTTGTCTAGGTTTTTTTAAAACTAAAATGAAGAAAATGAAATATACAAAGAATATGATAACTATGCAAGGTTTTAGCTTCCTAAATGCAAGGACACAATTCATTAAGCAAGGTATGACTAGCTAAATGAAAGGATGCATACTAAAATGCCAATCACAAAAGTAGGAAAATTTGGGCAAAGATAATGACTAATCTGGAAACCCTAATGTCTATCTGATATAGTTTTGCAATTTTACCAGTCAATTGCATTGAATGGTTACAAAGGTTGCATAGCATAAATTAGGAAAATGTGTATCAGGTTACAATAACTATGTAGAAGAATAGTTACATATGCAACTTATGATAAGCAAGTGTATATAATGAACAGTACAGTTGCATCACATGCATTTACAAATTGTGTTGAATTGTTGTCAAATGAGTATAAAAATTTTGTTAATTGCGTCATTTTCTTTGCGATAAAGGTTTTGAAAAAAAATTGAAAACACAAAAAGCAAACATGCAAAGTATGGTTCTTTGACAATTTGAACTCTGTACGATTTGTGTATATTCAGTGACTTTTTCAAGCCACGAGTTTTTTACTAGTCAGATAACAATCAAAAACAAATACATGAAGTTATTAGCCTAATTTCAAAAGGCTTCATTAAAATGTTTCAGACCCATTGCTTAGATTTCTATCAACTCACAAAGCTGTCACATCCTAGAGCGTAAGTTTTTTTGAGTGCACCCCTACTTTTTCCTTTTCTAGATCTTGATAAAAGATGGTGTCTCCCCAATTGAGCCAATTTCTTGAGAAACATATGATGGGGATCTTGGGGGGATATTCTTCCCTCCCCTCATGTTGAAATAAGATAATGTTCAAATGTGAAATAGGTGGTCTCTAACTTAATTTTTTTAATCAGATTCATGGCGCCTCTCTAATCGGATAACAGGTGTGAGACACTAAAGTCTCTAATTGGTCATGTCCACTCCTTAGGCACGTCGGCCAGATATGAGCTATCACCAACACCCTTGCCCAAGATTAGTTAGGTGTAAGACATTTAGGATTTTTCTCCACGTCTTATTTATATACTAGTCAGAGAGATTTTTTTGATTTGGGGTCACCCTCAGGTGGTGATCACTGTCCCCAGGCTTGCCTCTCGATTTTAAAAAAAATATCTAACTTAAACAAAATGTGCAAGCGCACAAGACACGCAAGACAAATTTGTCGTTAACTGAATTAAGCCAAATCCAAATGTTTTCTAATCTAAGAACATATAGAAATTCACAAAGATTTTTTTTAGAGCACCAAAACCAAATGTAGATTGCTTGTTCATTTTTACCAAGATTATTTTTAAAGCACTAAAACCAAGTGTGAATTGATTGCTTGTTTTAAACATACAAGTGATTCTTCCTCGCCACAAGCTAAAAATCAAACATCACTATCAAAAAAAAATCTCTAGATCTAGAATTTAGAGCTCATGATCATCAAGATAACTAACATTAACGTTAATAAAATTGTATTTGTCACAATACTTGTATACCTTTTGCAAATAGTCGTTAAAGGTTTCTTGATGCTCAATATCATTTGATAATTCTTTTTTGTTGCTATGCATGTGAAATCTTGATTGATCCTGATTTTCTTTGTTCTTTTCTATGTTTGAATGGTTGATTCACCTTCACCTTTATGTGTTTCAATTTTGACAGTCGATTGTGTCGCTTCATGTGCATATGCACTTTTAAAATATGTAGATGCATCGAATGTGTATGTCAGATGTGGCATTTTATGTTCACTTTCATCATATGATTGAGTCACCTGCATCGAATAAATCTATAGAAGCATATAAATAAATTAGAGTCAGAATTGTAAAAATTAGAGAATCAAGGATTTTTTTAAAAAATATGCATATGATAAACATAAATTTGCGTAGGATAATTATCGATAACAGATAATAATCCTACAAGAAACAAACAGAATAACCTCAAAAGGATAAAAAAACTGAAAGAAATATTGCAGGAAATAGAAGAAAGTCGTCGCAGATGAATTAGGAAGATGTGTCATATAAAGGAGGTAGATGTGTTGTTTAGATCATATGATTGCGTCAAAAAAATAGTACCTATGTCATTTTGATAGTATGGTTGCGATGAAGAGACCTATTATTGAATAAAAAACCAAAAATAGAGGTTTAGAAGCATTTGGTGCTTCAAGGATTCACCATTTTTTATTAGGGTGAATTCAGTCCTAGAACCTGCAACAACAAAGTAAGATCCAACCAAAAAGATCCATTAGGCACAATTAGTATCCCTAAACATCAAGAGAGACAAATAATTTAAATGCATAAATAATGAATCAATCAAAGAATAAATGCAACTCTACCCAATTATCTCTATTGTCATTCTCTTTCTCAATGCAATATGTGGGCTCTCAGCTTGTGCTCAATTGGACAACATGAGAATTTGATTTATGTGATTGTGAATTATGAGAATTAGCTCTTGTTATATAGAAATTTTGGATTTCAATCGGGATTCTTTGACTGAGTAGATGACAAAAATAAATTGAAGAGTGAACTCAGTTTGATTGAAGAATTGTACTTAATTGATTGGATAGTTAAGTGAATTTGATTGACTTGTTAACTCATTTGATTATGAGTGAATTCAATTTTATTAGAGAGTTGAATCGCTTGATTAAGAGAGAACTAATTTGATTGATTAGTCAACTAGATAGATTGAATAGAGAACAAGATAGATTGATCAGTCAGAAAAGGTGATTGGATAGTTGAGAGGATTGATTGGGTAGTCAGACCAGGAAAATCGGTGTTAGTCAAAACTAGAAGAATAATTTGAATTCAATAAATTAGAAAATCTATTTAATTGCACATGTAGAGAATAAATAAATAAATTTAATTTATTTTTTTTGAAAAAAATGAGTTAGAAAATTAAATAAATTATTATTTATTTAATCTTAGGAAGAAAAAGTTAATTAATTTGTAATTATCACATGAATGTAATAATAACAATGAATAAAGTATTAATTAAATAATAGGATTATATAATTAATGTGAAGATAAGGGATTAATTAAATAATAACAATTGAATTAATTTGTAGAAGAAGAATTGAGGAATCTATAAGGAATATTAATTATGAAATTATAAAAATAATTGATTAAAATTATTCAATTATGGAATTTGGTGGGGATCTTGAATTTGAAATTTGAATATAGTGGATGACACTAATTAATTAAATACTAAAGATTATTTAATCAACTGTGAGAAACAGAAGACATCACTCGAAACATACAAAAAAAATATGGGAAGTTGAGTTCCATGAAGAAACTTCTATAATCCCCTAGATGTCTCGTTCCCCTCTACAAATTTTCCATAACTATTTGGGATATAGAAATTTTCCCAAGATCAATAAATGATTTTCCAATGTTAAGTCGCAATTATATATAAATTAAATTAATAGTGTACCACAATTCACAAATGCCCAAAGACTTTTTGCAATGAGGGCACTTAAATGTAGTATGTTACACAATCTAGCCTCTCATCATAAATAATTTTTTAAAACTAAGTTTACAAAAGTGTAGCAAAGAGCATGTTGCTTTCCTATAACGGAAGTGCCAACACAAAATTGAACCACCAAAACCTAATAAGGACATTCAAGTATTCCCTTTTTTAAAATAATGTCTTTAATTGACCTCTACACAAATCCCTATGCAAAAGTTAGAAATATCCTAAGGAAATTGATGAAAATGTCATACTCTAAGACTAGGAAAGGAAGTCCAAAATATCAACATTGTTTAACTCAATTTGAGTAACTTGGCTTAAGACTCATTCCTATGAAAAAAATCCATCGCTCCCCCACCCCAAATATATTAATCTTATCCCCGTTTACTCTAATATCTTTGACTTTAAACATTAGTTGAGTGTCTTTAAAACTACACCAACATAATCATACCTATGCAAGAGTTATCCTTGTGTCCACCTCTTATAACCCTAACAGGTTGAATACTAAGCTAAAAAATATCCACCATTGTATTCTTGCCAAAATATTTGTCATTGATCATTAAACCATAGAAAATTATTCTAAATCATTAAAATTCTCATTTGTAACAATCCCCTTACACACAAAAAAAAAAAAAAAAAAAAAAACTCTTTTTAAAACCCTGATTATACAAATCCTAAATAGCCCAAATTAGGTAAGAATAAAATCTACCCAAAACTCCTAAATTTTAGAGTAATATTAACATAAAACATATTAGTGCAAATATTGAATCCTAAGCAAGAAAGTACACAAACCTTAGTCGAGCTTACATCTATTTTTCAGAGATTTTTCTATTTGTGCCTCTTGTACCAATCAAAAAGAAAAAGTGGGAAAATATTAGGTACAACCATTACACAAAAAAGAAAAAAGTGAAAGCATCAAACACCATATCTTTTCTATAGAGTAATCAATACCAACACATTATGATTTAATACAATAAAAATAAAATAGAGAATCTTAATTATAGGTGTTGATGAACTACAACTGATTGAATGTTTGAAGTTGATAAGTTGATGATCACCGAGCTGCAAAAGTAAATGCAAGAGATTAAATCAGTTAATGTATTGTATTGTCATTGATGTCAACTTGATATGGTTTGATTGTTAAAACACATATTGTCATAAAATTGAAGAGTTGAAGAGACAATTTATGTGGTCAGTAAAACTTAAGAGGTATGTATACACCGAGTGACAGTGAACATCAACAGACAATGAACACCGAGAATTTCACAGTGTATATTGAGCACTGCAGTAACCGAGCAAGAGATAATTACCGAGCATAGCTAAAGTTGATGACTGAGTAGAACTGGAGTTAAAGAACGACAAAATTACTTAGCTGGTAGAGCTATATTTAGGGATTGACTGATTAATTACTTTATTATCAATGATCAGTTAAGCTA
This sequence comes from Thuja plicata, assembly GCA_018584345.1. NCBI lineage: Eukaryota > Viridiplantae > Streptophyta > Pinopsida > Cupressales > Cupressaceae > Thuja > Thuja plicata. The sequence goes on along the minus strand of MU226281.1, from coordinate 1,620,445 downwards.
AAGAAAAGAAGAATATTTAAAGAAGCATGTTTTATTCACAGTTATCAAGGAGAGATTTATTAAATAAAACTAAAGCAGAGCTTTATGGCTCAAGAATTTATCTATGATAAAAACAAGGAGATTGAGTAGCTAAACATGTCTATATAAAGAGACAAGGAATTCATTATCAATAGAGGAATGTTGAGTATATTTTGTGTGAAGATAGATTTATTCATGCAGATCTGATCATACAGACTGAAGAACAAAGCCAAGGAATTTTGCAGACATCGAGTAATAGAGGACTGAGCATTCACCGAGCAGAACAAAGAAAGAGAGAAAATGAACTGAAGTGTATATTGATCAGAGAGGTATTATTGGACTAACAATAGATCTAGGTATTTGCAAGTTAAAGTTGTATTTTGAACAGATCATTTACTGTATCAGTTTAACCATTGATTCAAAAAATCTCTTAACCGAGTGGGATTTAACAGTCCTTATTGTATTGAGATACTCAAGAGTATCAAAAGGTTTTCTTGTTGACAGCATAGTGAGTGCTAGTTCAAAAGACAAACTATTGGTTTTAAATCCTCTAACAACGTCGCACTTAACAGTATGTATTGTAAACTTTAATAGGGTTGGCTCTTCATCGAGCTCACTTCAGAAGAGTAAAAATATTTTGGGTTGCCAGTTAGGTAGATTTCCTCATATTGGGTTTCCACGTTAAAATATGTCAAATGTGTATATGTTTTATTGCATTGATATTTTGTTTTACACATTATTGAAACTGGATTGGTCGGTTAACCCTAAGTTTATTTGTTGCTACTCAGTAAAGTCTAGAAAAGATAAACAGTATATCTTAATGAGAAGTTTATATTTGATAAAATTACTTATGACATACATCTAAATGAAACTAGGACTGTAAGATAACTGAGGGTATTATATTTGAGATATAATTTTTTTGGTTGGATTTTTGGAATAATTATTAAGTCCACTAATTCATTTACTATATCACTTTAACCATTGATTCAAAAAATCTCTTAACCGAATGGGATTTAACAGTCCTTATTGTATTGAGATACTCAAGAGTATCAAAAGGTTTTCTTGTTGATAGCATAGTGAGTGCTAGGTCAAAAGACAAATTGTTGGTTTTAAATCCTCTAACAAGGTCGCACTTAACAGTGTATATTGTAACCTTTAACAAGGTTGGCTCTTCACCGAGCTCACTTCAGAAGAGTGAAAATGTTGTGGGTTACCGGTCCCAGGTGGTTTTTCCCATATTGGGTTTCCACGTTAAAATCTGTGTCAAATGTGTATATGTTTCATTGCATTGATATTTTTTTTATACATTATTGAAACTGGATTGGTCGGTTAACACTAAGTTTATTTGTTGCTACTCAGTAAAGTCTAGAAAAGATAAATAGTATATCTTACCGAGCATTTTATATCTGATAAGATTAATTATAACATACATCTTGATGAAACTAGGACTGTAAGATAACTGAGGGTATTATATTTGAGATATAAGTTTTTTGGTTGGATTTGTGGAATAATTATTAAGGTCACTGATTCACACCCCCCCCCCCCAAATTATTCTAAAAATTGGTATCAGAGCTTTGGTGCTTGGAAGAAAAGTTTAAAGGGACTTAAGATAAAGATCACAAGATGAGTAAAAGGGATGTGCCTAAGTTGAACAAGGACAAATTTGCATCATGGAAAAGTAGGATAAAACTTCATCTATTTGGTATTGGAAATGATGTTATACAACACTTGGATACTGAATATGTTTCACCTACTGGACCTCTAACTATTGATCAATTGAGAGAAAAATATGAACACAATTCTATGATGATAGAACTTGCTTCTTAACTAACCGATGCTGAATTTGAAGATGTGAAATCATGCACCTCTGCAAAGCAAATGTGGGACAAACTCAAGCTAGTACATGGAGGAGATGCTAATGTGCTGAGAGATAAAGCTAAAAGCCTAAGAGGAAAGTTTTATGACCTAAGAATGAAAGGAGAGAACATGACTTAGTATAGTGACATAATCAAAGAAGTTGTCAATGATATTTGTGGAGTAGCAGGAGTAGTTGATGAAGGAACAGTTGTAAGTAAAATTTTGAGAACCTTACTACCTGTTTATGCTATTAGAGTATCTACAATTCAAGAAATGAGAGAAGTAGCTAGTAATAATGTTGCACTTGATAGTTTGATTGGTAGACTTATTTCATTTGAGATGAACAACAATGACAACAGTGTTTTACCTACTATTGAGTCTGCATTCAAGTCTTCTTTGAAATTAGGCAAATCTAGTAACAAACACACTATGAGAAATGATACTGATAGTGATAGTGATGAGCAACAACTTGATGAACTTGAACCACTAATGGCTAGGAGATTACATAGAGGTAAAGGGAGATATAAAGGTAAATTACCATTGGTTTGTTTTAATTGCAAAGAAATTGGACATTTTGCTACAAGATACCCTAACAAGAGAAAGGATGAAAGAGACAATGACAGATCTTATGAAAGAAGTATGATAGAAGTGATGACCGAGACTACAGAAGCAACCGACACTCTGACAGAAGAGATAACCGAGATTACAAGGACAAAGGCAAAAAGGCTTGTTACCTAGTTGAGAACAAAGCTGAAAATTATGACTCTGATTCTGATGAAGATATTGAGGTGGTATTTATTGCTATGAAGGATGATTCGGACGAAGAAGAAAGGTATGTTGAAATTTCACTCATATCTAAAGTTATTAAAAATGATATCTATATTATTGACAGTGGTTGTACTCATCACATGACTAGAGATAAAAAAAAAATTAAAACTTTTGAATATTATAATGGTCGATCAGTTAGGATGGGTAATGACTCACCTTGCCTAGTTGAAGGAAAAGGTACCATCATGTTGAATAATCTGATCATATTTGAAAATACATATTGGGTGAAAGGACTTAACAATAATCTATTGAGTGTTTCAGAGCTAAACAACATAGGATTCCGAGTTGCATTTGAGACCAAAAAGGCAATGATCTATAATGGAATAGGAAAGTTGATCGGTACTGGTGAACAAACAAAAGGTAATCTACTCTATCTTGATAATACTGAGACCACTTATTTATTGGCTAGAAATGAAGATGTTTGGTTGTGGCATAAAAGGTTATGTCATGTGAATTTTGACAACATGGTTAAGATAAGTAAGAAAATAAAAGTGAGAGGCTTACCGAGTATGTCAAAGCTCGACCATGTTATGTGCAAGAATTGTCAAATAGTAAAAATGACAAATTCTAGTTTCAAGAGAAAAACCTACACATCTAATGCTATTCTGGAATTAGTCCACATTGACTTATGTGGACCAATGAGAACAAAGAGCTATTACGGTGATAGATACTTGATTGTATTTATTGATGACTATTCTAGGGTGATGACTATCATGTTCTTAAAAGAGAAATCTAAAGCATTTAAGATGTTCAAATGGTATAAACCTAAAGTTGAAAAACAAAGTGGAAAAGAAATTAAATTTTTAAAATTGGATAGAGGAGAATAAATTTCTGATGAATTCACTAACTTTGTAATGAGCATGGGATTACAAGACATGTTTCTGCACCAAGAAAATCACAACAAAATGGGATTTTTGAAAGGATGAATAGATCAATTGTTGATTGTGTCAGAACACTGATAATTGAAAAAGTCATCACACAAACATTCTGGAAAGAAGATGTAAGTATTGTTGTATATACACTGAACCGAGTTCAATTGAGGAAAGACACAAATAAGACACCTTATGAGATATGGTATGGATACACACCAAATGTGAGATACTTTAGAATTTTTGGAAGTTAATGTTATATACTAAAAGATGATAGAAATGGGAAAATTGACTCTAAAAGTGATGAAGGAATATTTATAGGATATTCTACTAAAGGCAAAGCTTATAAATGTCTGAACAAATCTTCTAACAAAATCATTGAGAGTGCAAATGTTAAAGTGGATGAATTTTCTAAGAAAAATGATGAGGAAAGCAAAAAGGAACCTGAAGATTACAATAGATTTATCTACATTGAAGAACCTGACACCTTCCCCGAGCGATAAAACAATGCAACCAAGAAACAGGATGCACACACCAAGAATGAGGAAAATGCTCACAATGCTTAACTGAGTGATGAAGAACAAAATGAAGAATAGAGATCTAAACCTGTAATTGTTAAATATGTCAGAAGATACCATCTACAGGACCAGATCATTGGGGACAAAAGAGCAGGAATGAGAACAAGAAGTAAGTCACTTAACAATAGATGTTTGATTTGTTATTTTGAGCCTAAATTTGTTAATGCTACACTTGACAATCAAGAATGGGTTAGTGCAATGAATGAAGAGATTGAACAAATTGAGATGAATAAAGCATGGACATTAGTACCTAGACTAAGTGACAAAAATGTCATCAACACCAAATTGATTTTTAGAAACAAACTTAATGAGAATGGAGAATTCACAAGGAACAAAGCAAGATTGGTATGCAAAGGGTATGCACACAAGAAGAAAGTGTTGACCATGGAGAAACCTTTGCACCCTTTTCTAGACTAGACGGACTAAGAATTCTACTTTCTTATGTTGTTTTTAAAGGATTCAAAATATACCAAATGGATGTTAAATCTGCATTTCTGAATTAAATACTAGAAGAGGAGGTATACATTGAACAACCTGAAGGGTTTGTTTATCCTAACAAGAGGAACATGGTTTGTAAACTACACAAAGCCTTGTGTGGATTGAAACAAGCACCAAGAGCATGGTATGAAAAACTTCACTCTTATCTCATTAGTATTGGATTTGTTAGAGCAAGTGACAACAGTAATCTATATTTGAAAGGAGATACTGATGATAAGATTTTGATTGTTGTGATATTTATTGATGATATCATATTTGGAGGTAATGATATGTTATGCAAATCATTTTTTGATGAAATGAGAAAAGAATTTTAAATGTCAATGTTTGGAGAGATCAAATTTTTTCTTCGTCTACAAATTCTACAACAAGTTGAAGGAATCTATATCACACAATCAAAATACATCAAAGAAATTCTAAAGATATTCAAGATGGAGGACTCCAAACTAGTTGGAACACCTATGGAAATCGAATACAAATTGACAAAGGAAGATAGGAAAACCGAGGTAAATCAGACCTTATACAGATCTATGATTGGTAAACTAATGTATGGTGTACACACTAGACTTGATATAGCACATGCAGTTGGTATATTTGTAAGATTCTCTGCTAACGCTAAGGAATTACACATGACTGTTGTTACAAGAATTTTGAGATATCTAAAAAATACTGAAGACTATGGTTTGTGGTACAATAAAGAAGGAAAATTTGAGCTACACGTTTATACTGATGTTGATTGGGCTGAAAACATAGATGACAGAAAGAGCACTACAGGAGGAGCATTCTTTATGGGTGACAGAATTATCACATGGATTACTAAAAAGCAAGGAGGCATATCTCAATCCACTGCAGAGCAGAATATGTAGCTCCTACTGCAAATTTCTCTAACATTGCATGGATCAAGCAATTGCTGAAAGGTATGAATGAGAAAATTATTGACCCAGTAATTATCTATTGTGATAATACAAGTGTTATAAACATTTCAAAGAACCTTGTGATGCATGCTAAGACAAAGAAGATATCTATTAATTATCATTAATTGAGGGAACAAGTACAAGAGAAACAGGTAATATTGGAATATGTACAATCCAAAGAACAACTAGCAGACATATTCACAAAACCATTGCCAGGAGATACATTTGAATACCTGAGGAATAGACTAGGGGTTCGTCCATTGTTTACTGGTCACTAAGATGACTAGGAAGTTGCATCACCTTACACATTATCAGAAGATTAATCATGTTGATGCAAGCTAAGATATGGACTGCAATGATATATCAGTACACTGAAGGTACTTGTCTAAACCACACACTAGAGATATTGTTGGCTACTACAGAGTTGTGTATTTTTTTTGCATTTTTGTCAGAGGGAGAGAGATATTCAATGAAATATACATCAAGGAGAAGAAGAACTAAAGGGAGAGAAAGATTCAATGAAATATCCATTAGGGAGAAGAAGAACTAAAGGGAGAGAAAGATTCAATGAAATAACCATCCATCAAAGGGAGATAATTGGAGAAAGTTAACACTGCATATCTATCCAAAAAAGGTAGAAAAGATTCTACAAGAAAGGGAGAGACTAAATCAGAAGACAAAAATGCTACACCTATCCATTGAAGGGAATGAAGAAATGGAAAGCACACAACATAATCAAAATTGAGCTAGAAGAGCTTACCGAGATTCAAATATTTGAATTGGTTATAGAATAATAAGTTTGGTATGATATGGCATATTTCATATTGTGTTTCCATCAACGCCAAAGGAAGAGATTAATGAACTATAACTGATTGAATGTTTGAAGATGATAAGTTGATGATCACCGAGCTGTAAAAGTAAATGCAAGATAATAAATCAGTTAATGTATTGTATTGTCATTGATGTCAACTTGATATGGTTTGATTGTTCATACACATATTGTCATAAACTTGAAGAGATGGAGAGACAAAGTTTATGTGTTCGGTAAAACTTAAAAGTTCTGTATACACCGAGTGACAGTGAACACCAAGCAGTTCACAGTGTATACCGAGAACTGTAGTAACCGAGAAAGTATTACCAAGTAAGAGATAATTACCAAGAATAATTGAAGTTGATGACCAAGTAGAACTGGAGTTAAAGAATGACAAAATTACTTAGATGGTAGAGCTATATTTAGGGATTGACTAATTGATTTCTTTATTATCAACGATCAGTTAAGCTAAAGCAAAGAAGAAGATTTAAAGAAGCACGTTTTATTCACACTTATTAAGGAGAGATTTACGAAATAAAACTAAAGGAGAGCTTTACGGCTCAAGAACTGATCTACGATAAAAATAAGGAGATTGAGAGGATAAATATGTCTATATAGAGAGACAAGGAATTCATTATCAAAAGAGAAATTTTGATTATATTTTCTGTGAAGATAGAATTCTTTGTGCAGATCTGATCATACAGGCTGATGAAAAGAGCTAAGGAATTCTGCAGACACGGAGCAAAAAAGGATAGAACATTCACCGAGCATAATAAAGAAAGAGAGAAAATGAACTGAAGTGTATATTGATCATAGAGGTATTATTTGACAAACAATAGATCTGAATATTTGCAAGTTAAAGCTGTATTTTGAATAGATCATTTACTGTATCAATTTAACCATTGATTCAGATAATTTCTTAACCGAGTGGGATTTAACAGTCCTTATTGTATTGAGATACTCAAGAGTATCAAAAGGTTTTCTTGTTGATATCATAGTGAGTTTTAGGTCAAAAGACAAACTGTTGGTTTTAAATCCTCTAACAAGGTCGCACTTAACAGTGTGTATTGTAACCTTTAACAAGGTTGGCTCTTCACCGAGCTCACTTTAGAAGAGTGAAAATATTTTGGGTTACCGATCCCAGGTGATTTTTCCCATATTTATTTTCCACATTGCATGTGTTTCATTGCATTGATATTTTGTTTTACACATTATTGAAACTGGATTGGTCGATTAACACTAAGTTTATTTGGTGGTACTCGGTAAAGTCTATAAAAGATAAATAGTATATCTTACTGAGCAATTTATATATCCTAACAAGGTGCTTGCTATTTGTTTTCAATGTTAACAACTTCATCAAGGAACATTGTCCTCACAGTTTCATTATGTGACAACGTAACAGAGTTTATTAATATCATTGATCCCCAAAATATAAGAAAATGTGGAATACATAACTATACATTAAGAAAACTTGCAAAATAGAACCCTCCTTATGACCAAGATGAACTTGGGGAAAAGTATAGTTCCATAATCAAATTAAAATTTGTACTTATTTGAACTTCATTCTTGTTTTTGGGTTAAAATTTGTGCATATTTATGATATTATTTAATTATTTATACAGATGTACACAAGTTGTACCCAACACAAAAGACGTTTGATGTACCAACATACCAAAATATGATCTTGAATCAATAACTTAGAAATAAAAAAATTAGTTAGGGCTTTATAGAAAGTTATCCATTTCCAAAGACTATAATTTAATAATTATCATCAAAGATGATGGACTCTGCAAAAATTTCTACTAATATTTAGACACGTTGTATCTCAGACGCATGATTTCAAAAGTCAGAATAGAGGAGCTCATTGCAACTACTGCTAATTATTTTCCATAACTATAATTTAATCCCTATGTGCACTAAGATAACTTTACTTTTGCCTCAACCCTAAGAACTCATTTTACTTTTGAAACTAAACCCTACAAGCTCAATTTTTGTTTTCACCTTACTGCCTATAAACAATATTAATGTAGAAGATTCAAGAATAATAGTGTCTCACCTTCTAGTACTCTAAAACAATAAAAATTCCTTTTAAACTAAACTAAGTCTATGAAAATGCCATAGTTGTATCCACTTCAACTTGCAAAATCTTTACCTGCAAGGTTTTGTAAAAAATTCAAGGCTTAACAAATTCCTATTAAAACGTAGGAAAACCTCTTTATATTGAAAATGCTTTGGTATTATGTCTCATGGTACATGTACCATTGTCTTAGGACATTTAAGTAAAAAACTATCTTAATCTATGACAAATGATATGGCGTCTCATTGGAGGAGCTAGATTGGTTAATATATGAGGGCTTTCCAAATAAGGGCCAAGGTTCAAAACCTATAAGACATGAACATATGCTAAATTTGAGTAATAACTTGCATCCAACTCATGAAGTGAGGCATAAATAATAATAAAAAAGCAAGGTGTGCGTCCGAGGTGAATTTATAGAAAGAATTAATAGGGGAAATTATCATTAGCCGCACATCCTAACTTTGTGCACCTACAAATCCTAAACTGTATGTCAGATTTCAACATTTTTTCAGTATGTCTTCATATGTGAGTTAATTGCTTGAGGATAAGGTTTCAGCTTCCGATATTCATAGATCTCTCTATAGAGACCGTTGAACACATAGTGGTGAAAAAATGGTCATTTCAAAGTGTTGCTTGATACCGCTATGTTCTTGCACCAATAGTCTTTCATTCAAAACTGCTAGTACTTGTAACCAAATGTCTCAGTAGTCATTATGAAATGTCCCAATAGTAGTGCAAAAATGGGCCAATTAACTGATGAACTATAACTGATTGAATGTTTGAAGATGTTAAGTTGATGATCACCAAGCTAACAAATGTTAGTGCAAGACATTAATTCAATTAATGTATTATATTTTCATTGATGTCAACTTGATATAATCTAATTGGTTATATACAAAGTGTCAAAGACTTTAGAAAACTAGAAACATAAAGATTATGCTTTCAATAATGCATAAAAAAAAACATCAATGGGCAGTGCACCCCGACGAACAGAGAAACCCGAGAGGAAAGTCATAGTGTTTCTCGAGTAAGAAACCCGACAAGCATTACCGACGAGTAGAATCACAAGCATTACCAACGAGCAGAACTTCACAGTTATGCCCGACGGACAGACAACCCCGATAGATATTCTTGAGGAGAACTGAAGTGTTGACCAAAGCTAACAAAGAGTTAAACATTGAAAGGAACTTAAGTTTAGAAATGACAAAATAATTACCTGGAAAGAGCTAAAGAAGGATTTAATTGGTTGTTAATATTTTTTTTATCGACAAGTTAAAGCCAGAGATAAGAGAAAGATTTAAAGTTGTTTTATTCTAGTTGTCAAAAAGAAATCCATGGGATAAAACTGAAGTAAAGCTTTAAAGCAAGATTGGCTAGAATTGTGGATCACGCCAAGAACAAGAAAGTCAAGAACTGAGAAATGGTGAAATCATGTCTATAAAGAGACAAGCTAACTCATTGGGAATCAGGGGTGAATAGAGAAAGAATATGTTGAAGAGAAACTGATGAAGAAAGAAGTCTTCAATCAGACCTGACCAATCAAGCTGAAGAACAGAGCTAATTTTGTGGATACCGAGCAATAGATAATCACAGCATCACCGAGAATAAAGAAGTGGAGCAAAGGTATTGAAAAGATACATTGATCATAAAGGTATATGAGTTTACAATAGATCTAAAAATATGCAAAGTATAGTTGTATATGTGAACTGATCATTTATTGTTTCACTTTAACCATTGGATCATAAAGTCTCTTAACCGAGCAGGACTTAACAATCCTTTATATATTGAGATACATCCCAAGGATTATCAAAAGGTTTGGTCATGAATATAGCATGAGATGTCAGATACCAATTGACAAACTACACTGGGTTTGGTCATAAAAGGTAGCATAAAGATGCTTGATATCAAGTAACAAACTATTCTATTTAAATTGTCTAACAAGGTCACACATAATAGTATGTTTGTATCTTAAACAGGGTTGGCTCTTCACCGAGCTCACATTAGAAGAGTGAAAATTTTGGGTTACCAGTCCCAAGTGGTTTTTACCTTAATAGGGTTTCCATGTTAAAAATTCATGTGTCAATGTGTTTATAAGTCATTACTTTAGTGTTTTTCATTACACATAACTAATCTGGATTGATCGGTATACACTAAGTTATTTACTGCATTTTGGTAAAGAAAAGATTGCTAATCGGTAAACAGTAAGAATAAGGTTTAACAGTGAACTTCGAGCAATAGTTATTTGTTGAGATTATTTCAAGGCATTCATCTTGTAGGACTAAAGATAACTAGAGGCTTATAATTGTGGTAATAAGTTTTTGGGTTAATTTATTGAAATATTTTTGAGGCTACTGATTCAACCCCCCCCCCCCCACATTTATTATAACAATTGGTATCAGATCTTGTGTTCTTAGAAAGGGAGTTTAACAGCTCAAGAAAAAGATCACAAGATGAGCAAACGAGATGTCCCCAAGTTGAACAAGGACAACTTTGCATTATGGCAAAGAAGAATAAGACTCCACCTATCAGGTATTGGAAATGATGTTACTTAATACTTGGATATTGAATATGTGTTGCCTATAGGACCTCACACACTTGAGAAATTAAGAGAAAAGCATGAGCATAATTGCATGATGATATAGCTTGCTTCCTCACTCTCTGATTCTAAATTATAAGATATCAAAACCTGCACCTCTGCAAAGAAAATGTGGGATAAATTGAAGTTGGTACATGGAGGAGATGCTAATGTACTAAGAGCTAAGATAGAAAGCCTAAGAGGTAAATTTGATGACCTAAGAATGAGAGAAGGAGAAAATATCACTCAGTACAGCTGCAGAATAAAAGAGGTAGTCAATGTTATCTGAGGAGTTGGAGGCATATTTGAAGAAGAGACAGTGGCAAGTAAAATCCTAAGAACCTTATTTCATGTATATGCTATTAGAGTGTCTTCTATACAAGAAATGGGAGTAGCAGCAAACAATAATGTCACTCTAGATAGTTTGGTTTGTAGATTGATTTCATTTGAGTCTGCATTCAAATCTTCTTTAAAAATAAGTAAGTCAAGTCATAAACACACTATTAGAAATGATAGTGAAATTGATGGTGATGACCAAGATCTTGATGAGATTGAAGTATTAATGGCTAGAATATTGCAGAGAGGTAAAGATAGATACAAAGGTAAATTATCACTTGTATATTTTAATTGTAAAGAGATTGGACATTTTGCTGCTAGATGTCCTAATAGAAGAAAAGATGACAGAAGTAATGATAGATCATATGAAAAGAAGTTTGATAGAAGTGATAACAGATATTAACGAAGAAACTGACAATCTGACAGAAGAGATACCCGAGACTACAAGGGCAAAGGGAAGAAAGCTTGTTACCTAGAAAAGAACAAAGATGGAGATACTGACACCAAATCTGATGAAGACATTGAGATGGTATTTGTAGCTATGAAGGATGATTCATATGAAGAAGAAAGGTATGTAGAGACTGCACTCATATTTAAGGTTAGTAAGAATGATGTCTGAATTATATTATAGATAGTGGTTGCACTCACCACATGACCAGTGATAAACAACTATAATGGTGGATCAGTAAGAATGGGAAATGACACACCTTGTCCAGTTGAAGGTAAAGGAGCTATAATATTGAATAACCTAATCAAATGTGAAAATGCATACTGGGTAAAGGGATTTAACTATAATCTGTTGAGTGTTTCACACCTGAATAACACAGGTCACCGAGTAGCATTTGAGAATAAGAAGGCAAAGAGATTTAATGAATCAGGAAGGTTGATTGAAACTGGTGAACAGACAAAAGGTAACCTATTCTATCTTGATGATATTAACACCACTTTTTTGAGGGCTAGAAACGAAGACATATGGTTGTGGCATAAGAGATTATGTCATGTGAATTTTGACAACATGATAAAGATAAGCAATAAAAAAAAAGTAAGAGGCTTATCGAGCATGTCAAAACCCGAGCATATCATGTGTAAGAATTGTCAAAAAGGTAAGATGACAAAGTCTAGTTTCAAGAGAAAAGCCCATACATCTAATGGTATTCTAGAATTAGTCCATATTGATCTATGTGGACCCAAGAAAACAAAGAGTTACTATGGTGATAGATATTTCATTCTCTTTGTTGATGATTATTCTAGAATGATAATAGTTATATTCTTAAAAGAGAAATCAGAAGCATTCAAGATGTTTAAATGGTATAAAGCTATGGTAGAAAAACAAAGTGGTAAGCAATTGAAATTCTTAAGATCATATAGAGGAGGAGAATTTGTTTCTAATGAATTCACTAATTTTTGTAATGAGCGTGCAATTAAAAGACAGGTTTCTGCACCAAGAGCACAACAACAAAATGGGATTGCTAAAAGGAGAAACAGATCCATTGTTGATTGTGCAAGAATACTAATCATAGAGAAAATCATCACTCAAACATTCTGGAGGGAATCTGTCAATACTGTTTTCTATACATTGAATAGAGTATAATTGAAGAAAGACACAAATAAGACACCCTATGAGCTACGGGATGGTTATACACCCAATGTAAGTTACTTCAAAAAATTTGGTAGTCAACGTTATATTTTAAAATATGATAGAAATGGAAAGGTTGACTCCAAAAGTGATGAAGGTATCTTTCTAGGGTGTTCCACCAAGAGAAAGGCTTATAAATGTCTTAACAAAGTCCTCTAACAAAATCATTGAAAGTGCAAATATCAGAATAGATGAATATGCAGAGAAAAATTATAAGGAAAGCATAAAAGAACCACAAGACTATAATAGGTTTGTTTACACTGAAGAACCTAACACTCTACTTGAGCAACAGTGTATCACTCCTGAGCAACAGGACATTGCACCCGAGCATCAGGCTGCAGATACCAAAAATTAGAAAAATGATGTTCTGAGCGATGGAGATTAGAATGAAGGTCAAGATGATGATCAGAATAAAGAAAAAAGAACTGAACCGATACTTTCCAAGTATGTCAGAAGACATCATCTACAGGACCAGATTACAGGAGACAAGAAGGCTAGAATGAGAACAAGAAGTAAGTCACTAAACACTAGATGTTTAATTTGTGATTTTGAGCCTAAATCTATTAACACTGCACTTGAAAATGAAGAATGGATTAGTGCTATGAATGAATAAATAGAACAGATTGAGAAGAATAGTACATGGATATTAGTCTTGAGACCAGATGACAAGAATATCATCAGTACCAAATGGATATTCAGAAACAAGCTGAATGAAAATGGAGAAGTAACAAGAAACAAAGCAAGATTAGCATGCAAGGGGTATGCACAAGAAGAAGGTATTGACTATGGTGAAAGCTTTGCACCCACTGCTAGACTAGGAGTAAGAATATTACTTGCTTATGTTTCATTCAAAGGATTCAAGGCATACTAGATGGATGTCAAATCTACATTCCTAAATGGAATACTAGAAGAAGAGGTATACATTGAAAAACCAGAAGGGTTTGTTGATCCAGACAAGAGAAATATGGTATGTAGACTACACAAAACCTTGTATGGATTGAAACAAGCACCTAGAGCCTGGCATGAAAGACTTCACTCCTATCTCATTAACATTGAATTTGTGAAAAAAAAGTTAAAATAGGAATCTGTACTTAAAATAAGATATTAATGGTAATATTCTTATTGTTGAAATATTTGTTAATGATATCATGTTTGGGGAGATTAAATTATTTCTTGGTCTACAGATTCTTCAACAAGATGCAGGCATATATATCACACAATCCAAATACATCAAGGAAGTGTTGAAGATATTCAAAATGGAAGATTCCAAACTAGTTGGAACACCTATGGAAACTGGATGTAAGATGACAAAAGAAGACAAATCAAATGAGGTAAATCAGAGTCTATATAGATCAATGACTGGCAAACTGATGTATGTTGTTCATACTAGACCAGATATAGCACATGCAGTTGGAATAGTTGTAAGATTCTCTGCTAATCCCAAAGAATCACACATGACTGTTGTCAAGAGAATTCTGAGATATCTAAAGAACACCGAAGACTATGGCTTATGGTATAAAAAAGAAGACAAATTTGAGCTTCAAGTCTATACAGATGTTGATTGGGCTAAAAAATTAGATGACTGAAAGAGCACAACTGGAGGAGCATTCTTCATGGGTGACAGACTTGTCACATGGATCATCAAGAAGCAAGGATGCATCTCACAATCTACTACAGAAGCATAATATGTGGTTGTTGCTGCAAACTACTCTAATATTGCATGGATCAAACAGTTAATGGAAGGTATGAATATAAAAATTATTGAACTAGTGATTATCTATTGTGATAATACCAGTGCAATTAACATTTCTAAGAATCCAGTCATGCATGCTAAGACTAAGCATATTGTTATCAAGTGTCATTACTTAAGAGAACAAGTGCAAGAGAAAGAGGTGATACTGGAATATGTTCAATCAAAGGAACAATTAGCTGATATATTCACAAAGCCATTGTCTAAAGATACATTTGAGTACTTGAGAATGAGACTAGGGGTCGAACCCTTTTCTATTGGTCAGTAAGCTGACTAGGAGGCTGCATCAGCCTACACACAATCAAAAGATCATTCATGTTGATGCAAGCAAAGAGATGGACTGCAAAGATACATCAGTACACAGTAAGGTACATATCTACACTGAACACCAGAGTCACTGTATTGATGATGGATAGGGAAATTCAAAGAGTATATTATAAAAATGTGAAAGGATATAACTTTGGCATGATCAAAGTTTACTTTGGCATTGTTGTCAAAGGGAGAGATAATCATTATCCAAAGGGAGAGAATATCCAAAATATCCAAAGGGAGAGATTACATATGAAATATCCATCAAAGGGAGAGAAGATATCCTAAGGGAGAGATGTAACCTATAAAGGAGAGAAATATCAAAAGAGAGAGATGACTTATTGTTGTCAAAGGAAAAAGAGATGATCAAAGAGAGGAAAAACAAAGGAATAAACAACATCAGAGAAAGAATCAAAAGTTGCTACATCTATCTAATGAAGGGAATAAAGATTGAAGAAAGCACTCTGCAAGAAACAAATCTAAGCTATATGAGCTTACCTAGAGCTAGACATTTGTATTGCTTATAGAACAATAAGATTTGGGAGATATTGATGAACTACAACTGATATATTTCATATTGTATTAGTAATAATATAGTGTAATAATGTAGTGTGTTGCCATCAATGTCAAAGGGAGAGATTGATGAACTATAACTGATTGAATGTTTGAAGATGTTAAGTTGATGATCACCAAGCTACCGAAAGTTAATGCAAGATATTAAATTAGTTAATGTATTGTATTATCATTGATGTCAACTTGATATAATCTAATTACTTATATACGAAGTGTCAGACTTTTTTTTTTATGAATAGTGCCTTTTCAATTAATAAAATATCAAAGTTACAGATCCACAAAAAAGGGGCCGAGGACATAAAAATCACCCCGCAAAGTTCACACGGCCAAGCCAGAAATAGAGTACAAATATTCATCAAAAAAAAAAAAAGGCATATAGCCATTATGTAGCAAGAGCAGTGGCAGAAGGAGGAGGATCTTTATCATCCGAACCCCACACATTATTGGGGTTAACAGGAGGGTCGGGAAGTGACCACCCATCATCTTCAGCTTCTTTATCTTTCTCTTCCGCCCTGGGCGGAAAAATGGAAAAAGCCAGGCAGGGAAACTTTGAGTAGGTGGCAGGATGCCAATCAGAGCCACAATGAGAACTAGGAGCATCAGGAGGGGCAGACTGAGCCGGAGCTAGAGACCGCCCAGAAGAACGGCAAGATGGAGAATTTGAGCGGTGCTTCCATCCGTTGTCGCCACCTCTCGAAGAGTGATGGCGGGGTGCCTATGAATGTGAAGTGCGTGAGCGGCACATCGAGGAGCTATGCCCACGGTGACGGCCTGTAGGAGGAGTACCCTCAGCAAAAATGGCATCAAGAGGAACCTGGGAAATAGTACAGGGAGCATTGCCCCAATGATTGAGCAGCTCCTGCAGGTGAGCCACTTCTAGGGCCACTTTATTGGCCTGAACTTGAATCTGCATCATAACATTATTTCAAATGCAAGCCTTGTTATACAGAGCAACATTCATATCAATAAAGCTATGAGAAAAAATAACAGCATTCCTATCTTTCCATAACATGAACAAAATATCCATCCTGAAAGTATGCCAAATCTGGGTAAACTTGGAGGGAAGTCTAGGGGAATCTCCTAAGACAATCATGTGCCAAGAAAAAGGCTCAGACCAAAAGGGCTTGAAGAAATCATGAATCCACTGTCAATACTGTTGAGCTCGCCTACAAAACCAGAAGATGTGCAAAAAAGATTTAGGGTGACCACAGAAAGGATAGTGAGGGTCATGAACACCCAGATTCTTGAGCCTAGGGCCAACTGGGAGCCCTTGAAAAAGCAGACACCAAGCAAAAAGAGCCATCTTAGGCTTTGTAATGGCAGCCCAGATGGTTTGAAAGTGAGAGCTCTAGTGAGAAGTGGAAGAATGAAGATGACATCTCTGATTAAGGGTATCCACCATCAGAAGATGAGGGATAACCACCTATAGCCCAACCTTGGTTTATAATTACTAAAAGGTGTGGCAGGATACCATTTCCAATCCTTCCACCAGGGCCTGACAGATTGAATGCCATTCTTATGAAGCAAGTTGGTAGGAATTGTAGAGACCAAAAGATCAAAAGTCTGGCGATCAGAACGAGCCAACCGATACTACACCTGCATATCCTCCCATGATCGGAGACCCATAGAGGCTCTAGAGAAGAGGTCCTTGGGAGTCCGGAAGCCACATTTGAAAAAATGCAGAGCACTAGTCCCTTGAGTCTTGGCCAGAGGGATGCCTTGAATAGAAAACAACGGAGACCACCAGAGGCTCTGCTGATTGAAAGAAAGACCATTACAAAAGGCATCACCATCCCATCAGAGCCAAGGCTTAATAGCCTCCCAAGCTTTCCAAATTCTCTTGATGATGAAAGTACCCTGGCTTTGAATAGGTTCTTTCATAGTGAGCAAGGTCTGGAGACCAATGCCCTTCCAAGCCGGCCTGTGAACTGGGAATCCAGAAGAGATGTAGTGCCTAACAAGAATTTTTTAGGCCTCATCACCAATAAGAGCATGGATAATCCAATTTACACAGAGATCATGCCCCTGCCTCTGAGTGGAGAGAAGGCTAAGGCCTCCAGAGTCACGAGGAAGGCAACAGAACTCCCAGGCAACCCTATGAAAACCATGGCTGTCAGCACCAAAGGCCCAAAGAAAATCTTGAAGAAAATGCTCTAGCTTGAGATAAGAAGCCTTAGAGGGAGCCCAACAAGAGGAGTAGTAGACATGAGTAGCAGCCAAAACTTTTGAACAAATCTGAAACTTTTCAGCAAGGGAAAGAGGCTTGCAGATCCAATATTACAGCTTTTTTTTCAATCTTGGTAATCACATCATTCCATAAATCCATAGAGGATTCATGGAAAGCAAAGGGAATGCCCAGGAAATGAAAAACTTCCCCATGCTAAACCCATTTCTAGCCAAAATTGTTAAGCTAGGCAGGGGCTAGAAGAAAAGACTATCTGAAACAAAGGGTTTTAGACCATTGAATAGTAGATCCAGAGGCGTGACAAAAGGTGTCCAGGCACTGCAAGGCATTAGAGATGTTCTCCTCATCCTCAATAAGAGTGAGAAAGGAGTCATCAGCAAAGTGACCATTAACAAGCTAGGAAGAGGAATCAGGAAGGGAAATGCCACGAACTAAACCAGAGGAAACAGAGTTGGCAAGAAAGTACCCAAAGCCTTCAGCAGCAAGCACATATAAGGCAGGAGCCAGCGGACAACCTTGCCGGATGGATTGAAAAAGCCCAAAAGTATCAGATTGGGACCCATTGATGGTAATGTACATAGAGGCATCGCCAAAAATAATTTCCACAGACTGCAAGAAGTGAGGACCGAACCCAAGAGCTTGAAGCATAGCAAGAATAAAGGGTCATTCAATGCGGTCATAAGCTTTAGAAAAATAAATTTTGAGAAACAAGGTAGCCTGCTTAGAATGGCGAGCCCATTCCATCCCCTTCCTAAATAGCAATAATGTTGTCAAGAATATACTTAGACTTAATAAAACTAGTTTTCTCAGCGCAGACAATAAGAGGAAGGAGATGTCTAATTTTAAGAGCTAAAGCTTTGGCAATATCTTGTAGGAGACGTTCAACAAGGTGATGGGCCTCCAATTGAAAATATCCTCCAGATCACTAGACTTAGGTATGAATTTGATATTTCCTTTATTAATTAAAGTGCCCAAACTTTTATTGTGAAAGGCCTCGAGGTAGAATTTGTGCAGGTCAGGACCAATAGCATCCCAAAGGTGTTTGTAGAACTCGCAGGGGAAGCCATCGCATCCTGGAGATTTATCATTAGCCATAAAAAAAGTTGCTTCTCTGAGATCAGAGATAGTAAGAAATTGCTCACAAAAGGGTCGCTGCTCGACCGCTAGGCAGTTTGGAGTAACAGCAATACAAGCCTTCAGAGCCTCTTCCCGTGCAGCAGTATTACCCTACGAAGCAAACACTTGTTCATAATGCTGAACAAAAGCCTGAAGAATGGCTGGAAGCTCCGTAAGGATGTCAGATCCTTTCTTAATATTTTTAATACCAACATTGGTATGATAGGCTTTGAGAGCATGAAAAAACTCCTTAAAGGCTTTATCACCCACCTCCAACTAGTGGAGGTGAGCTTTGATTTGAGCTCCACGAGCAGCATAGGCATCTGCAATCTATTTCTCATGACGAAGCTAGGCCAGCTCAAGCTGGAGAGTAGAATTAAAGGGATTCAATGCAAGAAAATTAGCAGCATTGCAAAGAGCCTTAGTGTTAGCTTCATAAGCATGCTTCCTATAACAAACTAACTGCCAGCCATAAATGCGAAGAAATCTAGCAGTGCAGGTGATGGCATCATTCCACCATTGAATCCAACCAAGTTGAGTGTGGGGCCGAGGCTATAAATTCTAGACTTGAAGAATGTGAGAAATAGTGGAGGTGTGCATCAGCACATACGTGTTGAGATAAAACTGCATTTGGGCAGCCCTTCTTGCCGAAATCTACCAAGTGATGGAGAAATAAATGGGGAAGTGGTCTGACAAGGTTACATTTGTTAGAGGAATGACAAGTAGGCCTCGATCTTCAAAAAAAGAGAAAAAATATTGAGCCATTATCATAGCACGATCTAGTCTCTTAAATATGCAGTTAGAGCCAACTCTAAAATTGGACCAAGTATGCCAAACCCCACCCTGCTGGCAGCAGTTAGCATTGGGATCAAAAAGGCCCAATTTATTATGCATGTGGTACCAAGCTTCTCTCTCCCTAGCTATTAAGAAAAAATGTATAATTCCTTCCTTGTCAAAGGCCAGCTCAACCATATTAAAATCCCTACACATAACCCAAGTGGCAGGAGGCAGATTTTCTGCCAGCCAATGCCAAAGTTGAGATCTTTCGATAGCATCATTGGGGGCGTAAACATTAATGATACCAAAAGAATGATTATGAAAAGAAAGAAAAATCCAGGTGACACGCTGCATCAGATCAGAACCATGAGCAATAACAGAAGAATGAAGGCAAGGTGACAGAATAGTAATGACACCACCTTTACCAACTTCATGCTGAGATGAAAAAACAATGATGTCCAGCCATATGACACGACAGGCAGAGTTAAGAAGAAACCCAGAAATCTTAACCTCCTACAAACATAACACGTCCAGACTATGAAGTTGACAGTGGGTATCACGAACATAGTACTTTCTAGAGAGGTCGGTTAAACTTCACACATTCCAGGACAAAAAATTCATAAAAACTCTTGCATGGTTTCCTCGTCCCCAAGAGAGGAGAAGTTATTCTGCAAGAAGGTTGGTACAGAGCCAAAGCTGGGGAGTAAATCTCCAGAAGAGGTAAACCGCCTTTTATCTGGGTCATCCATGTGTCCATCAGGACTGCGAGACTGACGCAAAGACTAGGAGAAAACTGAAGAATCCGCTGGCGGCACGAACACCACTTCTGGAGTGGAAGGCTTTGCGACAGAGATTTTCCCCTAAATAACAGGGTTTGAAACAAGCTGCGGTGGCAAATCATTGGAAGGAGATTTTCCAACCGAGGGTTTTGGAGGTGACACAATCACGGAAGTGGCTTGTTTCATCTTGGAGCTTGAGGCATTACTGCCTTTTCGTGAGACTATAGTCCATTCTTATTTTTTTCCAACTTTCATATTTTTGGTCGGTGTTTCCTTTGGCGGTGGCTTAACCTGAGGGGTAGCTAACAAGAAATCCTTAATCTTGTGTTATGCCGATTGACACCGATAACAGGTGTTGGGCAGGTTCAAATAGAGCACTTTTTGAGAAATTGTGAGAGCACCAACCTAGATTTTGATAGTGTCTTTGAGGTCCCTAGAAAGGTCGACCTCAACACAGACACGCTTCTGGGGACGGGCATTAAAAAAAATTTCATGTTCCATGACAATGACCTTGCCAAGGGTTTTAGCAATGGACTCAATGAACGACTAGCATGCCAAAGGGAGACCAGGAAACTCAACCCAAATAGGAACCCTAAGTTTCTTGTCATTCAAGACGGTGAAGTCTCGAGACCATCTCTGAAAAACAAGCAAGGAAGACCTAACAGTCCAGGGCCCGCGGCTAAAAACTGCTTCCGCCTGGGAGGGGTTAGAAAAATGAAAAAGAAAAAAACCTTTGGTAAGGTTTTGCACACCATCAAGGCAGACCCCATAAGGGGTCCACCTCTTGTTAACCCATTCTTTGAGGATACTTTCAGGAGGAGTACAACCCACAAAATATCCAATGAAAGTATGCTTTTCTAACCACTCACATGCAGAATCAAATTCTTTCAGATTAAGACAATATTAGGGTTACCTCGTGAAAGACCTTCAGGATGAACTTGTGAGGACATTTGTTTAGAGGAGGCACCATGGATTTTCAAAGCTTCAACTCACGCACTAGCAACAATTGTTGGGCCAAAGTTGGCCAAAGCCATACTAAAAGCTAACCCTAATGCAAAAATCCCATAGTAAATGCGGTATGACAGATGGAAAGCTCAGAGAAAAGACACAGACAGGACGTCGTACACATGAAACCCTAGCAGAGCAACTAAACCTTATTTTATTTTTTCAAAGTGTCAGACTTTAGAAAACCAAAGAGATAAATATTATGCTTTCAATAATGCATAAAAGATCAGTATTCACTAAGTGACAACAAACACCGATAGACAGTGCACCTCGACGGACAAAGAAACCTAAGAGGAAATTCACAGTGTTGTCTGAGCAAGAAACCCGACAAGAGTTACCAACAAGAAGAATCACAAGAATTACCAATGAGAAGAATCACAAACATTATCGACGAGCAGAACTTCACAGTGATGCCCGATGGACAAACAACCCCGATAGAGATGCCCGACAGAGAACTGAAGTTGTGAATATTGTTTTTATAGAAAAGTTAAAGCCAAAGATAACAGAAAGATTTAACATTGTTTTATTCCAGTTGTCAAAGAGAAATCTAAGGGATAAAACTGAAGTAAATCTTTAAAGAAATATTGGCTAGAATTGTGGATCATGCCACGAATAAGAAAGTCAAGAACTGAGAAATGGTGAAATCGTGTCTATAAAGAGACAAGATAATTCATTGTGAATTAGGGGTGAATAGAGAAAGAAGATGCTAAAGAGAAATTGTTGAAGAAAGAAGTCTTCAATCAGACTTGATCAATCAAGCTGAAGAATAGAGCTAATTCTTCAAACACCGAGCAACAGAGAAGCACAGCATCACCGAGAAGAAAGAAGTGGATCAAAGGTATTAAAAATATACATTGATAAGAAAGGTATTATGAGCTTACAATAGATCTGAAAATCTAAAAATTATAGTTGTATATGTGAACATATCATTTACTGTTTCAATTTAACCATTGGATCAGAAAGTCTCTTAACTGAGGAGGACTTAACAATCCTTTATATATTGAGATACACCCCAAGGAGTATCACAAGGTTTGGTCATGAAGATAGCATGAGATGGCAGATACCAATTGACAAACTACACTAGGTTTGGTCATAAAAGGTAGCATAGAGATGCCAGATATCAAGTGACAAACTATTCTATTAAAATCCTCTAACAAGGTCACACCTAACAATGTGTTTGTAACCTTAAACAAGGTTGGCTCTTCACCGAGATCACTTCAGAAGAGTAAAAAATTTGGGTTACTAGTCCCAAGTGATTTTTCCCTTAACAGGGTTTTCACATTAAAAATTCATGTGTCAATGTGTTTATGAGTCATTACTTTAGTGTTTTGCATTACACAACTAATCTGGATTGATCGGTATACACTAATTTATTTACTGCTAATCGGTAAACAGTAAGAGTAAGGTTTAATAGTGAACTCCGAGCAGTAGATATTTGTTGAGATTATTTCAAGGCATTCATCTTGTAGGACTGAAGATAACTAGAGGATTATAATTGTGGTAATAAGTTTTTGGGTTAATTTATTAGAATATTTTTGAGGCTACTGATTCACCCCCCCCCCCCCAGTTATTCTAACATTACAAACCAAAAAAGATAAAAAATGATAGACTATTAGTACATGTGTGATCGGCTATTGGTACATGTGTTATCATTTTTGGGGCTCCTTTAATAGTAGTAATTGGGTGGGCAACATGACAAAAATTTCACGTTTATTAGACCCTCTAACAGTTACACGGTCCTTTACCCTAATAGAACGAGTGAAAAAAAAAAGCTAAATTTATGTGTAAGGAGAAAACCTGAGCTTGATAAAGAAAACTTAGCAGAAAAGCAATGAGTCCAATGCTATTTTCATTTTAGCAAACAACATAGATCAATATTCAATACAAAATTGCAAACC
Organism: Thuja plicata; assembly: GCA_018584345.1. Taxonomy (NCBI): domain Eukaryota; kingdom Viridiplantae; phylum Streptophyta; class Pinopsida; order Cupressales; family Cupressaceae; genus Thuja; species Thuja plicata. The sequence continues at coordinate 1,597,059 of MU226281.1, read as the reverse complement.
CCCACCCCAAAAGCACATTGTTATAAATGGAATTGAAATTAACAAATAAAATTTATGGATGCTATACATGCTTGTGGCCTGTGACTTCAATGGGTGGGAGGCATCCATGCCCGACAACATGAAAATGCATGTAACCCTTTTCAAACATGCAAACAACACATCACAAATATGTAACACATCGCATCACAAATAAATTTGCGCCTTTTGACATGATGGTCAAGATTATGGTGTATTTTTTATTTAACTTTTTCTCCACTTTTCAGTACAATCAATTAATTTCACAAAACTTTCACAAGGATGATCTCTAGTCAACATCGTACCATATGAGTAGAAAGATATAGTTAGTGTTTCTGTAGAATATATTCAAAATGTATTTTTATACAGAGGCACACTGATTTCAAAAGAATGGCTATTGTATAAAATAAGTTTGTCATTCCCCATATGGATGGGTCTTGTTCTTAGGCATCTGACATGATGCAAAACTGGTGGTTTTGAGCCAATAATAGCCTATCGGCTAAAAATATGAACCTGAATCATAGGTAACATGGTTTTTTAACAAGATGGCTCCAACGGTTGCTCCTACTCCCTCTACGAATTTGAAATATGTGGCCTCTACAATGCAGCTTCTTGTGGATGGGGCCTCTACAATGTTTCCCCCCATGGGCTTGCTAGGTGTTGGCACTGCTTGTGGCATGCCGCTGGGGACATCTACTACCACCTCTAGCACTTTGTTCTCATCCTCAAATGTTGTTCCTCGAGATGGAATTCTATTGCAGGGGACTATCTCCTTGTATGAGCGTCCTCCAATTATTTCTAGGGGCCTATGGGGG
>MU226281.1:1563239-1596060 GCA_018584345.1 Thuja plicata | reverse complement strand
TATATATATATATATATATATATATGTTACTGCCAGTGGACAGACTTGTTAGGAATAACAGTCCACAAGACAACTGAGAGGGGTGGTGAATTAGTTGTAGTATAGATTATTAAACTTTAAACTTTATAAACCATATCAACAAAAGTAAATGATACCACAGTAAGTGCCAACACCATAACACAATATTTGTTGTCGAGGAAACTTTGTTAAAAGTAAAACCCTGGTGGGAATTAACACCCACAAATAATGTACTGAGAGTATAGTATCCCTATTAAAAGATGTGATCCATGTTAGGTGCTTGTTACAATATTACAGTACACAGTCCCTATTAGGAGACAGACCCTGTTAGGAGTCAAATAAAATAGTAGGCTCACTGCCAAGGCACGGTGCCCAAAGAAGGTTAAATCCACCCTCAAGGATTTACAATATGAATCAAGTGTGTAAAGCAAATACACAATCCAGTGAACTATCTAATAGCAACTATCTTTGCTTGGTCAGTTCCAATGAAGTATAACAATCATCAACTCTTCTCTATATCTAGCATTCAACAAGCTTCGCAGCTTCCACACATCTTTGTCCTTTTTTTTCTCTACCACATCTTCTCCACAAGAAAAGATCATTCATATATACCCTCTTACAATAATTCATTAGGTCGTCCAGTTAAGCTTTCCTAATACATAATTAACTAGGTCGGCTGATTAATGCTTTCCATCATACAAATAATTATATAACCCCTTGATAAGATACACACAGTCCCTATAACAAGTAAACATCAATTACAATCCATCACATATACTTTCATATCCGCAATCCACGCTCATAATTAATTTTACACGCTACATGTCTGAAGTCGGCTAGCAAATAGGTCTTCTCCAGAATACACGCCACAGCTGATGTCACCAGTAACAAAACAATAATCAAACTCAACCCATTACTCTAACATATGTCAGTTTTCCACTAGTAATCTTGCATCATCTGAAATATCTTTTCCAGAAAGATATACCAGAAACACAGAGACCTGCTCTGTCGAGAATCACAGTTACAGTCCAGAAAACTAGTCTTCACCAAATCAACTGTAACATCCACAATATGTAACCTTCAGTCAAATGACCTTAGGAGTAAGGTCAGTACACATCCTTCTGCTAGAATCCAACTTCAATCATTCTGAATCATCTGTATAGTGTCTGTACACTTCTTCCAATCAAGTAGCCAGTATGTCTTCTCCATAGAAATATATGTTGACATCAGTGAAAAAACATGAATATCAACAGCATGATCAGTAACCAAAACTGATATCATCCAACAATCTCCCCCTTTGGCATTGATGGCAACATATGGGAAAATTCATATGCATCAACCCAAAAGTACTTTCTCTCAATACAATCTTCTCAATATCCTCAACACAAGTCTCCCCAAAATAGTAGAGATTTTCACATAGATTCCTTCCCTCTTTGGCAGCAATGGAAAAGGGTTCCATAACTCATCTATAGTCTTATGTAAGGTGTAGCTTTTTCAAATCTTCATGTCCAACAATTAGGTGCAAGATCACCCAAATGTACTCCATAGTGTTCTCTTGTGATCACTCCCCTAAGGAGTAGATCTATACATCAAGTATAGATAGTGATATATATAGCTTTGAAAACCACTAGAATGATGCATATCTGCATCAATTAATTACCATTGGGAGGGCCCACCACCCCAAGCATGCCTCTAAGATATTCAAAAGCATCTTTTGGAAAAGGTTTGGTAAATATATTTGTTATCTATTTCTTTGTGCTAATGTACTCCAGTCTAATTTATTTTTTTGCTACCTTCTCCCTCAAGAAATGATACTTAATAAAAATATGCTTAGTTTTTTAATGCATTACAAGATTCTTTGACATATATACTGTGCTAGTGTTATCACAATGAATAACCACTAGCTCTTTCAAAGCTATTCTGATATCTTTCAGCATTTGTTTCATCCAAACAACTTGTGTGCAATGTATTGCAGTAGCAACATATTCTGACTCAGCAGTAGATTGAGCAATATAGTTATGCTTCTTGCTCAAAAAAGAAACCAGCCTTTTCCCAAGGAAAAATGCACCACCACTTGTACTCTTCCTATCATCTACATTACCTGCCCAATTAGCATCAGTAAAAGCCTACAGTGTAAAATCATCAGATTTTTCATACCATAATCCATATTCTATTGTCCCTATCAAATATCTGAAAATTCTTTTCAAAGCAGAAAAATGTGTTTCTTTAGGATCTACCTGATATCTAGCCACAATTCCAACTGCATTGGTAATATCTGGTCTAGTGTGTGTTAGATATTGTAGACCTCCAATCATCGATCTGCACTTAGTCTGAACAACACTTTGAGTCTCATCACTATTAGTCAGTTTGTTTCCTATCACCATAGGTGTTCCAACAGGTTTACTATCTTCCATTCCAAACTTTTTTAAACATTTATTTAAGATACTTGGTTTGAGATACAAAAATGTCATTCTTACTCTAATTAATTTTCAAACCAAGAAAAAATTTCATCTCACCAATCATTGAAATTTCAAATTCATTTTCCATTTCTTTAGCAAACTTCTTACTCATCTTATCATTGCCTCCAAAAATAATATCATCAGCAAAAACTTCTATAATCAAGATTCCATCTTCTTCAGTTCTTAAGTATAAATTACTATCTACATTACCTTTCCTAAAACCAAGACGAAGTAGATATTTGTCTAGTCTTGCATACCATGCCCTTGGTGCTTGTTTCAGTCTATACAGTGTTTTTTTTAGTCTGCAAACCATGTTTTCATCATCTGTCAAAGGAAAACCATCAAATTCCTCAATGTAAACTTATTCTTCTAAATCACCATTCAAGAATGTTGACTTCACATCCATCTGATAAACCTTAAAGTCTTTATGTGCAGCATAAGCAAGGAATAATCTCACAGCTTCCAATTTGGCAACAGGAGCAAATGTTTCTTCGTAGTCTATTCCTTCTTGTTGTGAGTAGCCTTTACATACCAATCTAGTCTTATTTCTTACAACTCTTCCTTCCTCATCCATCTTGTTTCTAAAAACCCATTTAGTGCCAATCACATTTTTGTTCTTAGGTCTTGGAACCAATTCCCAAGTATTATTTTTCTTTATCTATTCTAGTTCTTCTTCCATGGCTTTAGTCCAAGATTCATCTCTACATTATTCATCAGTAGTCTTTGGCTCAACTTGAGAAATCAAACAAATCTCATCTCTAACTCTAGATCTAGTCATCATGCCTTTGCTTGCATCACCAATAATTTGATCTTCAGGATGGTTCTTCTTAACATACCTTGGTGTCTTCAATGTTTTAGTAGCTTCAATCTGTTCATCTTCAATCTCATCCTCAATCATCAAAGGTTCTTCAAGTTCAGCAGTAACCTCTTTTGTTTCTGCAATCTAACCACAATCATATATCCTTTCCTGAATCTGAAACTTTTCATTGGCGCTTTCAATCAATTTCCTCAATCTCGTATTGAAACATTTATAAGCTTTACTCTTAGTGGAATAACCAAGAAAGATTCTTTCATCACTTCTAGCATCAAACTTTCCTATCTCATCATCTCTTTTGATATAACATTTACTTCCAAATATTCTGAAATATTTCACAGTAGGTGTATGGTTAAACCATAATTAATAAGGAGTTTTATTTGTACCTTCTCTAATCTAAATTATTTTTAGTGTGTACGTAGCAGTCTCAACTGCTTCTCTCCAGTGAACATGTGACACATTTCCTTCCAGCAACATAGTCCTTGTAGCATCTAATATAGTTATGTTTCTTCGCTCTGCTATCCCATTTTTTTGTGGAGTCCTAGGGGCTGAATTTTGTCTGTGTATTCCATTTTATTCACAGTATGCATTAAATAATTCTAATGTAAACTCTCCTCCTCTGTCTGATCTCAAACACTTCAACTTTAAACAAGATTAATTCTTAACTTTTTCTTTGAATAACTTGAACTTGTCAAATGCTTCAGATTTCTCTCTTCAATATGTAACCCACGTCATTCTAGAAAAGTCATCAACAAATAGTATAAAGTACCTTTCACCATAGTATGACCTTGTTCATGTAGGACCACACAGATCTGTATGTATCAGATCCAACTTCGCTTTTGTTGAATAAGCTTTTCTTTTAAAAGTACTTCTAGTCTGCTTCCCCATAACACATTCTCTACACATAGTGTTAGATGGATTTACAATCTTAGGTAGATCTCTTACTGCATTATTTGTACTTGCCTTCACAATGTTATCAAAGTTAACATGAAAAAATCTTCTGTACCATAACCAACTATCATCAACCTTCGTAATAAAACAAGAATCTTCAAATGTGTTTAATTCAAATATGTTACCTCTGGATTTAGTACCAGATGCGATCGGGTCTCCTATTTTACTCTTGATAGAAAATTTCCCATTAATGAAGTTCAATTGATAACCCTTGTCCACTAGTTGTCCAACACTCAACAAATTATGCTTAAGTCCATCAATAAGTAATACATTGTCAGTGTTAGTCTGTCCATCCAAAGAGATAGATCTAACTCCTATAATAAGCTTAGGAGTATTGTCACCAAATCTTACAACACATCCATCATGTATTTTCAAACTCACAAACTTTTTTTTATCTCCAGTCATATGTTGTGAACAACCACTATCTATAATCCATTCAGATTTCTTTTCAACTCGAGATACTAAAGCTTTTTCTTCATGCATAGGTACATCATCCTTAATAGAAATAAATCCAATTTCATCATAGTCACCATCATCATCATCTGATATACCCTCACTAGTATAATAACATTCCTTGTCTTTTAAGTATTTAGACTTGAAAAATATAGGTTTGTGCTTTGGAACTCTTGTAGGACATCTAGATGCAAAATGACCAATCTTGTTACATGAAAAACATTTCAAAGGTAATTTTCCTTCAAATTTACCCTTACCTCTCTTTTCTCTTCTATCAATCAATGCCACAACTTCAGCTAGCTTTCTTTCTTCCTCGTGTATCTATTCCCATTCATCAGCATAAGCTCCAAGCTCTTCTCTTATGTCACCATTGCTAGTGCTTGCATTACCGGATAAGGTCTTTTTGTTCTTGTGCATGGTTGCCTTGAATGCTGACTCAACTTTAGGTAAAATGTCTCCCAATTCTGCAGCCTCAAAAGTAGTTAGTTTTCCAATCAACATTTCTCTGGTGAAGTTTGGTGTCAAAGATATAATTTCCTTGATAACTTGTACTTTGGTTCTGTATATAGGTGTCAAAGATTTGAGTATCTTTGCAATTACTTCTTCCTCACTGTAAGTTCCTCCAGAGTTTATAATGCCAGTAACCACTTCAGTAATTCTCTGTGCATATGCCCTAATGTTCTCATCTTCTTTCATATTTAGTGATTGCATCTTTGTCTTCCAGTTTTGTAACTTTGCTTACTTTGTAAACTTGTCTCCAACATATAATGCTTCCAGTCTTGTCCAAATCTCATGTGTAGAGTCCAAGTCTTTTACTTCAGTGAATTCTCCTTCTGAAAGAGTGTTGATCAAAGATTCCCTTGCAACCATATTGCATGAGAATAACTTCGTCTGATCTTCAGAAACCTTTTCTAACTCATCCTCAGTCGCTATCTTTTCTTTGTAATCATCCAGTAATCAATTCCCAGACATAGCAAATGTGGTCTCATCTTGTTCTTCCAACTGTCAAAGTTTTCAGGATCAAACTTCGGACTATCCTTCCTATAGTAAGTCATCTTCAGGATCACCTCAAGTTGTTAAACCCTCTCTAAGGACCAGTAGCTCTGATAGAAATTGTTAGGAATAATAGTCCATAAGACAACTGAGAGGGGGGGTGAATAAGTTGTAGTATAGATTATTAAACTTTAAACTTTAATAACCATATCAGCAAAAGTAAATGATAACACAGTAAGTGCCAACACCATAACACAATATTTGTTGTCGAGGAAACCCTGTTAAAGGTAAAACCCCGGTGGGAATTAGCACCCACAAATAATGTATTGAGAGTATAGTATCCCTGTTAAAACATATTAGCCCTGTTACGAGCTTGTTACAATATTACAGTACACAGTCCCTTTAGGAGACAGACCCTGTTAGAAGTCAAAGAAAATAGTAAGTTCACTGCCAAGGCACACTGCCCAAAGAAGGTTAAATCCACCCTCAAGGATTTACAATCTGAATCAAGTTTGTAAAGAAAATACACAATCCAGTGAACTATCCAATAGCAAGTGTCTTTGCTTGGTCAGTTCCAATGAAGTATAACAATCATCAACTCTGCTCTATATCTAGTAGTCAACAAGCTTCACAGCTTCCACACATCTTCATCCTTTTTTTTTCTATACCACATCTTCTCCACAAGAAAAGATCATTCATATATACCCTCTTACAATAATTCATTAGGTCGGCCAGTTAAGATTTCCTAATACATAATTAACTAGGTCGGTCAATTAATGCTTTCCATCATACAAATAATTATATAACCCCTTGCTAAGATACACACAATACCTATAAAAAGTAAACATCAATTATAATCCATCACATATACTTCCAGATCCGCAATCCATGCTCAATTAATTTTACACGCTACATGTCTGAAGTCGGCCAGCAAATAGGTCTTCTCCAAAATACATTCCACGGCTAATGTCACCAGTAAAAAAACAACAATCGAACTCGACCCATTTTTCTAACATATGTTGGTTGTCCACCAGTAATCTTGCATCATCTAAAATATCTTCGCCAGAAAGAAACACAAAGACCTGCTCTATCCAGAATCACAGTCACAGTCCAGAAAACCAGTCTTCACCAAATCAACTGTAATATCCACAATATGTAACCTTCAGTCAAGCAACCTTAGGAGTAAGGTCAGTACACATCCTTCTGCTAGAATCCAACTCCGATCATTCTGAACCATCTGTATAGTGTCTATACACTTCTTCCAGTCAAGTAGTCAGTCTCTCTTCTCCACAAAAATATATGTTGACATCAGTGACAAAACATGAATATCAATAGCATGATCAGTAAAAAAAAATGATATCATCCAACAAGACTTATGCCCATGTTGCCAAATGTGTTGCTACTATTCCTCCAAAGGTGAAAACTCAACCCATTGCTTGTGTTGATTCCTCCCATGTGGTGGTGTGTGGCCTGGATGTAGTGGATAATCTAGATTTCTACCAACGTCATGGGTTGGTCTATATATTCACTGGTCTCTAGCCTTCGCTACCGGATCTACATTGTTGGATAACAAGTTCCTGGCAACCCTTAGTCTCTGGTAATATTAAATTTTTCTCGTGTACAAAAGTGGTTTTTTTTGTTTCATTTCTTCCTTTGAAGACTGTGATTTGGTGATGAGCCAGTTGTGGGCTTGGGGAAATCACTCTCTTTCAGCCAAAACCTAGACAGACTCATCAAATCTCTTACTGAACTACTCAATGTGTGCCCTATGTGGGTTTGTCTCCCAAACCCTCCACTCCATTTTTTGGAGATTTCTCGCTTTGAGGACATCGAAAACTCTATTGGCCACTTCTTGAAGGTGGATGAGGCTACGCCTTCATTAGGCAGCTTTACTTTCACTTGCATTTTATTTGACATGGATATCTCCACACCACTTATGGGGGATGTAGTTATCATGGTTGGGGACAGGCCTTTGGACTCAATCATTGGATTATGAGGGCCTCCCATTTTGGTGTCGAAGATGCTTCTCTACTGGTCATCTGGCTATAGAGTGTTCTCTTTTATGTTGCAAAGGTGCTACTACTTGGTGGAAGGATGCAAATGATGATCATTTGACCACCTGAGCTTCTGATTCTCTCTTTGATTCTACCTTTGAGGACTCCTCACAAGATAATGATGAGGATGGATCTCTTACTGTAAATCTTAGTGACACTCTTGCTACAAATGCGGGTGATGCTCCTGTTGCAAATTTGGGTTATGCCCCCATTGTAAACCATGAGAATACCACTTTTGCTCCTACTCGTGTGGCCCCCTTTGGCCATGTGGACCTACCTTCACCTTCTGATCCTCTGCTCCAAGCTTTAGCTGACAATGTACAACTTGCTCGACACCCTGGCCATTGTGATGACAATTGTCTGAATGGAGTTTTATTAGTTGCTTCCTCTTGTGGTGGGGAGCCTAAGGAAAGCATCATCTTGACAATTGTACAACAGTGCCAGAAAAATAGCTCCTCAAACTCACGTTCTTCTCCACATGTGGTGAGTGATTTGTCCTCCCACTCTTAAGGAAGGCTACTAGCCTTGATGTTAGTTTGTTGTTTATTTGTTGTATTTTGTATTTGATGGCACCTTTGTTCGTGTGTTATTAATAAGTTATTGATGGCCTCTACTTGTAAAATCCAACACCCTTATTTTTGTGTTTTTGTTCTCTTTGACACCTTCGAGTTGTGGTTGTGTAAGGTCAGTCCCCTTATTAGGTTGTTTATTTTAATCAAACACAGTTCTTTTACCATTTTTGGTGCAAGAAATTGCATGCACGCCATATATAGAGTGTACCAATTATGACACACCAAACAATGTTTTATGAGATTTTTAACCTTTAGCAAAATTGAAGAGAGAGAGAGAGAGAGAGAGAGGTCATTAACCCTCACCCGTAACTTTATACCAATACCCTCAACTATAAACTAAATATCTTAAACTATACACCTCAACCTTAAATAGCTTATACCATCAACTATAAACCCTATTGCCTCAATCTATATTCTCAATTATGCTTCTAATACGCTATAACCATTATGCTAAACCCTAAATCCTAGAACCAAAATTCTAAACCCTAAACTCTATAACCAATACTATTCTTCAACCCAAATAATTTCTACTTTGTGGATATTTTAGCACTTGAAGCATGTGAACCAAACATTGTGTTAAGTATCCCATATTTCCTTTGATGTCTTTGTTAGATCAATGTGATGAAAATGTGCATATGATAAACCAAGACCAATTGAATGTTGTAGCCTTGTGATCTTTAGCCATCGGTTTTGTTGCTTCATATGCATCTTATGATTTTCTAATAATTCCACTTACAATGTCGAACAAATCTTTTTCAATTAAAAAAAAATTATTTTAATTTTCCGTGTAAAATTCATACCCTCCAAATTCCAAATTTAGAAAGAGTAATTAATTCTTCCATGTTGATAACCTTATTTCTCCAAAAGATCTAAACTACTTCGAAAGCTTGTACCAGAATTTTTGAAACCACCCTCTAAAGAAATAAATTTGTTCATACCTCTAAAAAACATGCCTCCCAGCAATATCCACATAATCCAACAAATCCCATATTCAAATCTGCAAACTATACGATTCACAGTCTCTGCTCATGATTTAGGAATGTAATGCCAAAGACGGACTGTGTTTATTGTAGCCTTCTCCACACAACCCCGTCCTCGCAGACTTGATTTCTTCATCTCATTCACAATACAATCAAAACTCTGCATATGAAATATTATAAGCAGTAAAATCAAGAGTTTATTTTACTTATAAGAAAAAATTATCAAACTACTTGTAAAGAATGGAGGCCTGAAGTCTCAGACTGTTCTTATGTAGAGATTGCTTCAATTCAATTCTCTATTTATACTAATCACAAGAATGGCATAGTCCACAAAGAACGAGTTGTATACACCCAATTGACAGAGTTGAATCATTAATATAATTGTTTTAGGCTTCCATATTTGATTCGCTGAATTGTGTGCATATTCACTAAGGTTAGAGAGAAACCAAAAAAATTGCCACAATGTGAAAAATTATGCATCTGTGATCCACTAATTGACTGATTACCACCTAACCCAACGCACAAATTTGTTTGCTTCAAACATCTGTCTTTCCTTGTTGCCATGAGCCTCCTCGTCTTCTGCGATGCTAACCATAGCAGCCTCTCCTACTGTCCTGATACCATTTGACAATACAAAGTAAAAAACTTCATAGATCGATGATTTCATTGATTCGGGATGTACCTTTTAAAAGGCAATACACACAGTTGGAAACGTTAAACAGATTCATAACCACTGAGAAACCAACAGTACTTTATTAAACTAAAACCCTGAACCTACCAAATTATGCTGTACGCCAACAAAGAGAGGGGAGAGAGAGGAAGAGGGGGGGGGGCAAGGAAGAGGGCATAGAGAGATGAGAAACAAAAGAAGAGAGACCTTAAAAGGGGGAATGAGAGGTGAGGGGAAATATAAAACTTTTGTTGGAGCAAATTAATATTTATTTATAGCTTAATTTTAGGTATTACTAATTAATTAAGTAGGTGCATATTTTAGTTGTTGATAGTTGTATGGTTACTTTTATCTATTGGTTTATTATTTTCCTTCATAAGCAAGGTTATGTACATTATTTTGTATTTCAATACATTTATCTTTCTGATAATTCATTTATCTCTCTTTTTAGGTTTATATTTGTGTGTGCTTCTAAGAGGTCGATCACTTCAACATGGTATTAGAGCCTACATTCAGCATCTCCTTCCTCTGAGAATCTTCATTAGTTGCTCGAGATCAACTTCCAAGAAAGATTGAAGTGGTTTGCAGCCAGAGTGAAGGCTGAATATAGAGTTTCCATTGGTAGGTTGGGGTTTTCATTTGTCAAACATTTTCACAAATGTATACATTTCAGGTATTGAGTTGCATAGTTGTCTACACAATTTTCATCATCCTATGTTTTTCCTTCCTAGAGATTGATTTTCCATTATCGAGCCTCTATTGCACACTTTGTATTGTATGGATGGGTGCCTTCTGTGGTCGGCCTTTTTATCAATTGCAGATGTGATTTAATCCCTTTTGGAGGCATTTTTCATTCTAGAGTTTGTTTTTTTTTGAAGAATTTATTGCTTTGTATATGATTTTGGGGGTGCATTCCTCTACATCACTTGCGCATGTTTTCCTTATGTAGCGCATCTTTATTGATTTGTTGCACTCTTTATTAATTTGGTGCTCCACTTATATCAGATCAAGATTTTCTTTGGCATGATGTTGTTTTCAATTAGGCTTTTTCATTCTAGAGTTTATTTTTTTGAAGAATTTGTTGCTTTGTATATGATTTTGGGGATGCATTCCTCTACATCACTTGTGCGTGTTTTCCTTATGTAGCGCATCTTTATTGATTTGTTGCACTCTTTATTAATTTGGTGCTCCATTTATATCAAATCAAGATTTTCTTTGGCACGATGTTGTTTTCAATTAGGCTTTTTGTTCATCGACGTGTATTACTCTACCTTTGTCACAACTAGGTCTATGCTTCAAATTTCAATAGCTTTGATCTATCGGCCCAATTTGCATCATATTTGTTGTGGTTTATTTAATTTGTGTGGCAAGATTATGTTTTTATAGGTTTATTTTACCTGATCAGTCATTTTAAAGTGTTAATGTTAGAAATTGGTTAATATTATATTGGTTGCGCAAATTTGTAAAGTTCTCTTGCAATTATTTTGTTAGGATTTTTTGTGTGCCCATTTGACTATAGGTACAGCAATCTAGTTTGGGATATTTAGTCCCACATTGAAAACATGGATGAATATTTTTCTCTTTATATAAGATAGTGGTCAATGGCATTGATTGTGCATAGGCTTAAGTGGTTTGAAGAAGCCCTATCTTTCGCATGTATTCTTGTGTTGTCATGGTATGTTGCCTTTGTTTCCTTCTATTCTAATGCTCTTGTGGTGTGGCTAGTAAATTGATCAATGGCGACTCATTAGAAAGGGTACTCACCAAGTCATCATCTATTGTGCCCATGTAGGCCCCCATTTCTCGTTGTAAATCAGCTTTTATCATTTTTGGAAACTTCTATATTTTCTTGTGATGGCTCTATTTTGTAATTATTTGAGGAATCATCATTATGGGTTTTTCATTTATTCTAGAAAGTGGAAACTATAGTTCTTGTGATGGCTCTATTTTTGTAATTATTTGAGGAATCATCATAATGGGTTTTTCATTTATTCTAGAGAGTGGAAACTATAGCCAGTGGATAAAATTGATTATAGCTTGTCTAAGTGAGTTCTAGTTATTTTTGGATTTGTATCATGATGTTCTTATTCTTGGCACACCTTTTGATATTAGTATTTGGAAATTCTATGAGGATCAAATTTTTAGAGTTATATTTTATCGTGTAGATTATTATCTTTTGGAGTCACTTATTCACCGAGTTTCCTCATGCTTTTTGGACTCTTATTAGCGAATTATATGGAGATCATGATACTCCACCATCTCTTAATGATCTACTTTCCAATTCTAATGTTCCCATTAGTTCTTCAGAGACAATAACCCATGTTTGTGATCCTTTGGAGGTTTTTGACACTTTAGATGAGGTTACAATTGCTTTAGAGGTTCCTGATTCTTCATCAAAGACAATTGATCCACCTTCAATATAGACTACATCATTCCTAACCCATACGTTTATCATTGTCTTCCTAATTGAGATTCATTTTTTTCATACATTAGTTCCTTATTTATGGAATCTTGTATTTCAAGATTGAGAGATACATTTGAGGGATTTCTTTGTTATTTGATAATAGTTATGGCACCATTGTTGTCACTTCATCTTTCTCTTTGGATCTTGCTCCAAATCAGTTTCTATTGGTTCCTTGTTTGTCACCTTCTACTATGATTGGGCATGTTCCTAATTAGAATGTGGCACAATCTTCCAAGGTCTTGGTGACACGAATAGATTTTAGAGACATCAACACCCATCATCCTATTGGAGCATTGAATTTATCCATTTAGAGGCATCAAATTTACCTGTTGGTGTTAATGTTTAAAAGGCAAAAAGCATATTGGAGAGGTAAAAATGTGAAATCACCTTGGAGACATTCAAAAGGGACCTTTTTGGCTATTTTGTAGGTCAAAACGGTGGTAGCTGCAAAATGGAAAAATTTTGCTATTTCACAGGACTAGAAAACAAAGAAGTGAAATAGAGATTTGTCACTATTTTGTGAATGGCATTTATGGGGGAAGCGAAATAGCAATTTTTTGCTATTTCGTGAAGGACTTTTTAATAAATTTTGAATGCTGAAAAGAACAATCAAAATTTTGTGAGCAAAGATTACAGAGATGCTGTAATTTTGACATGCTGCAAACATGATGTTGCCAAAGAATGAAAATGATTGAAATTTAACAATCTAAAATAGATCAAGTTTGAAAATTCAAATTTCCTATCTCCAGTCAAAATCTTATGTTCATATAATTTGTTTTGGATTTTTTACCAAAACAAAATCCGAAAGATAGGTAGTTATTAGTTAATTTGTTGATTAGCTTTTTCAAAAGAATTTTTTAAATCAAATATATATATATAAATATAGATAAGAAAAAGGAGGAAGATGATACTATAGGAAGATAGCATGGATGGTGACTGCGACTAAAACGTAAATCAAGTGTATTCACTTTTTATTAATACAAAGGAAATTTGTTTCCTATTCAAGATTGAAGAAGTAAGTTCGTTGGTTTTAATTGGATTGGTCCTTTGTATTTTTAGTTACATCGAGTTTTCTCTTTACTGTTAGATGTCGGAAAATTGAAGTTTTTAATATTAGTTTTTGACTATCAAGGGTTGTATACGAACCTCTCATCTATACAAATCCTTGTCTAATTGGTTTCCTGCCAAGGAATTAAAATTCATTTAGACTAAAACAAATATTATTATCAATTCATCATTGATGTCATCGGGGAGGGAATCGAAAATTGAATTGCAGGGTGTACATAAGGGTTCAAATAAAGCTTGACTACATTATGCCCAATTAGTTGGATAAGGGACTGGCCTATGTATTTTCTCAAAGAAGGTTTTTTACAATTGTATGAGCATTGAAGTCCTTTCATTTCATCCTTGTGAAATATATTGTCTCGTACCTAAAGCATTTTATTTATACACAAATACAAATTCAATTACAAAGCATTCATAAGCATTCATGATATTCAAACACTAAATAAGAATCAAATATTCTTATTCTGATTAGACTCGGGAAACATTTGTCATCTTGAGAAATCGAGAAAGTTTAAATTCTCTATAGAAAAACACCTTTTGTGTTTGGGGTGGGGGTTCTTACCCTCCTAGGTTTAGCGAAGCCTAAAGTGCAAGGGAATTAGATTATTCTCTTTCATTGGCCAAGGCTGATTGAAGCAATCTAGGAGAATTGGAAAAAGCTCTCGGAAGTTTTGGGAACCAACACATCCATCATTTGGATTCCACTTCCTATAAAATCCTATAATGGGAAGTATTCATGCATTTGTACTTGGTTTATCTTCTTCCCAACTGGAGAAATGTTGTTTGTAGACATTAGACTATGTATTGTCTTCAATTGCTCACCATCTTTGCTGGACATTATCTATTATGAGGGGATATTTAGTCACATTTTTTTCCTTCGTATAGGGGGTATTTGATTGTATATGTGTGATGTATGTAGTCCTTAGGGGGGGTGATCGAGTCCTCTATCCATGCATCTTGTTGTTTTCTCTCTTTTGGAGAGGATTTTCTTTGCATTGTATTTTCTTTGTGCATTGGTACCTAACATGACCTAGTTACCAAGATCCATCTTGCATCTTGCTCCTATTTCATTATAATCTTCCCTAAGTTGCACTTAAGGGGAAGCATTGGAGTAAATTAATATTTACTCATAGCTTAATTTTTACTTAGACATTATTGATTAATTAGGAGCATATTTTAGTTGTTGGTAGTTGTATGGTTATTCCTACATACTGATTTATTCCTTTATTTTACAAGAAATCTTAGGTACATTACTTTGTATCTCAATATTTATCAAATATATAATATATAGATACACACATAAGGGAAGAAGGTGCAACCATATTCTGAAATCCGTATTACCCTACAACACTTTTCCAACTAGGCACTCACAAACATACATATACATTCATATTTAAAACAAAGGCACATCAAGTGGTTAAATTCAGCATACCCAAACATTATCAGACACCCCTTAGAATTTCTCTCATGGGGAAAGGTTGGGGACACATTTTAATGGATTTAATATCAATCTTCCTCCAAAATTCACAAACCACCATGACCTATACATAATCATCTCCACCCAACCATCATCAAATCACCATTAGCACACCAAAATAAGGTATACTCATGTCCCATAACAAATAACTTGGTTACTTGTGCCCTTTCTAACTTAAGAATGTCACACCCAACTCCCCAATACAGTCATATATGTAAAATGAACAATAAAAGGTAAATATTGTACACCAAAAGAAATCATAACGCATAGTTCCCAAAACCCCAACCACAAATATGATATTTCTACACAAACACTTAATCAAAAACAAGGTAAAGTGCAATACAAGGGTTAAATCCACCTACATGGTAGTGATTAATTGCTCCAAATCTTGCTCCTTTCCCCAAGCTCAATCCAATTTTTTTCTTGCAAAAAATCCCTCTCCCCTTTTCTATCTATTATTTTATAGAATGGGGTAGAGCCACTTCTCTCCTTTCTTAGACTTCCACCTATCTCTCCCCAAATCTCTCTCCTCCTCACACATGTCTCCCAAGTCATCTCTAAGCCAAGGATTTGACTTTCTTGCACCGCTTGGGAAAGAGGAGGTTGGGATGGAATCTTATTGATGCAGTCAAAGCTTGGAGGATCCAATAAAGGACTGTCCAAACTTGCAATCAACAACAAGAACAACACAGCGGAAATAACACAACACAAGATATATCAATATCAACTTATATTATCTTAGAATTCCAATTACATGCAACATGTTGGGTTGTAAGGCCTTCCCGGTTAGGGCCAATTACATCAATAGATTTGACAAGATCTTGCAGGATCCAACTTTATCCATCTACCACATAGCTAAGTGGAAGAAACCAGATCTGAACTTGTGCTCGCAAGCCACCAAGCAATCTTACAAGTTTCTGTCTACCCACTTACAACTATCTGCCTCAATTTACAATGATTCAGCTTATCAGCTTACACTGGTATCCTCTATCTATCTTCTCATGTCTCTGTCCCCCCTAAACATCAACCTAGACTTTCTTTTATACAACACAGCCACAAGTCAGCTTGTAAACAATCATTAAGTGACCCAGTCGGCCATACACTCTACAATGAACAGATATTAAATAAACCAATTGGCTGAAAATAATAACAAAATACATAGGAGAACACATCAACCCAAATTTAGGTCCACACAAGATCCAATGCCACAAATATTTACACCTCAGAACTCAGCACGATCCCAATGACCCCCTCAAATCATGGATGCAATCCCCAATGTTTGTCCAATCCATAAACACAAGTCAGTGAACCCCAACAACTAGTCGGTAAACAAGCACACCAAGACCCAGACCACTCGTTGAAAGGCACAACCGAGTAGAACTCCACCGAATAGACACCACCAAGTAACTACCACCAAGAAGTATACCCCAAGTAGAATATCATCGAAAACAACACCGAGCACCACTGAGTCCATTCACTGAGTCCAATAGTGAAGCAATACATCTTCCAAATGAGAACTACCACCAAAGTGATCGATCACCTCAGGTCTCCAACCGAGTTAACCACTAAAATAGAAATCAAACCAAAACATGTTTTTGGTGACACGAGATTTCCAACTACCCCAAGATGCTCCTACATCAGACGCCTTAGGTGCAAAAATATGTTCTCAGTAGCTAGATGAACATATGTTGGGATTCAGCACAGAGATCCCAAACTGGTTCTTGATATACATGTCCTCCAAGTCCTCAACTGACACACTCTTTCCTCGATTCTTCTTATGCTTCCCTTTACCAGTAGTACTTGTTTCTTTATCTTCATATTTCTGCACACTCATGCCTGCACCATCCACTGTAGCCACTTCAGATCTGCTACCAATTCTCAAGTTCCTCCTCCCGAGCTTTGCATCCTTCAAAGGAATCAAAATAGACTTATGTCCATCCTTCAGTATAGTAAAGGAATTTATTTTACAGTCATGAATAGCCTCTCTATCATACTACCAAGGTCTACCGAGTAAAAAATGACAAGAATGCATCTCCATAATATCACATAATACTTCATCTCTATAGGTACCAATGTAAAAACTCACCATGCATTGTTCTTTCACTTCTACTGCATGACCAGCTTGTAACCAACTTATCCGATAGGGACAAGAATGCCTCAACCTTCTCGAACCAATTTTTTGAACCATCTCCTCATGATGCAAGGAGGGTAAAGAGAACAGGGGCCCAAGGAACTCCCAGCAATCCAAACCACCTTGCAAAGAAACACAAAAGTAATCACACAACAAGGAGAGAAGAAAAATAGATACTTTGTATTAATTCATCAAACTCAATACATGTCAGGTTGTAAGGCCTTCCCCGTTTCGGCCATATACATTCAACTGTTTATAGAATAAACTTGATACATGCAAGGTCACAGACCTGCTATCCAAATATCCTAAATCTTCTATCTCCAAACTCCTACCTTTTTTTAATCTAAGAACAGAAAACCAAATATATACAACAGTCCACCAAAGAGGTCATCACTCAGATCCTAAAGATCCAACATAAGAAACAACAATGACCTAGATTTAGGTTCACACATATCCCAATGATAGATCCCACATTAATTATGCTACAAAAATTAAAATGCAAAAGTCAACCAGATAGGAATAAACAACTCGGTGAGAAGTCGACTGAGCAACAGGAACAACTAGGTAAGAAGGTAACCGAGCAACAGAAACCAACTCGATGAAAGAAGCAACCAAGAAGCCAACATACACCGAGACTTGTTAGTAAAGAAAGACAAAACAAGTAACTGAGCAACAACAGTTACCGAACACTTCACAAAGCAGCCTCCAAACAAGCTAAAGAACAAAAGAAAACATATTTTTGGTTGATCGGGATTTCCAAAGAACCCAAGATGCTCCTACATTAGACACCTAGGGTTAAAATAAATTATTCCCTGAATCATGTGTCGGGTCTAACTTGAAATGAATCCAACTTAGATTGAGAAATCCAAGATGATTCGCCAATCATTTTGTTCTTCCATTTTATCAGATATTCCATGTACTCTTTTCCTCTTGTACTTCTACCAACTCTCTGTTACAAAATTTGTTCAACTTCCTCTACCTATTTCTTAGGATAATCACTCGATACTGTCACTTCTTCATCAGGTTCGTGATACTCATACAAGTGTAAAATATTGAATATGGGTGATATATCCATGTCATCGGGTAATTCCTCTTCATAAGCATTTTCACTGTCAAATCTTCTTAGTATTTTGCAAGGACCAAATTCCTTCATTTTCAATTTACCATATGTTCCAATAGGAAATCTTCCTTTCTTCAAATGAACCATTACTTCATCACCAAATTCAAAAGTTTTATGTCTCCTTGATTTATCTACACTATCCTTGTATTTTTTATTACTTTTCTCCAACTTATGTTTTACATCCTCATGCAATGTCTTCATGAACTCAACAAACTTTTCTGCTTCAGCACTTCTTTTCTCTTCTATATTAATGTCTCTTAAGTCTGATATACCTCTTGGTTGTGTGTCATGAACAATCTCAAAAGGTTTCTTTCCAGTACTTCTATCTACTAAACTATTGTATGCAAAATCTGCTTGTGATAACATCAAATCCCAATTTCTCGGTGTGTCTCCAAATAAACATCTTAATTAGTTACCCAAACTTCGGTTTACAACCTTTGTTTGTCCATCAGTCTATGGATGAAATGTAGAACTATCCTTCAACTCGGTGTCCAACTTCTTCCAAAGTGTTTTCCAAAAATAACTGACAAACTTACTGTCTCGCTCAGAGATGATACTCCTTGGTAATCCATGCAATCTTACAATCTCCTCAAAGAAAAGATCTGCTATATGTACTTCATCTGATGTTTTTGTACATGGTATGAAATGTTTCATCTTAGAAAATCTATCCACAATAACAAATATGGAATCATTACCTCTTTCTGTCCTCGATAAGCCAAGAAGAAAATCCATGATGATATCACTCCAAGGTTTCTCGAGAATATTAATCGATGTATACAAACGAGTAGTCTGACTTACTCCTTTTGAAATTTGACAAAATCCACATCTTTTCAAAAAAATATGAACATCCTTATACAAATGAGGCCAAAAATACCTTTCCTTAAGAAAACTCAATGTTTTATCAATACCAAAATGTCTAGCCAAACCACTACTATGTTTCACCTTTATCAAATTAGTTCAAATTGATCCTCTTGGTATGCACAATTGAATACCTTTGAACAACATATCTTCCTGAATAAAATAGTCTTCATACTTACTTGATTGATTTGGAATAGGTGCTCTTTACACTCTCCACTGCTCTGAAAAATCAGGATCATTTTCATACAAGTTCTTCATGTCATCAAAACCAAGAACCTCAATTCTCATTTCAGTCAACAAAGATCTTCTTCTACTCAATGCATCATCAACTATGTTAGAAACTCCACTCTTATGTTTAATCACAAATTTGAAACTCTGCAAATATTCTACCCATTTTATATGTCTCTGATTCAACTTATTTTGACTACCCAAATATTGTAAAGCCTTATGATCAGTATAAAACACAAATTCACGCAGCATCAAATAATGTCTCCATTTCTTCATAGCTTGAACAATAACATAGAATTATTGATCATAGATGTAATATTTTATTTTTGCATCATTCAACTTTTCACTAAAGAAAGCAACAGGTTTACCTTCTTGAGTCAACACAGATCCTATTGCACTTCCACTTGCATCACATTCAACTTGAAATACCTTATTGAAATTAGGTAAGGCTAATATAGGTAATTCAGCAACCTTCTACTTCAAATACTCAAAACTCTTATCAACTCCCTATGTTCATTTGAATTCTCTTTTGTCTCCTCTCATTGTCTCAGTCATAGCATTACAAATAGAACTGAAATTTCTGATAAACTTCCTGTAAAAATTTCCCAATCCATGAAATGATCTTACCTCACTGACATTCTTAGGTGTAGGCCAACTAAGAGCTTCAACCTTCTCAGGATTCATCTTCAAACCATCAGCTAAAATCACAAAACCTAATTACACAAGTTCTTCTTTCATGAAGGAATACTTCTTTAGATTTACTGGCAACTTTTCTTCTTTCAATCTCTGCAATACTTGTCTTATATGCATCAAATGCTCTTCTCTAGTCTTACTGAATATCAGAATATCATCCAAGTATAAAATCACACATTTATTCAATAATTTCTTCAAAACTCCATTCATTAACCTCATAAATGTACTCGGTACTTTATTAAAACCAAAAGGCATAACCAACCACTCATACAAACCTTCTTTCATCTTGAAAGCAGTCTTCCATTCATCACCTTCTCTGATTCTGATCTAATGATATCCACTCTTCAAATCAATTTTGGAAAAATATTTTTCTCCACTCAAACAATCCATTATATCATCCGTCCTCGGTACAGGAAACCTATACTTAACTGTGATCTTATTGATTGCTCTTGAATCAGGGCACATCCGCCATCCTCCATTCTTCTTAGGTGCCAATACAGCTGGTACTGCACATGGACTCAAACTTTCTCTGATCAAACCCTTCTTCAACAACTCTTGAACTTTTTGGTTAAGCTCTTCATTTTCAGTTGGTGTCAACCGATGTGACGCCTTGTTTAGTAAACTAGCTCCATGAATCAGATCCATACAATGACTGATATATCTCATTGGTGGTAAACCATTAGGTAGATTATCTGAAATTATCTCCTTGTACTCAGTGAGAAACTTCTCAACCTCTGTAGGAATTTTATATTTTGTATTCTTACTTGGTTTGTTAGGAATCAAACCATAACAAATATCATCTCTTTTCAAATCCTTAACAAACTATCTACCTTCCATCAAACAAACTTTCACAGATGTACATATCTCACCAACAGATTCTTCGGCCAAAGGTAATAAGATTTGTTTCTTATCATCCACCCAAATAGTATACCTATTCACTCTTCCATCATGTATAGCATGTCTATCATATTGTCAAGGTCTACCCAACAAAATATGACAACAATCCATTGGCATAATATCACACAACACCTTATCATAATACTTTTCAATTTTCAGATTCACAAAACATTGTTCACTCACCATTAATGTATTCTCATCCTTGATCCATGAAATCTAATAGGGCTTTGGATGCCTCATTCTTTCCAACTGCAACTTTGTGACCATTTCCTCAGATGCCAGATTCTCCAACCTTCCATTATCAACAATTACCTTCCAAACTTTATCTGCAACTCTACATCTGATTTTGAACAAACTTTTTCTGACAGGATCTTGCTTATCTTTCTCACTCCATAGTATCCTTCTGATCATGAGATTTCCTTCCTTCTCTAGTTCATTCGGTGACTCCTCTTGCACCAAATCATTTCTTCTACTACTGACTTTCTTGCTTGCATGTGTACACTCAAAAGATCGATTTCCTTCTTCACCACAATTGTAACAAGTTCCTTGGAACCCTCTTCTTCTATAACCACCTTGGGAGTAATTGCCTCTTCCTCAAAATGAACTTCCACCTTTCCATTTGGTCTTTCCTTTGTCTTGATATGTGTCTGAAATTATCTTGTCTAGTTCAGATCTGTTGTTTTCACCATGAGATCTACCTCTTCCTCTAGGGAATCTACCACCTCTACCTCTTTGTCTTTATTCATATCTCTTGTTCAATTTCTCCTCAGCTTTTAGGGAAAATTGATATGCCTCTTCAATTCTTTCCATATTTACCAAGTTGATCTCATCTTGTATAGAAATTCTTAATCCATCTAGATACCTTGATATTCTTTCCACCTCATCTTCAACATGTCTGGATTTGATGTCTAATATGTAGAATTCTTCAGTATAATCCTTTACCGAGCTATCTTTCTACTTCAAACTTTTCATTATCCTAATCAGGTTAATCTGGTAATCACAAGGTAGAAACTTTCCTTTCAACTTGTTTATCATCTTATCCCATACCTTGATCTTTTCTTTTCCTTTCTTCTTCTAATCCAATTGAAAATGCTCCCACCACAAGGATGCATGACCTTTCAACTTTGTGCTTGCAATCTTTACTTTCTTCTCCTCTGATACATTCTCATATTCAAAAAAAATTTCCATCCCCGTTATCTAGTCTATCAATTCATCATCCGCTATACTTAGAAGGATTAAACTGAGGTGAGGACTTCAAGCTTGTCAATGCTCATAGGAATCTCTCTTCTTCCTAATCCATCATAGGTTCAGGTGCAGCTTCTCCTTGCACTTCTTCCAATTCATCATCACTGACATCTTCTTGATATGTTCCTCTGCACTGGGATGTCTCAACAGCTTCCAATCTTGCAGCCATTTGTCTTAACATATCAGCTAGACCTAGATCTACATTTCCTCTCCCACGAACCATCTTGAAACCCTCAGCAATTATAGGTCAGATCACAATGTCACCCCACAACAATATCAACCAACTAGGGTTAGGGCTTACAAGAAGGAACCTAGATCTTAACCTTCACTCTGATACCACGTGACGCAAGGAGGGTAAGGATAACAGGGGCCCAAGGTACTCCCAGCTATCCAAACCACCTTGCAAAGCAACACGGAAGCAATCACACAAGGAGAGAAGAAAAATAGATACTTTGTATTAATTCATCAAACTCAATACATGTCGGGCTCTAAGTCCTTCCCAGTTTCGTCCATATACATTCAACTATTTATAGAATAAACTTGATACATGCGAGGTCACATACCTGCTATCCAAATATCCTAAATCTTCTATCTCCAAACTCCTACATTTTTTTAATCTAAGAAAAAAAACCAAATATATACAAGAGTCCACCAAAGAGGTCGGCACTCAGATCCTAAAGATCCAACATAAGAAATAGCAATGACCTAGATTTAGGTCCACACATATCCCAATGATCTATCCCACATTAATTACACTACAAAAATTAAATGCAGAAGTCAGCTAATCAGGATAAACATCTCGGTATGAAGTTGACCAAGCAACAGGAACAACTCAGTAAGAAGGTAACTGAACAACAGAAACCAACTCGGTGAAATAAGCAACCGAGCAGCCAACATACACTGAGACTCATCGATAAAGAAAGATAGAACAAGTAACCGAGCAACAGCAGTTACCGAACACTTAAGCGAGCAGCCTCCAAACAAGCTAAAGAATAGAAGAAAACATATTTTTGGTTGATCGGGATTGCCAAAGAACCCAAGATGCTCCTGCATCACCTCACCAACTAGGTTGTCAGTACTTCCTCCATCAACGATCACCTTACAACATTTACCACCAGAATTGCACACAGTCTTGAATAAGTTCTTCCTCTGACAAGAATCAGCTTGCTTCGAGGGCAGACAATTCTCCTAAGAAAGAGAGTCACACCCTTTAAGTTAGGTTCATCGTCAGTAACCTCATTGACCACAGCATATCGCTGGCTATCGACCTTCTTATCTACATGGGGACATTCAAATGACCAATGTTCATCTTCACCATAGTTGTAACAAGTACCTCTAAACAAACCTCTACCTATTCTTCTCCTCGGTTCCATAGGTTTTGATTCATCCTCAACTCTCAGTTTATCCTTTACTGACAGTTCTTGCTTCTCTTTCCCTCGATAATTACCATAATGTCTTCTCTTCAACTTATCTTCTACCTTCACTGCATAATGATAAGCATCTTCTACCTAGTCAATCTATAACATACCAATCTCATCTTGGATATTGAATCTCAGACCATTGACATACCTCACCACCTTTTCTTTAGAAAGTTCTCTATTTCCAGACCGAATAGTCAGCTTGTAGAACTCCTCGGTATAATCTTCCACAATCATCTCCTTCTTTTTCAAATTCTGCAACTTCTTAAACAACTCAATTTCATAGTCAGAAAGAATAAACTTATCCTTTAGCATTTCTACCATCAACCTCCATCAATTGATCTTCATCTCACCTTCTTCTTCTTGGTCCCTTTGCAACTCTTTCCACCATAAAGCAGCATTCCCTTTCAACTTAGTCTGTGCCAACCTTACTCTAAGCGGATCTTCAATGTCTTCCAGCTCAAAGTAGTCTTCTAACTCACTGATCCAATCAATCAGGTCATCAGGCTTCAATGTACCAGAGAAATTAGAAACCTCCATTCGATAACTTGTACTCAACCGAGCTCCATATCTTTGCAAGCGATCATATTTGTCTCCTCCAGATCTCTCTATCTGATCGGCTCTGTCATCTCCACTAGATCCAGCAGCTTCTTCATAACAATCATCCATTCTTGGACCTCTATGCAATCCAATATTTCTGATACCTTCTATGATTTCATTCTTCATCGTCGCCATCTCAGATCTGAATCTTTCTTTTATCCTCGCTTCCACCTCCTCAGAAAGATCTGCAATCGCCCTAGGGTTCAATCTTCTTAGAGCTATCTCTCCATATCTTTTAAAACCCTAAGCTCTACAAGAAACAAACTATATTTGATACCACTTGATGTTGTCAAAGCTCAGAAGATCCAATAAAGGACTGTCCAAACTTGCAGCCAACAACAAGAACAACACAGCGAAAACAACACAACACAAGATATATCAATATCAACTTATATTATCTCATAATTCCAATTACATGCAACATTTTAGGATGTAAGGCCTTCCTGATTAGGTCTAATTACATCAACAGATTCAACAAGATCTCACAGAATCCCACTTTATCCATCTACCCTATAGCTAAGTGGAAGAAACCAGATCTGAACTTGTGCTCGCAAGCAACCAATAAATCTTACAAGTTTTTGTCTACCCACTTACAACTATCTGCCTCAACTTACAATCATTTAGCTTATCAGCTTACTCTTCTATCCTCTATCTATCTTCTCATGCCTTTGTCCCCCCTAAACATAAACCTAGACTCTCTTTTATACAACACAGCCACAAGTCGGCTTGTAAACAATTATTAAGTGACCCAGTCAGACATGCACTCTACAATGAACAGATATTAAATACATCAGTCGGCCGCAAATAATAACAAAATTCATAGGAGAATACATCAACCCAGATTTAGGTCCACACAAGATCCAATGCTACAAATATGCATATCTTGAAACTTAGCACGATCCTAATGACCCCCTCAAATCATGGATGCAATCTCTAATGTCCGACCAATCCATAAACACAACTCGGTGAACCCCAACAACTAGTCGATAAATAAGCACACCGAGACCCAGACCACTTGGTGAAAGACATAACTGAGCAAAACTCTACTGAACAAACACCACCAATTAATATGCTACCGAGGAAGACACCACCGAGTTGCACACACCGAGAAACTACCACTAAGCAGTGTACGTCGAATAGAATATCACCGAAAATAACAACACTAAGCACCACCGAGTCTAGTCACCAAGTCCAACAATGAAGCAATACATCTTCCAACCGATAATTGCCACCAAAGTGACCGAGCACCTCAGGTCTCCAACCAACTTAACTACTAAAGCAAAAATCAAACCAAAACATGTTTTTTGTGACAAAATTGTGACCTAACCTAGGATGCTCCTACATCACTTATACATCCCAACAACCTCCAAACCCATACATAAAGATTAAAAAAAAACATTTTTTAAATGTGCCAAAACACATTAAAATAATTTAAAACCCCTTTAAGACACTCCAACCCCTAACTAATTTACCTTAGGGTCCTATCTCGTCATAGTATGCTACTCCAAACACCCTCAAACGAACACAAAATTAAAATTGGGTGTAAAACTCCTTAAATATAAAGCTCACACCACAATAATGAATATACACAAATTAAATATACATTACACACGAGAAAGAAGATTCTAACCCCTTCATTTAGATTAGTGTGAGCTATGAAAATTAGTTATAAAGCAACACGATAATAAATAAAGCATTCAATAACTAAGAATCTAAGCTACATACACACTAAGACATAAAATGAAAACTTGAAATAAACTAAATGAAGAAAGTGAAAACCTCCTACAAGCTCATTCAAACTCCATTTTGTTCATTGAATTTGTCTATTTTTTTTGGATGTGTGCTCATGGATGTGCTTCAAGATTCAAGTTGTGATCTCAAACTGGCATTATAACTCTTCTTTAAAAGATGGATTTATGATTTGCTCTCAAAATAGCATTATAACTCTACATGGAAGGTGGATTAAATTATGAAGGAATGAGGTTTATTTTATAGAAAATGGGTGAGGAATCAAGGGTCGGGATGCAAATTTGAAGAAAGGTCCAGATGCCACTAGAAGAGAGCACATGGATTGTGCTTCTTCAAGTGCATCAAATTGTGACACTTGTCACAGGGGGATTGGGTTGAAAGTAGGGAGGAATATGACCATTTAAGAAAATGGACCAAGAATCCTCTAGAAGATAAGGCTCATAAAGAGGGTGTAAGAGCCTTAATGAGGGATGTAAGAGGCATTTATGAAGGTGTAAGAGCCTTAAATGCATATGGATAGGCTTGGCTTGAGATTGTTGACTTTGGAGAAGGGATTGAATTCCTAATCCAAAGATTAGAAATGTGACATCATTAGGGAGAGTTTAGGATTAGGGTTAGGGTTTAAGATAGGATTATCAAGGGTGAAAAGCTTGGGATTAGTTTGAACTCAGGGTTAGGTGGTTGGGATAGGTTAGGTTAGCATGTGTGAAGAGGTTGGGTTGAGTTAGAACTCAAGGTTAGGTGGTTGGGATAGGTTAGGTTAGGGGTTAAAGAGAATATTAATGAATTGAATTACATAAATAACATATTCATTCAATAATAGGGAAAAAGGGTTTTAATTAATTATTAAGCTATTGGTTGCTTTTAATAATTAATCAAGACTATAGCCATTTAATTGAATTAATTAAGGCTAGGAGATGACATAGGTCAATTAGGTAATATTTAATTACTTAGCTGATATGTCCTAGAAGGCACTAAATATGATTAGATGTGTTAATCAGATTTAGGTGTCTATATTTTGCCCCTCTTTGACATAGCGTTAGACTAACACTATTTCAAATACGTTTAAAACAATAGATGACGCGAAGATGTGAATGTAGGCAATGAAGTTTTCCCAGAGTGGTGATTAGGATAGAATGACCAGGATGATGCCCCTCGAGAGGGTGACAGGGAGAAAAGGTGAAGCCCTGGAAGAATATCAAAAAGATGGCTAGGAGAGACAAGATAGAAGAAAAAAGGAAGGGGGGATAGAAGAATGAGGGATGGGATCATCAGGTTTGCATCAAGGGTGAAGGGTTAGGTTTGAGATGGGATTTGATTGGACTAAAAGGGAATTCTTTTCTGGGTATTTGATGGTGGCAAGGATTTTTATTGAAGCTTGAGCGAGGGGTATTGCGAGATGGAATACCGCCATGTAGTTGAGCACTTATTTTGATATAGCAACGCTAGAGACCATGATAGGGTTACTAGGAACATGAGGCCTTGTCGCCGGTGTTGTAGAGGACTAACACAAAAAACATGCGAGGGTTGCCTCAGCATCACACATGAGTCCCAGAAGAGCCATGGTCAAAATGATGCTGGAAAAGCCCTCAAGCAAACGACATTTCCCAAGTGCAACATGTGAACCCAAACTTATTACATACATGCAAGGGTCATATCCGACTGACTCACAAGAAGAAAACAAAAATATCAAGTTCCCTATCCCAGGTGCATCCAGTCGTAGCATACCATGATATAAAGAATCATGGCAACCTTGAGGAGGAGAACAATTGAAAAGAATCAGGAATGATAATCAAGAACCAAAATCAAATTTCAAGATCAAAAATTCAATAACAAGACACCTTTTGCCAAAGCGATCAATGATATGGGATGATGATTGGGTTGATATTAGGTCAAGAGGAAGGATACATCCAACAAGAACCCAGTGATGATGATGATCTAGATTTAGGTCAACAAGAGGAAGGGTACATCCTCAAGGACCCATTTTCAGAAAGATGATTGGATTTAGGTCAACGAGAAGAAGGATACATCCTCAAGGACCCTTTTTCATGGAGATGTCAAGTGTGTATCTGATTGGCCAAAAGATGTGATGATGATCAAATTTTTGAAACAAGATTACGTCATAAGGAACTTGCTGAAGCACATGATTTTGAATGGAAATGGATCACTTTCTACAAGGAGATTGACGAAGGACCTGAGATATGTACAAGTGGGACTAGATACAAGACTAGACTGACATAGAAAAGATATTTACAGGACTGAAGCTCAGGGATTGGGATAGGACAACATATATAAAAATAGGACAGATGAGTATATATAGGACTGGTATGTACAAAAGTGCAGGATGTAGGATAGGAGGACCAATGCTGACTGATGCGAGTGATAATGGAACATCTAGGAAATATAGGTAAGAATTAGGCCAAAGTGGAGTGGAATGAATGAGATGGAGGAGAACGAGATTTTGATAGATTATGATACGACCCACTATGTGTGATGCCTGATTGTCAGGTTTTCACCACACATACTTGTCCAAGGTGTCTGATTGACAAGTTTTCACAATTGGACGATTTATTTCTCTTGATCTGTTTTTGCTCTCTTTTTTTTTTGCTTTTTTTTTTAATCTTTTTCAATGTTTTGGTTTTTTCAAATCAACTAGAATAACTAATCAACTGCTAAGCATAGAAGCGCTTGAGATGAATGATATTGATTGGATCATTCAGGGGTTCTCCTTTAGGAGTAGATAACTGATATGCCCCAGAACCGAAGCATGCAATGAGGATATATGGGCCTTGCTAGGTAACTTCAAACTTAACCTTCTTTTCCCGATTAGCACCCACTTTTTGATTCTCTTTGAGCACAAAGTCCCCTACTTGGAACTAGCATGGGTGGATCTTCTTATTATAGCTTCGCTTTAATCTATTCTGATATACAACTAGGTGGTCATATGCTTGTTGGCGCTTTTCATCTAGGAGATCAAGTTGTGTGAGTCTTGCTACTCTGTAGTCTTCATTTGTGATTAGGTCTTTCAGAGATACCCATAAGGATGGTAGTTCAACCTCAATTAGTAAGACAGCCTCGGTACCATAGACATAGGAATATGGAGTGGTGTCTATGGGAGTGCAGAAGGAAGTGCGATAGGCCCAAAGGGCAGGATTAATTTGGAGGTGTCAATCATGACCAGTATCATTGACAACCTTCTTTAGGATTTTTAGAAGTGTTTTGTTTGTTGCCTCAGCTTGGTCGTTACCATGTGGGAAATATGGGCTAGAGAAGCGATGATGGATGTGGAGGCACTCGCACAGATCGACCATATGCTAATTTTCAAATGGAAAACTGTAATCTGTTAAAATGGTGGATGGAATGCCAAAGCAGCAAACAATGTGGTATAGGATAAACTTGGATATTTAGATGCATGTTGTGAGGGTAAGTGGGATTTCTTCAACCCACTTAGTAAAGTATTCAGTTGTTGTGATGATAAATTTGTGTCCCTTAGAGGACAGGGGAGTGATCTTCCCAACAAGAATGAAACCCCAACATGAGAATTGCCAAGAAGGCGCAATAGGATGTAGCTCTTGTGCTGGTGCATTGATCAAATTTTCATACTATTGACATGGTAAGCATTTTTTTACAAATTCACAGGCATCATGTTCCATAGTAGGCCAATAATACCTGACTCTGAGAATTTTTTTAGATAGGACCATGTCACTCGTGTGGGCACCGCAGATTCCAGCGTGGACTTCTCGCAATGCCTGGGTAACTTCAACTTCATCTAAACACCTAGAGAGAACATTGTGATAACCGCGATGATATAAGGTGTCGGCTACAATGGTGTAGCGGGAAGCTCTTCGAATAAGGTTTTTGAATTGGGTGTTGGTTAGATGGGGGATATGATACCATTCTTTAGATAAGCATGGATGTCATGGTACCATGGGGACTAAGGACCAACCAAGACACATACATGATTAATTGCATCATTCTCGTAAGCTAGCGCATGAAGTTGCTCAACCAAGAACTCATACTGCGTTGCATCAAGTGGTATTTCTAGAAGAGATTCGATTGTATCCATTGCATCAGTAGATTTGTTTTGTAGACGTGGCACTTGGGTGATTTGTATATTGATAAAATGCTCCTTCATTTTATCTACCATCTCTTTGTAAGGTAACAACTTATCATCTTTTGTTTGGAATTTGTCTAACAGTTGCTTTATGATGAGCTGAGAATTGCCAAAAACTTAGATATATGTTATGTTCCATTGAATGGCCATGCTAAGCCCTGCAACTAATGCTTCATATTCTTCTATATTTTTAGTGCAAGGGAATCCGAGTTTGAATGATTTTGGAATATAATCACCTTGTGGAGTGACAAAGAGAATTCTAGGCCCAGAACCATGAGATGTATATGAACCATCAAAGAATAACTTCCCAGTTGGTTGTTCTTCGATCATGCATAGATGTTCATCAGGAAATTTCATGACTAACAGATGTGTCGATCAATGGTTCCTCTGCTAACTGATCTATGATGACTTGACCTTTGACAGCTTTTCTATCAATATATTAGATGTCAAACTCACTGAGAAGCATTACCCATTTATCCATGTGGCCTATGAGAGTTGTTTTAGATAGTAGATACTTGAGTGGGTCTAATTTTGATATAAGCTTGACTATGTGACTGAGCAAAGAAGACCACTGCTAAGCATGCTTTTTCCATTGGTGTATAATTTAGCTCATAACCCACCAAAGTGTGGCTAATGTAGTAGATAGAACACTCTTTTCCATTGTCATCTAACTGGGCTAGGAGTGCCCCTAGTGCTGTTGTTGTCATAGATATATATAATATGAGAGGTTTTCTTGGAGTAGGCGGCACTAGAATAGGTGAATTTTCCATATATTCCTTGATTTTTTTTAAGCTTCTTTGGCATATAGGATCCCATTTGAAACTATGATCTTTCCTTAGCAAATGCGTGAAAGGTTGGCATTTGTCTGCAAGTTGTGATATGAAGCGGCGCACTGGTTGAAGCTTTCCTTGTAGATTGCGCAGCTGTCTGAGTGTCTTTGGTGGAGGCATTTCCGTGATTGCTTTAAAATTTTTAGGATCTATCTCGATGCCACGCCTTGAGATGATGAAGCCAAGAAGATTTCCTGAGGTAACTCCAAAGACACATTTCTTTGGATTTAGCTTGAGACCATAATGTCGAAGTTGATCAAACACTTCCTCTATATCATTTAGGTGATCCATTCTATTTTTTGATTTAGCCAATATATCATCCACGTAATCTTCAAGGATCTTATGGATCATGTCATGAAAGATGA
Organism: Thuja plicata; assembly: GCA_018584345.1. Lineage (NCBI taxonomy): Eukaryota > Viridiplantae > Streptophyta > Pinopsida > Cupressales > Cupressaceae > Thuja > Thuja plicata. The sequence continues at coordinate 1,564,842 of MU226281.1, read as the reverse complement.
CGGTCATGGCCCTCTGATATGTTGCTCCAGCGTTCTTGAGCCCAAATGGTATCATGTTATAATATAAGGTACCCCATGGGGTTGTAAATGTTGATCTTCTTCTGCTATATGGATCTGATTGTATCCTAAAAATACATCCATGAGAGACAACATCTCATGTCCGGCAGTGAGGTCCACATTCATGTCAATGTTAGGCAATGGAAAGTTGTCTTTTGGACATGCTTTGTTTAAATCCTGAAAGTTGGTATAGATTCTGATGGATTTATCTGGTTTAGAGACTGGGACCATATTTGAAATCTAGTCTGAGTGGTCTATGGCTCTGATGATTCCAGCTGCCTAGAGATTTTCAAGTTTTATTTTGACCATTAGTGCAACTTTGGGATGCATTTTCTGGAGCTTTTGTTTGACTGGTTTGATGTTAGGATCCACCGATAGATGATGTACTAAAATTTCTAGATCCAATCCATGCATGTGAGAGTAGGACCATGCAAAGATGTCTGAATATTCTCTTAAAAGGGTTGTGAAGGCCATTTCCTCTGCTTCTGTCAAGGATGCTACAATCTGAGTGAGTCAAGGTTGTTCCTCTGTACCCAGATTAACAGGTTTGGTTTCTTCAATGAGAATAGATGATTTTTCTAACCTGTAATCATGGATGATAGGGAGAGGAGAATCTCCATCTCTTGGAACCTCAGAAAGGTTTTCACCAGGATATACGCCCTCTATTTTTGCTTTTTTCTAATCTGGTAGTTCCCTAGAAGGGTTTTCACTAAGAGATACATTTTTTTATTTTTTCATTTTCTTTTCAATTTTGAAGCTAGATTCCTCTCCCCCAAATTATGCTTCCGGGTTCAAGGTGTATACATGTGTGGAAGTCTACCCCCAATCTGGTTTCTGATCTGTAGCTCCCATGAAGTTTAGGAGCGCGGCCATGCTTTCGAACTCATCTATCGAGACAACGCTTGGTTGGTCCCAGTTAATGCGTTCCGGATGGAGGAGTGGAAGGTCAATGAAGTGGAGGGATAACTGGCAAAGGATGGAAATACCAAGGAATATGTCATCGTCAATATCGTCATATGCTCTCACAATTTTCTTTCAGGATGTCTTTGAGTTCGTGTATGTTTCCCAAGGGAATGTGATAAGTTATACTAGTTTCTTTAGTGCCCCAGTCATGTTATGGCCAAGCACATATGTATCATGTTCAAATCCCAGAACAATGTGCTTTTGAATTTTGGAGGGCACAATGGGGGCTCTCATGCCTTATTCTTCAGAGCCTAATCCACCTCCTTGATAGTTCTGTAACCACCTGAATTTGGTCTGTCGCAACTATAGACCCTATTTGCCCTAAGTGTGATCATACCCTCGATTTATGTCCAAACGACCCTGTTACTGCTTGGCATAATTCTTTGAATCAATTTAATGTCCTAGGTGATTTTTATCACTGATTTATATATAACTATTATAGCCATACAATTCAAATCAATTTCAACCAATCAAATCAAATCAAAATCAAACATGGCTATAGTATTTAATTATAAAGGAATTAAATAAATCCCTAAATCAAATACCCACTTGCAATTAACCCATTCCCCTAGCCCATTTAATT
>MU226281.1:1542376-1555232 GCA_018584345.1 Thuja plicata | reverse complement strand
TACCCCCAAAAAAGCCAAAAAGGTTACATATAGGCCCCTGGGGCGTAAAAAACTTCGGCCCCTGGGCGCATGCGCGCTCAGGGGGCTGGGCATAAGCCCACGGATTACAATAAGACCACCCACTATATATGTTAGCCCGCGGGGCTGTTACAAAACCCGCAACCCATGCAAAAGGGCGCCACCGAAGAAGGCGCCCCCGTGAAGTGGCGGGAGCCGGGGCGGGGAGGCGGGTTGCAGAGCCGGGAGGGCGGCGGGCGGCGTCGGGCCGCGGAAGACCACCTGCTGAGCGGAGCGCCTGTGTAGAGAGGCGGCGGGGGCCGCAAGGTGGCGGTGGGGGCCGCTGGCGGCGGGGGCCGCTGAGCAGAGCGGCCGGGAGGAGCCGCTGGGGAACCACTGGGAAGCCGCCGGAGGGCGTGAGACAGAGCAGGCGGGGCGGCCGGCCACCGACCGGCTGCGGTGGCGCGGCGGTGGTGCGGTGGCGCCAAAATTTTTTACACTGTGCGTGGAATGAGAAAACCAAAAATCATTAAAAAAATAAATTTTTTAATAAATTTTTTAAATTATTTTTTTTCATCCGTACGGCCCTTGGTAGGGCGAAAAAAATTTTCAAAGCCCCGGTGGCCAAAAGGGTCAAAATTTTATATGATTTCGACTCTCCCGGGCCTTTTGGACGCAATGGTGGAGTCCTTTTCGGCTCAAATAGCTCCGAAAAAAAAGAGACCCCCCAGAACCAGAGACAAACCGAAAAAGAACTCTGAAACCCTCGCTGCTTCAATAAACTACGAATAGCCAGCTGCAGAGTGGCTCTGATACCATGTTGAGATTGCTAAAACGCAATGCAACCAAGATCACCTGCATGCATGACTATCACATAAACAGAATGAAACAGATAGAAGAGAGAAGGATCTAAGGCGGCCAAAAATCCAGAGGAGACATCATGTTGAAAAGAATGATTTCTATATTATCAACAATACTGAATAAACTCCTTGTGAAATACAAAGATGACAATCCTTATAAAGCATGCCGAAACCCTAAAAGGGCAACTGCTAGGAAATAGAAACTTTCCTAAGACTAAAGAAACTGCCTAAGTGAAACTTAAGCACTAAAGAGCAATTGCTAAATTACTCTAACACAATGTGTCATTCTAAAGATACCTAGGATGATGATCCTTGACTTAGGACGAATGGTAAGCAACTCAAAAAGAGACTAGGATACCACGTGAAGGATCTGATTTCTAGGATGATAAAGATTTTTAAAAGTTGATGCAGGTTTGCTAGGATTGATCTAAGATTGGCTAAGATTGGTTTAGGATTGAATACAGATTTATGCTAGGATTATGCTTTGGATGATGTGTGATGTGATTCTAGGGATGACAATTAGGGAAGTCCTAAATGCAGGCAAAGTGATCTAAGAAGAGGAAGAGTGACCAATTGTGGTGATGAAGTTGCTAGTCATATTTCTCATCTGCGATGAAGGTCATGTTCAAATGGTAACTTCTTTGGAAATGGACAATCTTACAATTGTAAAGGACCTTCTCGTATTCTTCACGCTTATGGGTTTTTTCCTTAACAATTTCAATGATATGTTGATATTTCTTGGCCTTTTCGTTATGGATTTTTGTTCTCGGTAGATATGTGGCAAAGGAGTCTTCACTTTCTGATGCTTGGTGGAATGGGACATGAGTTCAATCTGATACTTTTGTAGGCAGTGACTATGAAAAGTGTGCCTTGGATTGTTTTTGCTTTTGGAACAAGTGATGAACTTTTGGAATTTGTGAGCAAACAATCTTGCAAGAGGCAAAGCAACCTTGCAAGAAGCATGAAATGTCAATCTCCTTGGCAAAAGGACTTTCCAAACCTTCAGATTTGTGTATGTTTGAGAACTATTTTGCACAAAGTTTTGTAACACTGAAAACACATACAAGCAATTTCTACCTTAAGGATGCAGTGATCTTGAAAACCTTTGTCTGCATAAGTAGGCACACACACAAGAGCTAGTCTGAATACGGCCATCACCAAGAACAAGGCTCTAGTTATGATGTCGTATTAGCCGACTCCAAACTCTCAAGGTGGCACGAATGTGCGAATTTATCGGGGAAGTTACTATCTTCCTTGCCCAACCGATTATCAAGCTTTCAGAGATGGATCAGGCAGGTTGCTAGATTGATTAGTTGATAGTATTTTTGTGGTGTCCCCGTAATCGGTTTGTACGGCATGACTCACTTAAGAGCCTAGTTCAATCATGTCGATATGTTGGGGAGTTCACCCAGTCCGGACTACCATTGAACACGACCCGCCCGAGCTTCAAAGGATATAGATGGTCTTTTGGTTAGCGCCTTATTTATATACCGATTAAAGGATTTACCGGTTTGGGGTGGTTCTCCAGAAGGACTCATGCTTCTTTTAGACAGGCCTCTCTAAGCAGATCTGAAGAATTTTTCAAGAGTATATTTGCAAAAAAGTTCAAACGGTCGTAATCACCTTTCTCTTGCACCAACGACCACGAGAGCCAATGGGAGAGGATAGTGCGTGAAGTGAGGTTGCGTTCTAAAAAAGGATTTGTGTAAGCCCACCAAAGACGTCAAACACTTGATTGATTATCTGATAATTTAGGCAATGTTTGATTTGTATGCAAAAGTAAACTCGCAAGTGGTTGATTTTAAGTGCTCCAAGCTAAAATGTGATTTTGCCTTGTTCAATTGCTTTAAAGCATTCAAGATTTGATTTTTTTGAGTTGTTCAGTTTAAGCCCCAATTTTGAAGTGTTTGATTGCTTGCGTGTTTTTTTAAAAAAAATTGAAACAAAGTGTTGATTTGCTTGTGCATTCGAGATTGAGTGTGATTAAGTGTTCAGTTTTAAACCCAAAGTTTAAAGTGTTTTGATTGCTTGCGTGACTTGAAAAACTAAAAGATAGAATGTTTAATCTTTAGGCACTCAAGATTTGATTTTTGGATTAAGAGTTCAATTGCCGCTTAAGTCATTCAAGATTGATTTCGCTACTTGTTCAACTTTTAGGAATCCAAATTTGAAAAACTTTGAAACAAGATGTCAATTCTGTTAATGCATTCAAGAGTTGTGTTCAATTTGCTTAAGGCATTCAAGATTTGTGCATGTTTTTTTAAGCCCAAAAAAAGAAATATTAACTTTTGTTGACTTTGACTTTTATTGACTTTGAAACCCAAAACTAAGTGTGAAATTATGTGAGTACATACATTATTCTTTTTAAACACCAAAAAGTGAAATGGGAATTTTTTAATTACAAGATTATGTGCTTTCTTACCAAACTAGATGGCTAACCCGTAGACCTGTAAAAAAATAAAAATTGTTAGTAAGAGTGCATTATTGTAAGTTTACAGTGCCTTCCCCCATGTTTTTACAAATAACGGTTCCAATGATATAGACCATATTTCAACAAATGGGTAATAGACAGAAAGTAGAAAGAAGATAGAAGGAATATAGTCTTATTGTTTGTGTATCAATGATATTCGTGGAAGCGTAGTAGAGAGAAAGTAGAAAGAAGATAGAAGGAATATAGTCTTCTTTCCTTTTTCAACCTGCAAAAGAAAATAAGATCTTGCAAAACATACCCAAACAATAAAAATACATTAGCTTAGAGGGTTAGTTTGTAAGCAAAACAATGAAAAGGAACCCATCAAGTGGGTCCCACTAGGCGTGCCAGAATGTGAGCTATGAAAATTAGTTATAAAGGAACACAATAATAAATAAATCATTCAATAACTAAGAATTTAAGATACATACATGCTAAGACATAAAATGAAAACTTGAAATAAGCTAAATGAAGAAAATGCAAACCTCCTACAAGCTCATTCAAACTCCATTTTGTTCATTGGATTTGTCCATTTGTTGTGGATGTGTGCTCATGAATGTGCTTCAAGATTCAAGTTGTGATCTCAAACTGGCATTATAACTCTTCTCTAAAAGATGGATTTATGATTTGCTCTCAAAATAGCATTATAACTCTACATGGAAGGTGGATTAAATTATGAATGAATGAGGTTACTTTTATAGAAAATGGGTGAGGAATCAAGGGTCAAGATGCAAAGTTGAAGAGAGGTCCAGATGTCACTAGAAGAGAGCAATGGATTGTGCTTCTTCAAGTGCATCAAATTGTGACACTTGTTACAAGGGGATTGGGTTGAAAGTAGGGAGGAATATGACCATTTAGGAAAATTGACCAAGAAGCCTCTAGAAGATAAGGCTCAAAAGAGGGTTTAAGAGCCTTAATGAGGGATGTAAGAGGCATTTATGAAGGTGTAAGAGCCTTAAATGCATATGGATAGGCTTGGCTTGAGATTTTTGACTTTGGAGAAGGGATTGAATTCATAATCCAAAGATTAAGAAATGTGACATCATTAGGGAGAGTTTAGGATTAGGGTTAGGGTTTAAGATAGGATTAGCAAGGGTGAAAAGGTTGGGATTAGTTTGAACTCAGGGTTAGGTGGTTGCGATTTGTTAGGTTAGCATATGTGAAGAGGTTGGGTTGAGTTAGAACTCAAGGTTAGGTGGTTGGGATAGGTTAGATTAGTGGTAAAGGGAATATTAATGAATTGAATTACATAAATAACATATTCATTCAATAATAGGGAAAAAGGGTTTCAATTAATTATTAAGATATTGGTTGCTTTTAATAATTAATCAGAACTATAGCCAATTAATTAAATTAATTAGGGCTAGGAGATGACATAGGTCAATTAGGTAATGTTTAATTACTTAGCTTATATGTCCTAGAAGGCACTAAATATGATTAGATGTGTTAATCAGATTTAGGTGTCTACAATTAGAACTGACATAACCAAGATAACACAATAGTGGTTGTACATCATTCCCCAATGCCTAGTCGCATATCCTACACACTTAAAAGAAGGTGCCAATACATCATATTAGCCACCTATTATTGAAGTTAAACATATATCTCAACAGAACATATGAATTGCCACCTATAGTTGAAGTTAAACATATATCTCAACAGAACATATGAATTATCTATACTAGCATCATCATTATTTGTTAATTTAAAGTATCATCAAAATGCATTAAAATAGGTTGCATGTCAAAACTATGCTACAGAAATAAAGATAATCCATGTCATAGGTTTGTCCATAATAGTGTTAGTATACAACTCAAATGATCATAAACCAAATACTAAATATAGCACATAAATAAATGAACCACCCATAACTTAAAATATGGAATAACAGTTAAGGGTCTATAATTAACACATTAACCCTTCGCCATAGTAAAATGCTATAAACTAGAATGTAACTGAAGGAGGGTCCTCGCAACTTTGATTAGATGGTTGTAAAAAGAAGTAAGAAGGATGTGAGGGTAACTAAAGATGTTTCAAATGTTGTTCTATCCTAACTTCAGTTACATCTTTGGTAACTTGCTACTTTTAGAGAACTTAAATTGCTCCATTCGGCCCACTATTAGGTTCCAAATCAAATAACTAGTAGTCGCTTGTTTCAAAATGTTGGTCAGTTTATTTGTAGCAATCTTTTATTTCTTTCGAGGTGGTACTTTGAACACACCCAGCTTGGTTTTTTCTTTGTCTAATTGCCTTTTGTTGTTTTGTCTTTTTTATATAGTTTTGTGTTTGTTGTTTATTGTTTTTGATCTACAATGTTTGGAGCTCTTCCCCACTTACTTTAATAAAATACAAACCTTACAAAATAAAAATTTACTCTTCCATTCTCACAACACAGTAACCCTAATATTAAAGTATGAGTTAACATTAAAGTAGACTGTAGATTTAAAATTTGATTATATTTGGTACTAGGTTGTAAATATTTATTTGCACTTACTGATATTTCACATAAAGTTATGTATGTATGTATGCATGTATGTATGCATGTGAAATACATACATACATATAATAAATTATATAACCTTTCTTACATTACATGAGCCAATAATATAATAAAAAAAGGTCGCACATCAACAAATATAAGTATAGTAAACAAATTGTAATCAAACATTGTTACTAATATAGTGATGTATTGATAAACAATCACGCCATATAGTGATGTATTGATAAACAACATTTGAATGAATATGGTATCCATTAACTATATTACCAATAAATGGAACATGCAAGGCTTACACTCACAAAACAAATCATGAAATCTTGAATAAAACTTTTGAATGAGATCATTCTTCGAACCAAATAATCTCATCCTTTACACAGAACTAAAAGGTTTTCCATCCTCTAGTATCCTACATATTTAAGGGTTCTCATACTCTAATCTATCTCCTTAAACGTGAATGCTAAAAAATTGTTTTACTAGAATTTGCCAATAAAATAATGCAAAATAATTTTCTACTCCAACTCCAAATCCTTAGTACCCAAAAAGAACATCAAATCTTGCATTAAATGTTAATGAATTAATATCCATATGCAACAAAGAACACCCATAGTTAATTTATTCCATATTCCTTCAAATTTCACTTAAAATCATACCACGTGCCCTTAGGTGTACATAGGAAGTATGGGGAAATATTTTTATGAACTACAAATTTACTCCACATAATGGAGAGAGGTCTCATAGGGTTAAAAAAAAACTAACCAACACATCAAATGAATTCAAGAATACATTTTTATTTGTGGCATTAGAAGTACATATGGATTCACGTTCCTATTATTAATTTTTTATGCTCATGAAAACCCTGTGTGGTTATCTCATTCATTTGTGTCTTAATGTTGGTACAACTATTCAAGGAGGTGTGTCATATGAATGGTGAAAAATAGAGTGTCAAATTTCATAGGTCAAATATACTACATGAATCTTACCATTGCTTGGAGATTAAATTTAAAATATGAGGCATAATGATAAAGGCAAGTCAAAAACTCTAACAAAACAATGGTGAACAAAAAAATTTAGAGGAAAGGGCCAATGGTTTGGACAAATTCTATATCCCAACAGGAGAAGGAATGAATTTACATGCGGATATGAGGTATGCCTGGATGGATGGATATGTTTAAAACTCTAACAAGCATAAGGAAAAAGTAGAGCTGATAAGAAAAAGCGTGTTAGGACAAGTAAGTCTAAGTCCAATTGGGACCAAAGAAAGATTAGACAGATGGGACACACAAACATGTGTGTGTATGTGCATGAGAACGCACATACCCAAATGAAATTTTGGACCATAGAAATATTTAATACAAAAAGGGTACATAACAAGTCCACTCTACTCAAAATTTCTTGCCCTTTAGCAATGCAAATTCAATTTTTCCATATTTTTTTCTTCTTTCCAAGAAGCATCCTCTATAGATAGTTTCTTTCCATAAACTATCTTATTTTTCATGTCTATGTGTTCCAAATTGTTCACCCTTGCATCAAACACCATCATTTTCCCTTGTGAAGAATAATCCATAATCTATGAGAACTAAATGAATGTAAAATTCCTTCTACCCTTAGATTCGCCCTTTGTATTATGCATATTGCCAGTAGCCAATAACTTATTTTAAGGGATCGATAGTTCCTTATCCTTGGTCCTTCTAAAGATGTAGTTAGATTTTCTATGCTAATTTGATGTTAGATAAAAATTTGAAAACCCTACATTGAGATTGATCACTATTTTTATCTCAAAGAGCATGTTATCAATAGCCCAAATAAAACCAAAAAACTATGAAAAACTATTTATAGTTTTCTAGTTAAACTCTTCTTCATGTTGACCCAAATATAGGTAGTTATAATATAATGTCATCATCTTGGATTCCCAATCAATTGTGTCATCCACAAGCTCCATTATTTATATTCAATAAATCTTGTCCAAATATCTCATAGAATTATAATTATGTACTAGTAGCTCTTAATATTATTGAGAGATGTATTAAACTGAAATCCAATTGGAGCTTATCATACTCCTCAATTATTTGCTCTATATTTTTCTCGCTTACTCTATTTTATTGTTTGTTAAAATTTATGGTGAATTGCATCATACCCAAGATTAGGGATGATCTTGGTATGATCGTAGTTCTTTTGGATCAATGACACAGTGATCATAGCTCCTTCCATCTATTGACGATAGAGAATCCAGTGACTTTGGAGGGTATGTGGCAAATTCTACACATCAATACATGGAGAGTGGAGAGTGTATGATATGGATAGCGAACAACATAGTATTAAGATGGTATTCAAGAAAACAAATATCAAGGTGTAGCATAGGGGCCTTCAATATGATGATAAATGGTTACATTTGGTATACTACCATTAGTTCTAGCCAAATTCATTGGAGACATGTTACTGTAAGTCTTCTATTAGCTATGTTTTTTCTTTTCTTGATGATTATCTATTGTTCATTAATTTGGGGCATAGGATTTAAAAAAGGTGCCAAATTTGCTATAAAAAAGCTTGGGATAGTTATTTTAAAGCATTCTTCCTAAGCTTTCAAAAAAAGTGTCGATTGTCATGCAACCTTGCACTAGGACTCAAAGATTTAAGGATGGAAAAGAGGAGGAAGAAAATGAGATTTGTTATTTGATGGTTTATGAAGATTTTTATCGCTTGTGAGGAGACATAAATTTAAGAAGTAGAATGAGAAATCAGATGAAGATGATGGACTTTGAGGTCCCTTGTTAAATCTATAGACCAAGGAAGATGATGATACCAAAAAAATCAATAACTTCTTGGAAGATATTGCTAACAAAGACAAGTCTTTACAAAAGCTAGAAAATGTTGATAGCAAAAGAGTAAGGTGAAGAAAGATTTACAATGGTGAGATTGTAGGAGAAGCATAATGACTCACATATATTGAATATGAAGTATGTCTTTGTGAAAGCTTAAAATAAGAAAATAAAGAGATTGCCTCTATGAGTTATGTTGTAAGGGATAAAGATGTGATATGTTCTTTAAAGGCAGAGCAAGGCGTAGCCAACCACAGAGAGGTTGGTTGCAAAGAAAGAGATAGTAAAGGAAGACAATATTTTTGATGTAGTAGAGGATTCTATAAAAGTGTATGTTGAGATGGTTAGTGTAAAGGAGGTCGCAAAGTGTCTTGGGTGGTTGAACTTGGGTGCGTAAAAAAACACAAAGCAGAAAAGTAAACTATTAGAGAGATGATGATGAATGGTAGGTGGAGAAACATTTGGAGGAGTTCAAAGAATGGCCGAGCTAAGTCCATTTATATAAGAAAAAAGATAAAGATACAAATTAATGGAAAAGGATAAAACAAAAGAGAGAAAAAATAATGGAAAAGGATACTTGTTTCATCTAGGTGTTGGAATCGTATTTTTTGTGGTCATTTTTTTAGCTGGAATGGTTGCTTTGTGTTGATGGTAAAGCCTTGGCATGAGGATTTCAATATGTCTTCTGATACTTTTAATAAGATGGCTATTTGAGTTAGGCTTCCAAACCTCCCTCTTCATCTTTGGGTGGATCCTCTTTTTCAGGAGGTGGGTGAGGCTCTGGGAGACTTCCTAATGGTGGATGTGGAATCTATAGACATCTACCACTCCACCTATGCCCACATTTTGGTGGATATTGATGCTTCTAAGGGTTTGCCTACGGAGATCAAGCTTGTTTCACCTAAGGGAAGTTGGATTCAGCCTCTAGATTATGAAGGGATTCCTTTTAGGTGTCAAATGTGATTTATAACAGTTCATGTTGTGGTTAAGTGTGATCTTGGTAAAACTAGGCATTATATGTCTTGGTGGAAAGATGTCTCTTCCAAGCACAACACGGTTGAGAAGAGTTCTTCCCAGCGGAGCTTTTCCCAAGTTGTGGCACGAAATTCTCATGCTTCGTCCCCTTCGATTGTTGTGCCTCTAGTGGTGGGTGCGGATATATCTCCTGAGGGTGTTGTTGGTGTTAGTCATGTTGTTGATACGACGATCATGGGTGTTCCCCTTGATGATTCAAACCATGTGTCAGTTTCAGATTCTGTTGGCCTTGCTGGTACTATTTCTGAAAGTTATTTGCTTGATGGTTTCAGGATTTTGTTGGTGTTAGTTGTTGTTGGTTATGATGGCCCTGTTGTTATTTCCTCTTCGGCAGTTTCTAGTTTTGGGTGTGTTCTGGGCTCTAGTTCCCTGCTAGCTGAACTTGTGCAGTGTGCTAGACCCTTACTTGTTGCTGGGAATTTAGTTTTGGATTTCTTATGCTAGTTGGATGAGGTTGCTAAATTCAAAGAAGGATGGATCATAGTTAAAGGTAAATCTTCCATAAAATCCTCTCCTTCTTTTGATATGACTCTCCGCTCCCATAAGAAGGGGACTAAGGGATAATCTTGATGATGGTTTTTTCTCTGGGCTACTGATATATAAAGTCTAATCTATGGCAGCATTCTTTTTGTGTTACTTGGGGGGACTAGCCTTTTGTGTTGGCTCGTCTGTTGTGTTTTGTGAATTCTTAAAGCTTAATCTTAAGTACTATCTTTGTACAGGGTTTCGAGGCCCCTTCAAAACCTACTTTTACATTAATCAAAAACTAAGTGCTAAAAGAGGAAGAAGAACCAATAGAGGTACCTACTACAATGATGGTGCTCACTAAAGGTTGTCTGCAACCTAAAAGGATGGCTAAACTATATAAATCCATCTTGTGAGACCATACTAGCGTAATTTTTAGTGCCAAATATTCACCTTTTGGCGAATTCTGGGCAATATCTTTTGTGAAATTGGTGAATCGCGCACATTATACGTCGGCCCAAATCTCCCAATCTTGACATGGTACCGGTTAAATATTCATTGGAATAGCCAATAAGATTTTCTGTTTAATGAGGGTGACCAATATATTCGTCTTTAACCAATGTGACGTGGTTATTTTAACGGTCTCTTATTCGCCAAGGGTATTAATTATGAATTGCATATAAAATCTAAAATAGCCAACCCGTTGATTAATTGTTTTATAGATCACGATCTATTTCGCCAACCGTTAATTATTTGTTATATTGACCACGGACTATTTCGCCAACCCGGTTAATTATTTGTTATATTGACCACGGGCTATTTCGCCAACCGTTAATTATTTGTTATATTAACTATGACCTATTTAGCCAACCGTTAATTGATTGTTATATTGACCACGGCCATATTTCACCAATTATTTGTTAATTCCTACATTCAGGTCGGCCAATTTTTGCCAAAATCTCGGGAACTAAAAAATGGAAATTTGAATCATGGATTGATATAAATTAATATGAAATTTCTTAGTCTTATAGTTTTCGTGTTGCCTTACAAAATTTTGGAGGGCCAGATTTACAAATAGCAATCTTGCAACAGTAAACAGAGGATTCACTCTCAGCATTTCAGAGAATCAGAATTCAGAGGAAGCTGGACCAAGTCACAAGGTAAGAAATTATTTATTCACATTTCACTGTATTGCCATTAATTTCCTAGTGACTAGTGAGAGGTCAAGATGTCGGATAAGGGTGACTATCCTGAGTATCATCAGGCTGCTGAAGGGATTGAGATGTCAGGGGAGGTTGAACTTGAGACTCGGACTTCTCACTATGCTCAGGGCAGTGAAGGGATTGGAAAGCTAGACAAGGGTAAGACTCCTGATCGTCGGGGCAGTGAAGGGAAGGGTAAGACTCCTCAGGGAAGTGAAGGGTATGGGAGGCCATCGAAGCGCCCAAAACTTAAAGATACTACCATAAAGGCTTTCTTTGGAATTGGCAATGTTTTATCTCCATCAACTCCTGTAATTGCAAGTGCAAAAGCCATTCACAGTAGCTCACCAGTACCACTACCACAAGCTGGGGTTGTCATTGAGTTAAATGAAAATCAAAATGCATCAAATGAGGATAACAATGGTGGCATGACAGAAGATGTTATAAGGGATACACAGAACCAGTTGGATGAAAATGCTAGCAATGAAGATAATAATGATGTTGGTAGGAAAAAAAGAAAAAAGGGCAATAAAAATGGGGCGGGAGTGGGAAATGACAAGAAATTTTAAGGTTGATTGGGTAGAAAAGTACTAGTTCATTGAACCAGTCCTAAACAATGATGAACAACCAACAGAATGCAGATGTAAGATTTGTACCTGGAAAAATAAAAGAGAGAAGAAGTTGTAGCTAATGCTTGACACTATAGAAAAGCATATTGGTAAGGTTTAAGAAAAATAGATCAGAGACAGACAAGAAATATTAGTAGTGAGATGGAAATCAAAGGAAGAATGTTTTCATGTTAAGTATGCCATAAAATATGAAGAGCATAACAAGCGAATGGCAGCAATTGTTAGTAGTGAAAATCCAATCAAGGTTGGGTTTAAACATGCAGCCAATGAAGCAAACCTGGCCAAAACCGTTCAGATGAGTGTTGTTTTTCAAATTATGTCCAGAGGTAATTTATATGGTAATTTATTATCCTTTTTGAGAGTTCTTCACTATCCTATGTCACATTGGTCAACAAACGTTGGATGGGAAATGGAAAACTCTCTTTCTGAAGTGGAAAAGAAAAATTTATAGGAGAAAGTAAAACAATCCAGATTCATTTCATTATCCATAGATGAAGTTACTGCAGTAGATAACGCTGCTTGGGTCTGTATGCATGTGTATACAGTAAAAGAACATGTCCGCCAAGCTCATCTACTGTGTGTTCGTAAAATGAGGGGCAATTCAATAGAAGAAAACTTATATTTTGAAGTGGAGAATGCTTTGAATGAAGTTGTTGGTATGGATAATTTGACAATTGGAAAGAAGCTAGTGTGTGTTGGAGCTGATGGAGCTGTAGTAATGCAAGGAAAAAGGAATGGTCTTTGTGCAAGATTAAAAACTAGTATTGCACCTTACATGCTTGGCATACATTGCATGGCCCATCGAATTAATTTAGCATATAAAATTGTAAGCGATTTTCCTACAGTGTCAAAAGTTGAAGATCTAGTTCGCGAGCTACACTC
>MU226281.1:1484490-1528251 GCA_018584345.1 Thuja plicata | reverse complement strand
TTTCAAAGACAATGTTAATTCATTTTGCTTAACTCTAAAGAGAAAACTTTTAAACTCATCAGACTTGATGAATTCATCATCATCTATAAACTCTTTAGCTTGGATGACCCTGTCATCCAATCTAGCTCCAGCCAACTCTAACTCATCTAGGGCCTTTTCTCCTTCTTCTGCCTGTGATGTCAAAAAAATGTCTTAAGTCAGCAAAGTATTTCCAATTACCTGGCAAGATTTGTAGTGCCTTTTCCCTTGCCTTTTGTGGTACATTCATCAACTTTTGTTTCTATGATGGCCCCTGCTCAGATGTGGGTGGCTCAACTTGTTTTGTTTCTACCATAAACACCACATCAGGTTCAACTTCCTTGGGGTTTATTCTATCCTCCTTCTCCTCGGGGATGTCTGCAAATTTAGACATAATATTTTCATAATTCTCTATACACATGTTAATTCTCGGCATGTATTTGAGATCAGGAAAGAAACCACAGAAGGCAGGGTCTGCCTTTTTCAATTCTTCCTCTACCCTTACAATATTGTGCCATTTAAGGGTTTCTCTCCTCACAGATTTCTTCATTGAGAACATTTCTAATAACATCCTCATCTGCCATAGGCTAATTTTGAACCAAATTGTGATTCCTCACTTCTCTCAATGCTCCTCTAATGAAGTCTTCAGGGTCATACATCCTTGCTTTAGCACAGGGCAATCTGAATTGTCTCAAGAATTCATGGATTTGGTCCATAGCATCTTTACCTATGGAGAAATCCCCTATTTGGAACCTCCTTACCAGAAAGGTTCCCTTATGTCTTTTAGGGCCTAAGTGTTCTCTATCCATCATGATAAGCTACCACAGGAATTCTAATATTGCCAATCTTTCTGGGACATTCTGGTAGTAAGTGTGGAGGTTGAGGGCAAGCATACACTCTTATAACAGAAAAATTCTTAAAAAAGAACATATCACCCCAATTGTGGTTAATTTCATTGTCAATTTTAAATGTTAGGGGTCTAAGCAATTTTCTAACTAGTAAAGGAAATATATTCCTCACAATACCTAACATGTCCATTAATGGATCCACAAAATCACTATAAAAAGCAATGGAATTAGAGAAATGGTGACTTCTCTCCCATAACCTGGTCCAGAGCTTAAGCGAAATAGTTCCTCCTACATTCTCGGTCTCATTGATGAATTCTAGGTTGATGTAGCCAATATTGTAATAGAGGATCAGGTGCATCAGCATGGAGTAGTGATTGAACTTGAAGCTTTTCAAATCAGTCTTTGTCGTCGTCAACTCAGTGTGCATTACATTGATTGTGCCCCACATAATCAAACTCCTTGTTGGTGTATAGGTCCTGAACATCTGTAGCCATGACATAAATGTTAGGAGTCACTGTCAAACCTCTATCTATTCCAATAACTTTCATTAGACCATAGATGGTATACTGGAAATAGGGGAAAAAAAGCTCAATATCAAATGAATCTGCAACCTTCTTCGGCAATAACCCTGCCTCTTTAATTTGTCTAGGAATATGCTTCTTCATAACCTTTCCAGTGTAGTAACTTTTCTGTCTATGAAACAGGGCCTCCTCTTCTACTAGGTCAATATCCACACTCATAGCTCCCTAAAGGTTGAAAGCTTCAATAAAAGTTTCTCTATCAAACATGTTGAGTATAGACTTGTCCTGCCTGTGGAAAGCTTGTGTCACTGGATTGTATGCTTCAATTAGCGCTTTCATGAGGTCTATATCCAAAAATACCTCAGGTACTATCAACTTTCCCAAGTTCCTATCCCATGGGTTTGAAACAGGAGGGCCTCTCAATCTATTGTTATAGAACTGCATGAAGAGCTCATACCCAGTTCTGTTTGGGCAGAACGCATAAGGGTCCCTCCATTCATAAGCGTTAGCTGATTGCAGATTTGAGGATCCAGGTAACAGTTTCATCCATTCTTCAACATATATGTTTGGCCTCTTTGTTCGTGAAGGCAAACTCTTTGACAGTTCTACAACAACATTAGGAGATCCTTGTTCTACCATTATTTATGTATATTAAACTCTAAGCAGTAAGCTCCTTTTCTGCACTTAAAGGTTTCAACTCTCTATTGCTCTTTGACTCTGAAAATTAAGGATGCTCTGTGAAGTATGAACTGTATTTAATAACTAATAAGCAACTCACAAGCTCACCACCAGCCACCAGGCCACCTACTCTATTAAAAATTAAAATCTCATCAAGCGCACACGCATGAAATTAGTAATTACCTTTTTCATAAAAGTGTCACTGTCAACTATCACTTCCAGCATAGATTTGGGGGCAATTCGAGAGCTAATAATTGGCGTGTTGCCTAAGTTACGCTAACGGTACATCTAACGGTTAACCCTAGGTCACAAACGGCCAAGAAACCCTAACGAAGCTCTGCAAACATTCCATTCTTCAGCACTTTCCATGTGGCATGCAACTCTCACTTTTCAACACCTTACGAAGTTACGCACGAAGTTAGTCGGGACTTCAGAACCCCTAACCATCATAAAAATTAAATCGTTTAGAAGTTACGATATAACCAGCTGTAACTTCGTAACCCCTCACCATCATAAAAACTTAATCGTTGAGAAGCTACGAAATAGGTAGGATTAACTTGGGTACCCATCACCATCGTGATCTAGTACACATGCATGAAATTAGTAATTACCTTTTTCATAAAAGTGTCACTGTCAACTCAGAACTATCACTTCCATCATAGATTTGGCCGAAGTTATGCTAACTATACATCTAAACCTAGGTTCTTATTCCAACTTACTCACTTTTCAACACTATTTGAAAAAGAGTCTTCTAGTTCTAGTTCTCATATGTATACACTTACGGTATTACTATTAAATTCAAAAACTGGTATTAGGAATTTCGGTATACATAATACTGGTAACTGAATCATTGATTAAGATTCACTGAGTAGTGAGTGACTGAAGTTGTGAACGTTTGTGGTTTCCCCATAAGGAGAAGCGACAAGCTTCCAACCATTTCCAAAAGTTAAAACCAAAATGAAAAGTACATTCAAATTTCGTATTTACAAATTACAACTACAAGTAACAAAAAATTTCCTAAGATCCATTGAAGTTTTGAACTTTTAGAGGAAATTACAAAAGCCTAGTCTGACAGTGGACTCATACATATCCTAATACTAATAGACTAATAGTAATTTGTTAATATGTTATATTATAAAGTATAAACTATAATATAATAATACTATCCACAAAGAAAAAAAGATCAGTCGATGCGCAGACCAGCAAATAACTGGATCATCTCCTCTAGAACCCCTCCTGGTCGAAGTCATGATTGTCAAAAATGGCACGCATCTCCGCCTTTTCATGTTCTACTCCGAGTTCGAACATGTCACTTTGGTATCCGGCGTAACTGGTAGCATGATCCCATGCTGCAGACATAAAATGACTGAGGACATCCTGCTGAATCTCCTCCTCCATATCCAAATTTGGTTGGATAACAGATTTTGGGTTATCATTTGATGATCCCTCAGCTACTGGAAGACCCATTCTAAATTTCTGTCTTCCAAGATTCCAAATTTAGAAATTTAGAAAGCGCACTGTATTCTGCAATTTCACTACCGAGGAGTATATCAAGAAAATAATCACCAACTTGCCAGGCACAATAAATTTTGAAGGAATGTTTCACGTAAGGTAGCTTGCCACAGAAAAGGAAATTAATGAATATCAATAAACAAAAATTGCAGACATTTGTATCTGCCTTTGTACCCTGCGTAACTTGGCTCCGAAGTCGAAAAGACAAATAATGAATGTTGATGAATCACAACTCATTTCCCGTAAAATTATCCTTTTTAATGTCTAATCAAAATCTTAGCCTGGATTATGTAACTACTCAACTTACACAGACTATCAGCGTATGCTTGGAACCACCATATCCTAGCTGTTGTTATAAATTTTGAACTGACAACTTGGCAGTCGCATTAAATTGTGAAGGAATGTTTCGCGTAAGGTGACTTGACACCAAAAAGAAAAATAATGAATGTTTACGAATCACATCTCATATCTCGTACAAATTATCCTTTTTAATGTCTAATCAAAATCTTGGCGTCAATAAGTCTCATTAATAATTAATTTCAATTTGCAGTTTGAAGTTCAATATTTAAATGCTAAACCTTTAACTCTTTAATCTGCGGTCACCTTCATGTTAGTCGAACCCACATCACCACAGGGACACGCGTCACCACAAGGACACGCGTCATTCAGACTTAATGACTTGCTTGATAGATTTTGATCATCTTGAGACTAAGTCATTAAGTGGGTCGTCCGATCAAACAAAATTTGCATGCCTTTTACTTTCAACAGGGCCGTTGCGTATCTTCATAACCTTTAGCCATCGACCCTCCTTTTAGCCTACTGAAGCTATGCAAGTTGTCCTCACAAAATGGTCATCACTATTAGTAAATGACACATAGCACCCAACTTGACACGTAGTCCCATCTCTATGTTTTGAATATTCACCAATATATTTTTTATACTATAAATGTTATTTTTTATTCGCCAATATATATTTTTTATAATATAAATATTATTTTTTATTCGCCAATATATATTTTTGTATACTATAAATATTGTTTTTAATTCACCCATATATATTTTTTATACTATAAATACTATTTTTTACTCGCCAATATATATTTTTTATACTATAAATACTATTTTTTATTCGCCAATATATATTTTTTATACTATGCATACTATTTTTTATTCGCCCATATAAATTTTTATACTATAAATATTATTTTTTATTCGCCAATATATTTTTTTTTTACTATACATACTGTTTTTTATTCAAAAATAACTTAATCGTTGAGAAGTTACGAAACAGTCAGATGTAACTTCGAAACCCATCACCATCATAATAAATTAACTGTTGAGAAGTTACGAAATAGCCAGACGTAACTTCGGAACCCATCACCATCATAATAAATTAACCATTGAGAAGTTATGAAATTTTGCATTCTAAATCAGTTAATACATATAGGTATTTATAATTTTATACAGAATCACAGTTCACAGTCACACTCACAGATACTTCAAAGTTCAATTTACACATTTTTCAATTTATAAAACTATTGTTCAATTTCATGAATCATGAATCATGATTCACGTAAAACTAAAAATAGTAACCTGTAACACTATTTGAAAAAGAGTCTTCTAGTTCTAGTTCTCATATGTATACACTTACAGTATTACTATTAAATTCAAAAACTGTTATTAGGAATTTTGGTATATATAATACTGGTAATTGAATCACTGATTGAGATTCACTGAGTAGTGAGTGACTGAAGTTCTGAACGGTTGTGGTTTCCCCATAAGGAGAAGCGACAAGCTTCCAACCGTTTCCAAAAGTTAAAACCAAAATGAAAAGTACATTCAAATTTCGTATTTACAAATTACAACTACAAGTCTACAAGTAACAAAAAATTTCGTAAGATCCATTGAATTTTTGAACTTTCAGAGGAAATTACAAAAGCCTAGTCTGACAGTCGACTCCTACATATCCTAATACTAATAGACTAATAGTAATTTGTTAATATGTTATAGTATAAAGTATAAACTATAATATAATAATACTATCCACAAAGAAAAAAAGATCAGTCAACGCACAGACCAACAATTAACCGGATCATCTCCTCCTGGAACCCCTCCTGGTTGAAGCCATGATCGTCAAAAATGGCGCGCATCTCCGCCTTGGCATGTTCTACTTCGAGTTCAAACATGTCGCTTTGGTATCCGGCGTAACTAGTAGCATGATCCCATACTGCAGATATAAGATGACTAAGGACATCCTGCTTAATCTCCTCCTCCATATCCAAATTTGGCTGGATAATAGGTTCTGGGTTATCATTTGATGATCCCTCAACTACTGGAAGACCCATTCTGAATTTCTATCTTCCAAGATTTCAAATTTAGAAATTTAGAAAGCGCGGTGTGTTCTGCAATTTCACTTCCGAAGAGTATATAAAGAAAATAATCACCAACTTGCCAGGCACAATAAATTTTGAAGGAATGTTTCACATAAGGTGGCTTTCCATGGAAAAGGAAATTAATGAATATCAATAAACAAAAATTGCAGACATTTGTATCCGCCTTTGTACCCTACGTAACTTGGCTCTGAAGTCGAAAAGACAAATAATGAATGTTGATGAATCACAACTCATTTCCCGTAAAATTATCCTTTTTAATGTCTAATCAAAATATTAGCCTGGATTATGTAACTACTCAAGTTACGCAGACTGCCAGCGTGTGCTCGGAACCACCATATCCTAGCTGCGATTATAAATTTTGAACTGACAACTTGGCAGCCGCATTAAATTGTGAAGGAATGTTTCGCGTAAGGTGACTTTATTCGTCATTATATATTTTTATACTATAAATATTGTTTTTTATTCGCCAACTGAGATTATTTTT
This sequence comes from Thuja plicata, assembly GCA_018584345.1. Taxonomy (NCBI): domain Eukaryota; kingdom Viridiplantae; phylum Streptophyta; class Pinopsida; order Cupressales; family Cupressaceae; genus Thuja; species Thuja plicata. The sequence goes on along the minus strand of MU226281.1, from coordinate 1,521,797 downwards.
ATTCTTGGCAAAAAAAAATCACCAATAAAATAAATAATTTCCTCTGTAGTTTTCTAAATTTTGCCAGTTTTTAACACCTTTTTTGAAAGGGTGGTTTCTTAAAGATTACCCTGAACCATACTCATAAAAATTTCCTATTCCAAACAACAACTACCACAACCACAACTACTGTATCATCCAAAAATATCATTTATTTTCATTCCATTAAAGTAAAAAAGGAAAAAAACAACTATTGTATTATCCAAAAATATCATTTATTTACATTCAATTAAAGTAATAAGATAAAAAAAAAAAAAAACCACTATAAATCTCCATGTACTTTGGGAATTGTTCAAAAGGACATAGAAGGATAAAATAATTTAATACTTGTGACCTATGTTAAAATGAAATTGTAATTCTCATGAGAGATTAGCCTTAATTATAAGGCAAAATAAAGAAATTTTCCATCTTGGCAACCATTTGAATAAGGGGAAGAGTTTACCTTACATGTCTTAGTGGTTGTAAAGAACATAAAAAATCACCACTTTAGATACCAAATTAGGAAAATTGAAAATACACCACCTTATGCGCCCTCTTGGGGAAGAGTAAGAAACATCTATTGATTGAGATGCTTTTCTTTGCCATCTATTTTTCATCAAGAAACATACACCCATTGTGTTGCTTTTCTCGATGGCCGTCTATTTTTCATCAAGAGGTGTAGATAGCACAAAACTACTATTAAGATGTGTGCTACTTGTTTCATCATCCAAAGCTGAGTTCATAGAAGTTGGAAAAAAATCCTTGATTTGAGAGTTCACAAATAGTTCTAGCTTGTCCATCTTGTAAAACGCATGTAACTAATGATTTATAATATTTAACAATGTTTTTCATTTTTTTGAAACAATGGAAAATTAGTTTTATGGGACTCAACTCACAAGACGATCTCCCTCAGAGGGAGACCATCAAACTCCCAAAAATGGAAGATCAAAGATGCAGCCACTAGTAACCTTAATAAAGCTTCTCAGAATAATCAATCTAGGGATTCTGGGTTTCCCCAACCGAGGAAGAAAGATTACCAGTCAAATAAGTGGTCAAGTGGCTTTACAACTCCAAGTAGAGCTAATAAACAGATTCGGGGACAGCAGAACCCTAGAATTGAAATGATTAGGTCAGAATCATCTGAGATTGCAGATAATGGATAGCAAGTGGTTAGAGGTCGCAAGGAAAAAAGAGCCTTCAAAACTAGGGCCGCAATGGAGATGGCGGAAGGCAGAAAGGAAGAACTCAAAGCTATATGGGCTATTCCCATCGCAAGTAAACACCCAACTTGCGCATCTGGTACTAACAATATCTTGTTGGGGAGATCTTTTGGCGCTCTCATAGATGTTAGGAAAACAACAGAAGCTCCCTGCATCAAAAATTTGAGATTCTCTCAACAAAACCCTGATGGAAGGAATGCAACCCAAGCTCCCATAGGTAAAGGATCTAACAAAAACTTTAGGGAAAGGGTTTCTTCATCTCAATGGAAGCGTCACTATCACAAATGGAAGAGAAACCCAAGAATTCCTCTGAGTTATGAGCAAAAACCTCCTATTCAAGGCCTAAGAGAGGAGAAAGAAATGGCAAGGAAACCTATGAATGATCAACATACCAGCGGTAAGCAAGGGAAAAATACAGATTCTACATCACCATCGATTGATCAAAATGTGCCACTAGAACATCTGCCACAGACCACAGCCTCAGAAGACAAGATGTTCCTGAACATTAATAGTGACATCATTGAGGGTGTGAGCAGACATTGCAAAGCCTTTGGTGTATTTTCTAGATGGTGTGGCTTTGAGGTTTCTTGAGAAGAGGTTGCAAAGTGCTTTCAGGAAACCTATAAGAACTAGGTAGGTATTGCTTTCTATCAGAAGACTTCTTTTCTATTGATTGCAATGAGATAGAATTAAAAAAAAATATATTATTATTATCTAGTAAAATTCCATGCTTTAAAGGGCATTATTTCATATTCATGGATTGGCAGCCAAATTTTAATCGTAGGAATTTAAAATATTTTAAAGTTGAAAGATTAATTATGCTACCTAATCTCCCAGTAGAACTTATGAATAGGGAAATTTTAAGGATTGTTGGTAACCAGCGGGAGATTTTGTGGGTTATGAAGAGGATGCATTTTCATACTTTGATTATGTAATAACAGTAAACATGGACATAAATGTTTGCTCACCAAAATCTATAGAGTTCAGAACTAAAAATGCATTGCATAACATTAAACTGGTATTTTAGGAGATCAGCTAAAAAAAAAGTTGAAGATCCCATTAATAATAAACTGCAATTAGGTAATCCTTCTCTATCCCCAAAGGTTGACATCAGATTCAATGACAATATTGGGGGATTTGTGATAAACACTCACAGTCTGGTTAGAGTGAGTAAACCAGAGAATGTAAGCCAATATTGAGAAGTGGGGGAAGGTGAAATTGTTGAAAGGCATGAGGTAATCAATAAGGAGGAAGAGAAAACCAAAGTTGCAGATCTAATCACAGCTGAAAATAAGGAGATGCATGAGCCTGCAACAGAAAAGGTTGGAGAAGAAGATGAAGTGGGGAATGGAGAAGAAGAGGAAGTGGGGAATGGAGAAGAATATACTGAGTTGGGAAACCCAATTTCCAATGAAGGGAATCAGAGGATAAGGGCAGAAACAACACATGAAGAGCTAAATTAAAGAAATATAGAGATAGAAAAGGAAAACAGTATGGACAACAACCCTATGCCCTGCTTGGGTGCAGTAAGGATTATAGAAGAGCATGTTGTGATCAAAGGGGGAGAAGATGAAGAAATAAGAGATAGTGATAAGAAAGAAGCGGAGGTTAACATTATAATAAACTATTTATGCAATGAAGTGACTAATGACCTCATGGAGAAATTCCTAGATGAATTAGTTGATGAAGAGGAAGTTGCTCTACAAAAGAAGTTGTTAATAGCAAAAATCTCAGAGGAAGAAGAGATGATGGTAGCATTAAAAAGAAAGGAATGTATAGGAGTTGAAACTCTTGGCATTGCACAGAATGAGGATTGCAAAGAAACCTCAGACTGTGCTAAACAGAGAAAGAAGAGAGGGAGGAAATCCTTGAGTGAGTTAATGAACAAGGATGGATCTGTAGAGGAGCAGACCAAATTGACTTTTATTTTTTTATGCAAGGAAGGGGAAGGTCCTTCCCTAGGCGTCATGAATCTCCTGACATGGAATGTTAGGGGAATGAATGCCCCTAACAAGCAGTGTATTATTAAATTTTGTATCTTTAACACCAACCCAAATATACTTATGATTCACGAAACTAAATTGAATTCAGAGGACTTTGAAATTTTCAAGAAAAGATTGGGATTTAGGGAAGTTGTTAGCTCCCCTGCAAAAGGATCCTCTGGGGGTTTAGTATAATCTGGGACCCAAATATTAGAATAATTGGATGAGTGGTAGGGTGAAGAGCATAAGGAATAATATTAAATTCCTTCTAGTGAATATTTATGGTCCAACCCAAAGCAGGGACAAAAAAACTAGTATGGAGGGAGATTGAACAATATCTACAGAACACCCTTGATCAGATTTGTATAGTTAGAGGGGATTTCAATACAATAATCACTCATATAGAAAAATAGGGAGGATGTAAAAAAATTTCATAAACATCCATAGAGTTTGGTGATTGGGTTAACAGGGATACCTTCATGGAGATTAAAACTATTGAGAAGGCATTCGCATGGAACAACGGAAGAAAAGGCTTTAGTAACATAGCAGAGAAATTGGATAGGTTCTTCCTGAAAGGAAGTATAACAAATTTCCCCCATACCATAGAAGCGGAAATTATCCTAATATCTAGATCAAGCCACTACTCAGTCCAACTTACAATTGTAGAGGATATAAGGCCTAAAAGATGTGCCTTTAAATTCGAACAAATGTGTCTTAGGGAAGAATGACTGCTTAATCTTATTGAACAATGGTGGAAGGAAGCAGATGTTGAAGGTTCTAGGCTATATAAGTTGGTCAACAAATTAAAAATTATTAAAACCAAACTCCAAATTTGGAACAAGGACCACTTTGGAAATATCTTTGAGGCCAAGCCAGAACTAGAAGATGAAATGGCAAAGGTTAACTTTAATTGAAAAAGGAATGGACGAAACACTATATCTCAGAGAAAAGGAACTGCTATTAGAATAAGAAGACATCCTAGCAAAAGAAGAAATCTATTGGAGGCATAAATCCAAAGAAATGTGGTTGAATGCAGGAGACAAGAATACTAAGTTCTTCCATAATAGTACCAAACAGAGAAGAATTATCAACCGAATTACTAAAATTAGAACTGAGGATGGAACAAATACAAAGGACCCTAAACAGATTGCAGCTCAACCAGTAAGTTACTTTGAGAATGTGCTTAACAACCCAAAGGGATCTAACTTGGGAAGGTAGGAGACTGTTTTGGCTTATATTCCTAAGGTAATCACGGAAGAATGGGACAAAAGTATGATGGCTAGATTTTCTAAAGATGAAGTAGAGGTTGCCTTAATGCAGATGAACCCAGAAAAATCTACGGGGCCACATAGATTTCATTCCTGTTTATTTCAAAGATGTTGGTACTTTATAGGAAATAAAGTCACTGAAGCCTTAGAAGGCGTTAGAAATTCAGGATGGTTGCTTAAGGAAATCAATTATACCTTCCTAGCCCTGATTCTTAAAAAGGACAAAGTAGAAAATTTTAATGGCTTTAGACCTATAGCATTATGCAACACCATTTATAAGTTTCTTATAAAAATTATGGCCAATAGACTTCAAAAACTCCTCCCCCTCTTAATTAGTGAGGAACAAACTGGATTTTTCTCTGGGAGACCCATATATGATGGGGTCATTATAGCACAACAAGCTATTAACTCCATTCAAAAGAATGGGGACCACAACATGCTAATTAAACTTGACATTAAAAAGTGTATGATAAGGTAGATTGGTGTTTCCTGTGCAAATGCTTGGAGGTGTTTAGCTTTTCCAAACCATGCATCAATCTATTTTTGAATGCATCTCCACACAAAAAATGTCAGTATTGGTAAATGGAACCTAGAAGGGTTTTTTAATATCTTGAGAGGTCTGAGGCAGGGAGATCCTATCTCTCCCTTCTTGTTTATCATCATGGCATAATCCTTAGGCAGGCTAATTATAAAAACTAGAGAGCTGGGCAAAGTAAAAGGAATCAAAATAACAAGTGAGTTAGACTAGACCACTCACCAAATATTTTTTGATGATACCATGTTGTATGGTAGGGAAGAGAAGCAGGAAGCATTGGCCTATAAAGAAATACTTGATTCTTATTCAAAAGCCTCGAAGCAGGAAATCAATCAGGAGAAATCAGAAAAAAAATTCTCCAACACTGATCCCAACTTGGAAAAAGAGATCTACCAGAACTTGAATTTTAGAAAAGGTGAATTGCCATGTTAATATCTAGGGCTACCTTTAATTAGATAAAGGATGCAGGTCTACTAAACTGTGGGATAATATGATGTCTAGATTAAAAAAGAGAACTGAATCATGGAAGGGCAAATGGATCTCCTCTGCTAGAAGGGAACTATGTTGAAATCAATAATATGTGCTATGCCAATTTATCAACTCTCTTGCATCAACCTCCCTGAATCTAAGGAGGAATTAAACAAGCATCTTAGAACCTTCTTTTGGCAAGGAACATGGGAAAAGAAGAAGATTTTGTTACTAGTGTAGGATAAGGTTTGTAGACTAAAGGATGAGGAAGCGGTTGGCTTAAAAAATATTAACGAACAGAGTAAGGCCTTGGGTGCAAAACTCATTTGGAGAATATATAGGAACTCACATTTAAAATGGGCCAAAATCCTTACTCGTAAATATGTTAAGGGAAAAGATGCAACAAGTATTTCTAGAGAGAAATCCCCTCCAAGAGGGTCACGTATATGGAACTTTTCGTTAGAACGCATAAGTACCATCTTGGAAAAACTAACATGGAATGTTGGTAAGGGAGAAAAGGCCTTGTTCTGGTCTGATTCTTGGGGGGGTCTATACAGCCATAGACAGAATGTCTAACTTGGAAGTCTCCAAAACCCTTTTGGAGGGCAAGTGGGGAAGATATGTAAATGACTATATTGTAGAAGTAGATGAGGATGTTTCTAGAGGGTGGAAATGAAAATCTTTGGAGGATATTAATATCCCTACTGAGAAAAGGAAGGAATTAGAGAATATTCTGAGAAGAAGAAACATAACTTTCCACCTAGGAGAAGAAGAAACATACCTTATTAGAAAATAGAAGAAACCTAAGACAGATATACCTCTAGACTTATGTTGGGATAAGTTTTGTTTTCCAAAGGCGAGCATGTTCTCATGGCTGGCCCTAAAAAATAAAATATTGACAGCAAACAAGTTTAGAAAAATGGGATATGAATGCCCGGGGGTAAAAGCACAATAATCTGTCACCTTTTAAGCTAACTTATCAGCACAGCTGAATTTTAGTATTTCTAACTAAAAATTAATTTTGGTCAAACATATAGTCTAGTTAGATTCATTCTAGCTAAGTTAGATAAGTTCTTTAACTTTTCCAATTGAAAATGTCTATTAAATGTATGTTTTATACCACTTTAAGTCCAATTACCATTGAAATAAAATTATTTCAAAAAAAGTGACGTTTCAATAACTCCTAGTCCTTTTAATGATATTTTTAAAAAAATACAAAAATACCCTTTTGTAGAGATCAGAGTCAAGAATATCCTCATATAGATTTTATAGTATTTTCATTACACATGGTCTATTTTAATTAAAAAATATTGAAAGTAGGTATTTTAACAGTCAAGCAGTCGTTGATTCGGAAAATATAAAAAATGATAAATAAATTCAAAAAAAAATTAAAATCGTAGTAAACACTAGACAAAAGAGCCATCTTCAATAATATGTAATTTATTTGGTTTTTGGTATACTTTTGATAGGGGAAAAGTGGCGGGAGACAAAAACTGTTGATTTCAGGTAAGTTTGACTTTGAAAACATATAACGGGAAAACTATAGATCAAAAACACTTCTTCTTTTTTTTTTGCACTAGCTATACATGTCATCTAAAACATATTCTGAAATTGGAGGAAAAAGCAATGTTTTACTTATAATGATTTGGCGGGAAGTAAACTCCTTGATTTATAGTATTTTCAGGAAATGAAAAATAGACCTAAAATTTTCAAAAAACATATTAGTTTTGGTTCAATTTTAAAAAAAAAAAATTATAGGCATATAATTCATCCTATTTCACACATTTCTTTTGTTTACATCATCTTCAAATTGTCAACAGAAATGTGACTTTTATGCCCTTGAAATTTTACGGTTTTGGTTTTGTTAACCTTTTCCTTTGTAAAAGGGTGACAGATTATTGTGCTTTTACCCCCGGGTAGATTGTTAATTAATTGATGGAGATGATGAAGACAAGGTGATAATGAGTTTACATGTTTGTAGAAATAATTAGATCAGTTATTATTTTGTCATTGATGTCAAGCAATTGATTTACTAATTTTTATTGAGTTACAATATTATACGAAGGAGAAGTTAAATGGGTGACAAATATAGATCAAACAATGATGAAGTGATGTTGATATAGTTGTTTGCTACTATATATTTGATGTTATCAAGTCGGTACACATGATTGATTAAGTTTTAAATTGCAAAGAGTAAGTTATGACTCTAAAGAGTTACTCTACCGAGCTAGACCGAGTCAGTCAGTATAGAGTTGTGTTGATCGATTTTCAGTTACCGAGCACCAAGCAATGAATGAAGTTAGTTATCGAGTTGCAAATAAAATTAACGAGTACAGGATATTGATTGTAAAAGATAATAAAATTGAATTTAATACAATGCTATGGTGATCTAGATGGAGATAAGAATTAAAGGAAATTTGTTAGAAGATTTACGAGCGAGAAAATTCAATGGGAAGATCTAAGGCGAAGATCAAGCGGTTAAACATGATTATGTGAGTTCTGAGAAAAGTTCAAGTTACGAGGTAAAAGTGAAACGGTTTACCAAGTTAAGATATATGAATAAGATGATTGAACGAATGAGCACAAATGATGGAAAACCTAAGCAAGGAGATTAAGAGGCAAAAGTATGTCTATATAAATAATGGGAAATTAACAAAGATTGTGATCCTGGTGAATTAAGTCAAGAAGCTGAAGAACAGAGTTACTGAGCATAACAGAGAAGAAGAAAGAGAAGAACCTACAGTTTGAAACAGAGACAAATGAAGTATGTGATGCCAGTATTCATGTGAGCATAAAGGGTCTAACACAAGCATAAGGTAGTTGTTAAATTTACAGATCAAAGTTTTATTGTTGCTTATTAGCATTTGTAACAGATAAAATCTCTGCCTTCGGGGAGGGCATTCAGTGGTGTGCCCTCTGCCTCCTATGGCTCGGGCTTGTGGTAATGTTGGCCCTGCATCATATGCTGATGTTGTGGCTTTTGAAGTTGATATCAATGCGGCTTCTTCCTTTGATCTTCCTCTTCCTGGGAGGGGTGATCGTCGATCTAGATCTGTTACACTTGTCGCTGTAAGTAACCCTTTGGTGGTTAATCTAGAAACGGATATAGTTGATGAGATTTTTAATCATGCAGAGGACTATTCCTCTTTTGCTGCTATTTTTAGATTCAGGGGTTTTTGGCCCTCTCTTTCTGGTTTACATGCATGGATGTCCAAATTTTGGGAGCCTTTTTTGGCTGAATCTTTTCAAATATACCCTATGGCAAGGGGTTTTTTTTTAGTGAAATTTGACAATGTTGATGATCGGGACACTATTTTGCGTAGTTCCTTCACTTGAGATGATCTTTATCCTTTGATGGCCAAACCCTGGCATAAGGATTTTGATCCTTCTACTGAATCTTTTAATAAAATCCCTTTATGGGTGTGGCTTCTAAATCTTCCCGTGCATCTCTAGATAGACTCTGTCTTGGAAGTTGTAGGCGAGGCCATTGGGGATTTTTAGATGGTTGATTTGGGTTCTTCTAACATCTTTCATCCAACATATGCTCGTATCCTTGTGGAGGTTGATATCTCTAAGGGTCTCCCTGAGATGTTGACCTTGGCTTTCCTCGGGGCTCTTGGACCCAGACCCTTGATTATGAGAGAATTATATTCAGATGCAAAAAGTGCCACAAGACTGGCCATATTGCTGCCAGGTGTTTATCAGATAGGGTAAATTCAAAGAAACCGCCCTCTTGGTGGGTGGGTGCTAAAGACCACCAGTATTCGGTTCAGAAAGTCTCTAAGGATGGGGGTTTGGATGACAGTCCACCTCAGGATTCTCCTGCTACTAAAGCTAATGTCGCTATTACGGACGCTACCCCGAAGGATGATGTTGTCCTGGGTTAGAAAGGTGTTTCTGTTTTGTCGGGCGCTGTGGCTGCTATCCCTGACCCTGGGGTTGATGCTATCTTTGTTTCTGCTATCCTTAATGCTAGTGTTGTGGCTGGCACCCAGTCTCCTTCGGGGGGGATTGTTGTCTCTGTCCCTGTCGGTGTGCTAGGATGGACAGGCCTGCCTCTCGGGTTGTGGGTTTCTCTGATATCTCTTTGTCAGGGAAGAACGATGCTTTATTGATGGAGGAAGGATGGAAAACTGTCAAAGGAAAAAAATTTAAGTCTCCCAAGCCTCCTTTTGATATGAATTTAAGGTCACATGTGGGTGGGAATAAATGATTTCATGCTGTCCTTTTTTGCTGACTGTTGTTTAGATCTTGGTTTCTTCTTTGTGGGAGTGCTCGTTTCCTCCCTTCGATGTGTCTGGTGTTGATTCACAGTTGTAATTTGGGTCTCTTAATGTTCTATCTCTTGGTTATTTTTTGGTTGTAAAAGGTTTCGAGTCCTTTCAAAACTTGTTTTTACTTAATCAAAATAGATAAAATCTCTTAACTGAGTGATTTAACAGTCCTATTTGTAAATCCTAGATGTAGGTGACATTCCAAAAGAGTGTTTAAAGTCTTCTATCAAGACCACTCCTAACATGGTGAAGATCTCAACCGCTCTGAGGGAAATCCCTTAAAAGGGTCACATTTAGCAAATGTGTTTGTAATCTTTAACCGGATAAGTTATTAATCGAGCTTACGTTAGAAAGGTACATTTTTATTGTGGGTCACAATTCCCACAGAGGTTTTTCCCAAATTGGGTTTCCTCGATAAATCTGGTGTCAAGTGAGTTAAATCTGTGTTTACAGAGTTTGAATGATTAATTTGCATATTATGAGATGTATGGTTGTTTAAGTTATTAAGTTATTTGGTGAATCGGTTATTATTGTATTCAGTGTTACCGAGTGAATCAGTGAGTTGATTTTTAAGTGTTTAAGTTTGATTTGGTCGGATTCACCCCCTCCCCCCTACCTCTCAGTGGGACCAACAATTGGTATCAGCGTTAGTTCTCTGAAGTGTTAAGTTTAAAAGGACTTGAGTCAAGATCTAAAGATGTAAGAGGGATGCACCAAAGTTGAATAGGGAACATTTCTCTACATGGAAAAGTAGAATGAGATTGCATGTGTCTGGTATAGAAGAATATGGACTTCATTTTCTTGATAATAAATACGTTACACTGACTATTGCACCTTTGACAATCAGTGAGCAAAGACAAAATCAAGAACACACACAAGCTATGATTGAGATAGATTATATACTTACCGACCAAGAATATGATGAACTTGGTGGATGTACTACTTCGAAACAAATGTGGGATAAACATATTTTGACCTATGGTGGAGATCAGCATGTTCAGAAATCCAAAGCAGAAAGTATGAGAGGTAGATTTGATTCGATGAGAATGAAAGATGGAGAAAACATAATACAGTAGAGCAGTAGACTTAAGCATATTTTAAATTCTATCAGAGGTGCTGGTGGAACCATAACAGAGGAAGATGTTACAAGCAAAATGTTGAGAACCCTGCTACTGAGTTATGTTATTTGAGTATCTACTATACAAGAGTTGAGATCCATTCTTCAGATGAATGCTCTTGATGCTACTATTGGTAAGTTGGTTGCATTTGAGATTAATAATTTTAATAATAGTTTACCTACTAAATCTAAGATTGAACCTGCATTTAAGTCATTTTTGAAGATAGGAAGCTCTAAGGATTCTAGACCTAGTGATGGATATTTGAGCAGTGCTAGTGAGAGATTTTATAGTTGTCAGAGTGATTTGGAAGAATTATTTGTTGCGGATGAAGAGAACGAGAGAGAATTTGAAGCTTTGTTGGCAAGAAGGCTACAAAGAGGCAAAGGCAAAGGCAAATACCGAGGTAAGTTGCCCTTGAAATGTTTTAACTGTAACAAGATTGGTCATTTTGCATCTATCTTCCCTGAGAAAGAGAATGAGGAGAAGAAGGATAACAGAGATAAGGACTAAAGAGAAAACGAATTCAAGAGATTCAGAGACTACAAGAATAAAGGGAAGAAATCTTGTCACATTGCTAATTAAGATCTAAGTGATGATGATTCAGATGATAGTGATGGAAAAGACAATTCTGATGAAGAAGAACCAAGAGCCCTAATATCACAAGTAAAAATAAAATATGGATTATAGATGGTGGTTGTTCACATCACATGACTGGTGACACACTTAAGATTATTTCCTTGGAAAAGCATGATGGAGGATATGTTAGATTTGGTAATGATGCTTCATACCCTGTGAAAGGAAAAGGTTCCATAATTCTACTACATAACACAAGATGTGATGATGTTTATTGGGTTGAAAGATTAAAGTATAATATGTTGAGTGTTGCACAGTTAAATAACACAGGTCACCGATGAAATTTCAACATGGAAGAGTGAAATTTTTTTGATAAGAAAGAAAATTTGATTGCTACTAGAGAACAATCTAAAGGTAATTTATTTTATCTTGATACTTCTGTGAAGAGTTGCCTGTAAGCTAAAGTTGAGGATGTCTGGCTATGGCACAAAAGGTGTTGTCGTGTTAATTTTGACAACTTGCTCAAAGTGAATAAAAAGAATAGAGTAAGAGGATTATTGAGATTAGAGAAACCTGAGAATGTTATGCACAGAGAATGTTGGTAAGATGAATAAATCTAGTTTTTCAAGCAAAACTTATGTTACATAAGGAATTTTGGATCTATTTCATACTGATTTATGTGGAACCATGAGAACTCGAAGTTACTATGGAAACAGATATTTTATTCTATTTATGGATGATTATTCTAGAATGATGTATGTAATGTTTTTAAAATAAAAATCTGATGCATTTCAAATGTTTAAGTGGTATAAAGCCCAAGTTGAGAAAGAAACTGGAAGACAACTGAAATGTTTGAGATCTAAAAGAGGAGGTGAGTTTACATTTGATGAGTTTAAATTGTTTTGTAATGAAAATGGTATGAAGAGACAGATGTCAGCACCGAGGACACCACACCAAAATGGTATTGTTGAGAGAAGAAACAAGTCTTGTTGATTGTGCTAGGACACTAGTGATTGAGAAAGGTATTTCACAAAACTTCTGGAGAGAAGCAGTCAGTACAGTTGTCTACACACTGAACTGAGTACAAATAAAAAAAAGGTACCAACTGAACACCTTATGAAATCCGGTATGATCACAAACCTAATGTTAGTTATTTCAAAGTTTTTGGAAGCGGATGTTATATATTGAAAGATTCTAGAGAAGGAATGTTTGATTCTAAAGGGGATGAAGGAATATTCTTGGGATATTCTACAAAAAGAGTAAAGCCTATAAGTGTTTGAATAAAGTTATATATTGAAAGGGAACCTGAAGAGTATGATAAGTTTGTATATGTACAACCTGGTGTTCCTGACACCTTACCGAGAGCACCTACCAAACCTGTTTTAGCGAAATATGTGATGAGGCACCACTCCCCAAGCAAGATTATTGCAAATAAAGATGTTGGAGTGATGACTAGAAGCAAGGTAAGAGACAATACATGTTTGATATCTTCATTTGAGCCAAAGAAAGCTAAAGATGCACTAGATGATGAAGATTGGATGAAAGCAATGAAAGAGTTTGATCAGAAAGAAAAGAACAGTACATGGAATTTAATACCTAGGCCAAAGGATACAAATGTTATTGGTACTAAATGGATTTTCAAAAATAAGGTGAATGAGAATGGTGAAGTTATCACAAATAAAGCTAGATTGGTTTGCAAAGGTTAGATTATGGTGAGACTTTTGCACCTGTTGCTATATTGGAAGGAGTTAGAATACTTCTAGCTTATGTGGCTTACAAAGGATTCAAATTTTATCAAATGGATGTCAAATCTGCATTTCTAAATGGGATACTGGAAAAACAAGTTTACATTGCACAGTTTGAAGGATTCATTGAGAGCACAAATAAGAACAAGGTATGTAAGTTACATAAAGCTCTTTATGGTTTGAAGCAAGCACCCCGAGCATAGTATGAGAGGTTGCACTCTTATCTAATCAAAATAGGATTTCAAAGAATAAGTGATAACAGTAATGTTTGCTTAAAGTGTGACAGTGAAAACAAGATTTTGATTGCTGAAATTTTTGTTGATGATATTATTTTTGGAGGCAATAACACCTTATGTAAGGCATTTGTTGATGAAATGAGAAAAGAATTTGAATTTCTATGATTGGAGAGATTAAGTTCTTTCTAGGACTACAGATACAGCAAGTTTCAGAAGGGATCTACATTACTCAGCTAAGTATATCAAAGAGATCCTCAAAACTTTTGGTATGGAAGATTTGAAGCCTGTTGGAACACCGATGGTCACGGGATGTAAATTATCTAAAGTAGATGAGACACAAGAGGTGGATAATACTCTTTACCGATCCATGATTGGTAAATTGCAGTATGTTGTTCACAGCAGACCTAATATAGCACACGTTGTTGGGATTGTTGCAAGATTTTCTTCTAATCCGAAGGAAACACATGTCTCCAGTCAAGAGAATTTTTAGATATCTAAAAGGAACTTAAGATTTTGGTTTATTGTACAAAAAGGGACATACTTTTGATCTACAAGTCTACACTGATGCAGATTGGGCTGGAAATGTTGATGACAGAAAAAGTAATAGTAAAGGCGCATTCTTTATAGGTGAAAGATTGGTCAAATGGCTAAGCAAAAAGCAGAGTTGCATTTCACAGTCTACTACCGAGGCAAAATATGTTGTTGTAATGAATTGTGTGAATATTGTTTGGATCAAATAGCTACTTGAAGGTATGTAAGAGATTATCTCGGATCCTATAACTATTTTATGTGATAACACAAGTGCTATCAACAACTCGGTTATGCAATCAAAGACCAAGCACATTTCTATCAAGTATCACTACTTGAGAGAACAAGTTCAAGAGAAGAATGTGGTATTGGAATATGTGAATTCAAAAGAACAATTGGTTGATATCTTTACAAAGCCACAACTGAAGGATGCTTTTAAGTATCTCAGAGTTAAATTAGGGGTTCTTCCCCTATCCAATATTCACTAAGTAGCATGAGACATGCTACATCAATTCTGTAATTTATTAGAATATTTATTCTTGAATTGATGTTAGTGTGACACACTTTAGGTGATTCCTAAAGTTGTGAAGAAATTTATGTATGTAATGAGTATTTGTACATGTAAGGTGTAATCCATTGCTGAAACAAGTTTTCAGGAGTATGACTTTTTGGCATTGTTGTCAATGAGGGAGAGTATCAAATTGATGATTGAATTGATTAAATTTATCCATAAGGGAGATATTGAAGAAAGAGGGAGAAAATGAATTGTTACTATTTACTCATAAGGGAGAATCAGAATGTATGCTATAGTGTCAAAAGATTTATCCAAGAGGGAGAACAATGAACAGTTTGAAGATCAGAAACAGAATATCAACTCAGAGGGAGTAATGATAGAGATTGACAGTATTGAGAGTTCTCATTATCAATTGCTATAGTACTACTATAGTGTTGTCATCAATGTCAAATAGGGAGATTATTGATTAACTAATGGAGATGATGAGGACCAAGTGATAATGAGTATACATGTTTTTAAATATATTAGATCAGTTATTATTTTATCATTGATGTCAAGCAATTGATTTACAAATCAAATAATGATGAAGTGATGTTGATATAGTTGTTTGCTACTACATATTTGATGTAATCAAGTCAGTAAACTTTGTTGATTAAGTCAAAATTTGCGAAGAGTTACTCTACCGAGCTAGACCTAGTCAGTCGGTATAGAGTTGTGTTGATCGATTTTCAGTTAACGAGCGTCGAGCAGTGAACGAAGTTAGTTACCGAGTTGCAAAGCAAATTACCGAGTACAAGATATTGATTGTAAAAGATGATAAGATAGAATTTAATACAAGGCTATGATGATCTGGATGGAGATAAGAATTAAAGGAAGTTTGTTAGAAGATCTACGAGCGGGAAATTCAATGGGAAGATATAAGGCAAAGATCAAGCGGTTAAACTTGATTATGTGAGTTCTAAGAAAAGTTCAAGTTATGAGGTAAAAGTGAAACAGTTTACCGACTTAAGATTTATGAAGAAGATGATTGAACAACTAAGCACAAATGATGGAAAACCTAAGCAAAGAGATTAAGAGGCAAAAGTATGTCTATATAAATGATGGGAAATTAACAGAGATTATGATGCTGGCGAATTGAGTCAAGAAGCAGAAGAACATAGTTATCGAGTAGAACAGAGAAGAAGAAAGAGCAGAATCTACAATCTAAAACAAAGACAAATGTAGTATGTGATGTCAGTATTCATGTGAGCATAAAAGATCTGACACAAGCAAAAGTTAGTGGCTATATTTACAAATCAAAGTTTTATTGTTGCTTATTAGCATTTGTAACAGAGAAAATCTCTTAACTGGGTGGATTTAACAGTCCTATTTGTAAATCCTAGACGTAGGTGACATTCCAAAAGAGTGTTTAAAGTCCTCTAGCAAGGCCACTCCTAACAGGGTGAAGATCTTAACCAATCTGAGGGAAATCCCTTAACAAGGTCACATTTAGCAAATGTGTTTGTAATCTGTAACAGGATAAGTTCTTAACCGAGCGTACTTCAAAACGGTACATTTTTATTGTGGGTCACAATTCCCACAAAGGTTTTCCCAAATTGGGTTTCCTCGTTAAATCTGGGGTCAACTGAGTTAAATCTGTGTTTACTGAGTTTGAATGATTAATTTGCATATTATGAGATGTATCGTTGTTTGAGTTATTAAGTTATTTGGTGAATCGGTTATTATTGTATTTAGTGTTACCAAGTGAATCAGTGAGTTGAGTTTTAAGTGTTTAAGTTTGATTAGGGCGTGGAGAAGGAAAGAGCGTACAAAAAAGAGTAGTGTGTGGTAGCCTCCAAATCAAGGTTGGGTTAAGCTTATTTTTGATGGAGCTTCGAGAGGTAATCCAAGCATAGTAGGAATTGAGATTTGTTTGCAAAATGACGAGGGTTTTGAGATTGCTAGGCTAGCAAAACCAATAGGTATTGGAACAAACAACATGGTTGAACTGACAAACCTAGTGGAAGGGTTTATGATATGCAAAGAGTGGAAGATTGAGAAGCTTGTCGTTAAATGGGACTCAAAAATAATAATCAATTCATTGAGAAAGGGATCTATGCCTAATTGAAAATTGAATGCCCTGCTAACCAAGGCACTTAACTTGGTTCAGTGCTTCAAGAAAGTTACCTTCAAAAAACTATTAGGTAAAGCTCAAAAAACTATATATACCCTATGTGAGCAGAATATCATTAGTATTTCGAGGATAAAACCAATTTCTCTTATTCATCTATAGTTTAGGGAGTGTCTTCTAAGTTGACGCTTAGGGGCAATTTGATTTCAGGGATGAACTGAGTACCAATGCACTAATCCTCTTTTTTTCTCATCCTACCTTCTCACTCCTCCTGTCAGTTGTATAAATCGAGTATTATATTTATAGACTCATATATTATCTTCTTTTATGTGTCCTATTGTTATTGCTATGGATATATATAAGGATCAAGTAGCTATTGCAATGCTTTACATGGAGGTTTTCATTGAAGAAATTCTGATTAGGTTGGATAGGGTGATGGTTAATATCAGTGGTGACCTTGTCATCCCCCGCCCTAAGTACTATGACATGCCTATGATTGGAAACAGACTAGTCGTGACATATCCAATCCTCTACTCAGATGATATGGCCAATATTTGGGCTCAGAGACCAATTATGGAAAGAAAACTTGACTTTCTCATGCATTTCTTTTCTTTTAGGTTAAGAGACCAGAGAATAGAGATTGATTGGAGATATAACTCAATGCGGGAGGAATAATTGGCAATATCGGTTATGACAAGGTCATTGAAGACCTTTGTTTTGTGGTCCATCGTAATGTAAATATAGTTGCTAGAAGTCTTTTTGGATTATATGTATGTATATACTATACAGCTATTAGTTTACATGTTAGCTCTATAAGTAACATTATTTGTCGTATTATAGTTTACTCTATGAACGCATGGCATTTCTAGTGGTAGCCCTAAATTTTGAACAGTAGGGTTATTTTGGTTTTCAATATACTGAATACATAATGATTAAACGCTATGATATTTTAAAAACTCATTATATATGGCTAATTTGAAATTACTTTATGAAGTTATTGTCACTTTATGCTCTATGCAGTAGGATTGATCTTGTATACGACTTCTTCTCATTCATGGCTAGTCCTTTCAAATGGGTGGTCCAAAGCCTTTTCAAGAAATTAATTCTCATTTGGAATGCAGGAGGGCAGTTTATGTCAGACTTAGATTTATGCATTTTATTTTGTTGATTTTCCTTTATTGAAATATACTTCACGATCTTGTATTTTTTAAGGCCATCTTTGACATGTGAAGCCATCTATCCTAGGATGGAATGATTGAAGCAAACTCCTTGGCTAATGGCTAAAAATGGTTTTATTTAATCTTCGGATAATCTTGGAAGCATATTGTTTTCGATTAATGTAAAAGAAGGTTTTGAAGCGGTCCCAAAACCCTGTACAAAGATAAAACTTAAGATAGAACATTGTCATAGATTAGACTTTGAAAATCAGCAGCCCGAAGATAAACATCAAGATTATCCCTTGGTCCCCTTCTTATGGGACCGGAGAGTCCTATCAAAAGAAGGTGAGGATCTTTTGGAAGATTTACATTTACCAGTGTTCCATCCTTCCACTTTAGCAGTGGAAGTAGATTGTTTATACCTACGTTTCTTGGCATTATGTTTATGTTTATATGATAACTATTGTTGGGCTTTCTTTTCAGTTAGTCGCCTAGTCTAGTAATTGGTTGCCTCTTAGCTTGTGAGCACCTCTTTTAATCAGGAGAAGCCTAGATGATGCTTTTCTTATAAGCCTGTGACTCAATAAAATTATATGGGAGATCTCAATTCTCATCTTCTCAATGCTTGGTATGCACAGATTATTCAGCTTTCTCCTATCTTAGATATGGAATGGGGTGGACAAAGCCTCCATTGATGATAATGGGTACATATTACGTTCACACATACTTTTATATATATATTGTGTGTGTGTGGTTATAAAGGTTTGAATTTTTACTCATTTTGTTGCTTGATAGGTCGTCTTTGGCTTGTTTTGGATAAGGAGAGTAGTCATTTATGTATCAGGAGAGCAATCATTTTTTAGAACTAGGGTAATGGCTCTCATCCTTATGAACCGCCTATCTCTTTGATTATAGTCTAAGTTGATTTTGCATGATTTTAACTCTTTTTCCTATTTTGTAATTAGGATAGTTGCTGGAGTCTGGATCTTGTATCTAGATTTAGAAGACTTGGATTTAGTTTTGATTGATAGTAGATGATGCTTGGGTTATCTACCATTAAGGATTTCTTCTACAATAAGGTTATGAGTACTAATAATGGATTCTTTTGATAGGTTTGCGGAATATTGTCTGATTACATTTTGCATCACCACATTTTACTAGGATTGCCTCTCTCCTATGGTTGATTCATGCATTTCAACTACTAATGTATGCATTCATAGATGATATACTAATGGACAAGCTTCATAACAATAACTTGTGATTACTCTTCTATGTTATTCAATCTCAAAGAAATATTTTACCTAGACAGGAAAAGGTATCTTACTTTGACTAGTTCAAGTCAAAGTAAGATTGCAGGATGGGTTGATCTATCAAAGGGGTGATTGGTTATGGGAATCATAAGGCCCATACCACAATTAGGAAATGAAATAAGTGTCTTAAAATGTTAAAGCCAATCATGTAAATTTTGTAAATGATGCAATGTATTGTACACAGGTAGCCCTACAAGGATGAAGGCGGGATTGTAATGTATATCCTACTAGGCATTTCTCATTTGGAATAGACTCGCATAAATAAGTTGGATATGTAAATATTTAGGAAAAGGACTTTCTAAGTCTCAGGCAATACCAGAGGTTTTTCTTTCCTCCGTTCTTTTCCTCTAGTGCCCACACTGAACGGAGGTGTAAAATAATATGATTTTAATTAAAAAAATAACAAAGGCCTCAACCATTTACTTATCAAAAAAGAGCTATCTTTTCTTACAATTCCTACAACTCTCTTTGATATACAGTACATAATTATTAGGTGGAGTAGCCTTTAGTACCACAGTATGTATTTAAGGTGCAAAATTCTCACACCTTGATCTATCTCTCCCCATCTCTCCCCCTCCCACTTCTCTCTTAAATTTTTTCCCTCTCCTCATTATCTCCCTCTTCGTCCATAAGTTCCTCCATATCTCTCAATCTCAATATTTTATATACTATCGTACTCTCAAAATACTCCTCATATTATGCATGCCTTCATTAATTACGTCGTGGGTGTTACCTATCTAAGGAAGAACAAGCTGATTTTGGCAATAGCCAGTTCAAAGTTAATGAAAAACCAAAGACGACCATAGCAGTTATCTTGTCCGTTCATTTCACTCACCGTCCAATGCTTTTACCGGAACCATCAAGTTTCCTGCCCATTCAAATAATGAAGATGCATTTATTGGAAGTAGGATGGAACATTTGAGCCACAAATTTCATCGCCCACTGAAAATCTCAATTCATATTCAACGCTCAAATGTGAAAGCTCACTATAATTGGGTGCGGCGCTGGTACGTCTGACTCTCCCCAACACGACTATTTGTCAGAACTTTTATCATAATTTCCTGAGCCATAGTTCAAGAATGGGTCTGCACAAAGTTGACAAATCTCTTACACATGATGCAATCAAGCAATGTTCCAGTTGTACAGTATTTGCAAGGAGACAAATAACTACGTGTTCATGGAATGATCAATATTTTTTCACACACATAACTAAGTACCTATGTTTTACCAAGTTGGATTAGAGGAACTGAATGACCGATCCATGGCTTTTGTATTAAATTAGTATAACATTAAATGCATCTTAAGTGTTGGATTTGAGAAATGATATACCATAAAATGATTTACTTTGTATTTCATGCCACGAAATTGACTGTCAAAGCATAGGCGAGGCTCGCAAACTATTTGACAAGATGAAATTTGGTCTCATTGAACGTAATGATTGCAGGAAATGCACAAAACGCTTTTGCTGCAAATTTTCAAATAAATATAATTTGCAGGTGTAAATCCATACTTCGAAATCTTTGCCAGCATCCTCCCTACCTGTGTCGAATTGGACGTTTTAGAACAAGACATGGTGACAAAAATGTCTTGAAAAGAACATGATCTTGTTAGGTTGCACTCACTAATCTGCAGGTAAAATAGTGTCTCAACCCTTGGCTTCTTTCCACAGTTCAACAATTTTTGACATGGTAAAAGTTGAACAGTTAAGAAAGTTTGGTTATGGTAAGAGATCAAGGGTTTCTATTTTCAACTAACGTGCAGATAGGAGACACAATCTTTGCCAACATCTTGTCTTTGTCAACATTCTCCCTTCTTGTACCACAATGGGAGCTTTGGAACGAGGTATGGACATTCGTCACAAGATAAGGGAAGAGGAATTTTGTCAGTTGTTGCAACTGCTACAGCGCTGATAGATGTGTATGCAAACTGTTTGATAGAATGTCTCCAAGAACTTTGTACCTCAACATTCCAGACGTTGAATATGAGATGTTTCCTTTGGTTCTCTTCATCATGAAACATTGACATTCAAATCTTACCCTCAATTAAATCTAGAAATTACTATAACTTATTATCATAGAAATTACTATAACTTATTATCATATATATATACTATTTGAGTAGATTATATATATATATATATATATATATATATATAAAGAGAGATAGGAAGAGCTATTGGAATAAAAAAAGATGGAGATAATAGGAATAAAAAAAGATGGAGAATAAAAAAAGATGGAGAGATAATGTGTGTGTGTGTGTGAGAGAGAGAGAGAGATTGCAAAAAGGATAAGAAAAGATAGGGATAGAAAGAGGGAGAGGTACAAAGGGGAAGAGCACGAGAGTAAGGAGATAGATTGATGGATATTGAGAAGAGGATATGTAAAGATAACAAGATAGAGATAGAAATAGAAATAGAGAGACAAATGGGGGAGGTATTATAGACGTAAAGATTTAACAATATCAAAAGGAGGTGATATATAAAGTGGGGTGGAAATATAGATGTAAAGATTTAACAATATCAGAAGGAGGTGATATATAGAGTGGTGTGGATAGAAAGAGGAAGATGTCTAGATATGAAGGGGGGAAAGAAGACAACTAGAGAGATGGATATAAAGTGAGGATGGTAAACAAATAGATTAAACAACAAAAATAAGGAGATAGATTGATGTATATTGAGATTAGGATATGGAGAGATAACAAGATAGAGATAGAGATAGAAATAGAGAGACAAATGGGGGAGGAATTATAGACGTAAAGATTTAACAATGTCAGAAGGAGGTGATATATAGTGGGGTGGAAACATAGATGTAAAGATTTAACAATATCAGAAGGAGGTGATATATAGAGTGGTGTGGATAGAAAGAGGAAGATGTCTAGATATGAAGGGGGGAGGAAGACAACTAGAGAGATGAATATAAAGTGAGGATGGTAAACAAATAGATTAAACAACAAAAATAAGGAGATAGATTGATGGATATTGAGAAGAGGATATGGAGAGATAACAAGATAGAGATAGAAATAGAAATAGAGAGACAAATGGGGGAGGAATTATAGACGTAAAGATTTAACAATATCAGAAGGAGGTGATATATAAAGTGGGGTGGAAATATAGATGTAAAGATTTAACAATATCAGAAGGAGGTGATATATAGAGTTGTGTGGATAGAAAGAGGAAGATGTCTAAATATTAAGGGGGGGAGGAAGACAACTAGAGAGATGAATATAAAGCGAGGATGGTAAACAAATAGATTAAACAACAAAAATAGGTCAAGATATAAAGGTCAAAAGAGATCTAAAGGATCTAGAGATACACAAGGAGATATAGAAAGAGTGATAGAAAGATATATAGATGGTGAGATAAATTGATAGGGATATTAAGAGATATAGAGAGGATGAGAGGGAGAGATACAAACAAAGGGACAAATATTTAGTTGACCTTACATACCTATACAACATACCCATCACACACTAAGGTGTGATAGCTAATTTTAAATATTTTCTATAATATCATTCCCGAGCTACCAAGGTTAACTTTTCCCTTTCAACGTATGATAATTATGTTTTTCTTATGTCAATGATAACTTTTACCTATCAACATATGATAATTATGCTATTCTTGTGACAAGGACAACTCAACATGATAATTGTGATACTTGTACTATTACCTTCAGCATATAAGCATTTCATTTAAAGAAGTAAAATAAGATTAGAATAGTTCTACCCTTAAAAAATTTCTTCCATCTTAAGTTAAATTAAATTCCTGCCCACCATATAAAATGACCAGAAATAAACAGGGTTCTGATATCGTCAAAGTTCACCCAAAGAAAAGGATCATCTTTATCATTATGAATGCCAATATAATAATATTGTAGTAATAAACTATGAAAGCAATTAAAGAAAAATGTATCAATCTAAACAATCATTAAAGCACGCAATGTAATCAACTTCTATATATCACTTGAATTATTAGAGCAATTAAATGCTATTATATTTTATTTTCTTCAATTCCCAACGCAAAACTACTAATATTTTCCATCCATTAGAATAATACTTGCAATATATTAATATAATGTTGTCCATATTATATCAGTCAGTCTCAGATTAATTCTTATAATTAATACGAATAAAGATTAAAGATCAAACTAATGAATAATCAAGGTCTAACGTAAGCATTCCTATTGATTCGTATAATTTCCCCAAAAAAAATAGATTACACGTTAGTTTCTATATATTTCGTTCCCTTGACACAATCCTACTATAATCAAAATTTAATTTCACTTAATTTAAAATATTACAGCAGTGATCAAGGCTTCTACTCAAACATTTCAAAATTTGGTTTCACATGATTTAAAACATTACAACAGTGATAAAGGACTCTACTCAAACATTAGATATTAGTATATTATACAAGAGATACATCTAGCCTATCAAACTCCAATCTAACAGGATTCTATTTATATACCATCTATAATGTTTCAAACATTTGATATTCTAGAATTCAAAATACTACCTTTAGCCAAAACCTAACCCTTCAAAATTTCTTCAGTCCTACAAACATAACCTCTATACAACCTACAGACAATACCTTACGTTTCCAAATTTCTTTCACCAACACTAAGGAGTCAAATTCATGAATTGTAATTTATATTTTAACCAGTAAGAGAATATTGAGTTGGATGAACGGCCAATTTTGATCAAGATACTCTTAATTGTTAAAATTAAAAGCTATTCTCGAACAGACCGCATTGAAATCGCTTAAAAGAACGAATTACAACGTAATCACGTGTCCATCCTAGAGGACACATGGATACCATCAATCAGATCCTCATACTCGATCATAAGCTCAGTTACATAAGCATCCCTCAGTTAATCAACTTAAATAAGGCATTTAACTCATCATTGCATTGTGAAGCAGCGAAAAGTATTCGTCGAAATACAACTGTACTTGAACTTATCTTCTGGTTACACCTTAACCAAACTTGTGTAACAAGAATTTGAATTATCATAATTTTATATCAGGCTAAAAAGCTAGTTTAAAGAATCTACAACACCCATGAACAGACATACAATGCAAATATCATTTGTATGATATACACCAGAAAATCTGTAAATATTATTACTAATGCCAAATATTCAAAACAATTGTACGAATTATACAAACATATATGATATGTTTAGAATTCAGATTTCGAAATGTTACGATGCAAGCACATCGCATAATTAAAATAATTCAAACAACAAATGCAGCTTACCTTCTGTACGTTTGATCGCAAAATGAAAAAATGACTTTACATACATATTCAAACAAGACAATAAATACAACAAAATATCGATATGAAGAAGATTAAAACACAACAAAGAGAAAAACAAAAAAGAGCATGCAATTTACCTGCAGTGCGCTTAAAATAAAATATATTCTTTAGATTACCTGACTATGTAGAACTATGGCCTTGCTTTCACTGAGCATTCCAAAAATAGCCCAATCTGTCAATATGTACATTTTAAGACCATTAACTAAATCCTTTAAACCCTGTACATCTCATCTAAATCATTTTCCTCTTCAACCTTCAGCATGCAAAATTCAAGAATTCAACTATATGCAAGAAAGAGAAATTATAGAGAATAAATTATTGAATACAAACTCCCTCGTCATTTAATTACACATCTTTTCTAAGCTTCTCCGAGCATAGGGTTCATGGTTCTCAACCTATGCTTATAAGGAATTGTAAGGAATTGAATATTCCCCAACTAGATGCATTTCTAAAACGACGTGGTCCGCCAACAAGATGTAACTAGGCGTCCCAGTGGATCATCGTCTGATAGTAAGTGCAGCCTTAGGGTTTGGGAAATAGTTGTTATTGTCTATGGTACTAGAAAAAGTTTCCTACAGATGAGGAAAATTTCAACTCCTTGATTTGAGAAATGTTTTTCAAAATAGTTGATGATGAAAGAGATTACATTATGTAATACCAAAGTACATTACTAAGAATCTTCTAAAGCCGAGAGCACATTTAATCGTTGAGTTGCCTTGAACTTAGAATGTTATGATGTAATTTCCAAGCATTTTTATGAGAATCTTTTATAGCCCAAAGCCCATTTCATCAGCGGGTTGCCTTGATGGTGGGAACTTAATCTTCTATCTATCTAATTGTCTTACTCAATGAAAGGTGGACTTAATCTCCTATCTATCTTAAATGTCTTTCTCAATAGGTGGGAACTTAATCTCCTATCTATCTTAAATGTACAGGGTCGGTGTACACTGTGCTACTAAATTGAATAGCTCACACACACTGGTTCACCATGTTTTAAGTTTCTGTCTTGCCAACTGCACCCCTGCATCAAAACTTAAAAGGCTACAACCATGCCCCACACAAATTGTACAGTTGTGCTACTAAATTGAATAGCTCACACACAGTGGTTCACCATGTTTTAAGTTTCTGTCTTACCAACTGCACCCCTACACCATCAAGACTTAAAAGGCTACAATCATGCCCCAGACAAATTGTACAGTCCATGTATTTAAAGGTAGCAACAAGTAATAGGGAAAAAATAGTAACAAGCATTTGCAAGAACAAAGTTCTCATAAGCATGAACAATTAAGTATAACAGAAAGATGAATACATTTATGTTGAGAGAAAAAAAGGCCAATAACAAGAAAAGTGTAGCATGTATACTAAATGCTTTTTAGCATACTGATTCAAGTTTGCAAACATGTACATAACTTGTTATGCTTGGAGTACACGTCATATGCTTGGAGTACGCGTCCATATTTGCCAGGAAATTTAAACTTAGTGCAAACTAACATCTTTAAGGAGGTAAGATGCCTTTAAACTTAGTGCAAACTAACATCTTTAAAGAGGTAAGATGGAAGAGCCATGATCTGCGTGAGGCTGCAAAGGCTTTTTCAATATAATGCCTCGTGTTTGCAAACATGTAAGTCATTCCATGGTCTTGTATTTGACACGAAATTTGAACTTACTAACATCCTTAAAAAGGTTGTTAACATGCAAACAATGAATCCAACATAGGACTATAAACCTACCAAATTATTATCTAATTCCCTTTCACTTGCAAGCAAAAGCATAAATAACACTTGAAGAGGATAAAAAATATAAGCATAGGTTGAGAACAATGAACCCAACATAGGACTGCCAGTTTTTGAATTTTTACTCAATTTTTACTTGTGACCACCCCTATTGTGAAAAGTGTAAAACGAATATTTATTCTCTAAACTACCTCATATTTCAAAACATTTATGGAGCAGACTCATTCTGTAACTACATCAACACAAAAAAAATGTTTAACAAAAAACTCACAGGAAATTCAAGCAACTTACGGCAATTCTGTACAAAACATTTTACAGAGGATAAGACATTACATGGCTACAGCGTACAAGATATCATCTAGAGCACATACCACAGAGTAAAATAACAATTAAATATCAAACATATAGAAATAGAGTGGGAATTTTCTCCACATTATTAAAAATAGTTCACTTCCATAATTGCACTCTTACAAGGTCCATCCAGTAATAAAAAAACAAGTGGCATGTGTTTCTAAAAGTGAAAAACCATTTCAAATAAGAAAAATATTTGAAATAGCAATAATAAGGTTTCTTAAACAATCACATTTGTGTTGTTCAAATTGAATCTCAGATACAATCCAAAGAGTTGTAAAATTCAATCTTTCTGCTGAAAGAAAGCCAAATGCCTAATGGCAAGACCCTTTTTACAAAGACATGTTTTGGCTAAATAATAACAGACTGAAGGCATTGGACAAAAAAATGACCACTTCTTACAGAGAATTATGAGCTTCAAGCAGAAATCATGGAACAACTCACGGTAAATTAAGATCACATTTAAAGCATAAAAAGTATTGGATACTCTAAACCTAAATGAGCAGGCACTTAAGATTGCTTCAAGTGCATAAGCTTGAGGAAAGCTAATAGGCAAGATTGCTTCAAGTGCACGAGATTGAGGAAAGCTAATAGAACAAATTAAGCCTCTCAAAATTATAAAAAAATGATTATAATGGCAGCAAATAAAATTGTCATTCAACTTCATTTATGTTACTAACAGAATACTTAAAATATATTATAATATAAAGCAACTGGACAACTATTAGTAGTTTGATTTCAGATTCTCAGGCATACTATGATCATCATATTAAAGCACAAAAGGATTAGATACCCTAAAGACCCTAAAATGGACTTAAAGTGCTTCAAATGTACAGACTTCAAGAAAGCTGATAGCACACTTAAATTTCAAAAGGTAAATAAAACCTACATTAAACATAATCATGGCGAGTAATTGGACAAATAATTAACAGTTTCCAAATTTCAGATTCTCAGGTTTACTATGATCACATTTAAAACATAAAAGGATTGGATCCATAAAAACCTAAAAGAAGGTCACTTGGGTTGCTTCAAATGCACAAAGCTTTCAGGAAGCTCATAGCACATTGTGGTTTCACAAATAAATTGAAACTTTCGCAATTTCTCCAAGCATACATGTACACATGGCTCAAAGATCTGGCTTCCCCAAAAATGATCATATCAATGGTAAATGAAATTGTCATTGGACATCATTTATGTATGTTGCTGAGGAAAGCTATACATTATAAATAATCATGGGAAATGATTGGGCAAGAACGTGTATTTGACAAATTTGTCAGGATATCACAACAATTTTTGGAACTTACTAGAATATAAAGAATTCTTGAAAACACTTGAGCGAAAAAGAACTGTGTAAACCTAAAGATTACACCATTTCATCAAAGGCCTATTCAACCACTTATGTAGCTCCTAACGCACACCATCAAGGGCATCACAGGGATGCAAAAAAGCTATCAGATGTCATGACCAAAAAGGATGGAAAAGCATTTCGCATGACATTCATTTTGTATATCTCAAGAGTTTATGCATTAAAGCAGACAACACAATGTGGATTCCCGGAAATAAAATGGCTCCAAGTGCGCATGTAGATAGATAAAGCAGAAGATTTGGCTATAAGAAAAATGAATGAGTATAACTGAGCATAGTCACACACCATGGGAAGACAAAAATCACTCAAAGCAAATGGGAGAACAGATCAAAAGAGGTCAACAAAATCAATAAAAATCATCTCTGCATGTCTTTCTAAATAAAGGCAGTAACTTTGGAATAAGTGATATCTCCAAGTAGATGAAAGTATATACCTAATACCCTATACTAGGATATATAAGCTCTAACAAAACCTACAAGTGACAATAACTTAAAATTGAAAAGTTTTGGCACTCAAACTTGAATTTTGCCCAGGGAACATAAAGCTAGGCCTCCCAGGATACAGTACAAAGGAGACTTTCATATACAGAAAAACTTCCCATCACAAGATTAAGCCAGTGCACAAAGGGCACTACACCACAGGATCTCTCACTTCTAAAACATACTTTGGATGATAGAAAAGGAAGCACCTAAAGGCTTCAATAAAATTTTAAGAATAGTAAGGTCCGGATAAGCTTCCAACAGACTAAGCTTCCACAGCTCTTCTCATCTGGTCTTCAAATTTAGGTTGAGGCGTCAGCTAAAGGATGGACTGGCTCCAGGCTTCATAGATCGCGGCTGTTTTAATTGAGGATATAAGGACACAAAGGAAAACCCAGGAACATCAGAATCTTGAAATGCCCACATATGAGCTTCAAGGAAGCATTGTGTTTTTAAAAAAATCCTCTACATGAAATTTAAAATGCTGAAGAAAGCCTACTTTACCATTGTAACTAAAGTAGTCAAGATAAGGATTTCACCTGACAAATAAGTTTAAAAATCTCTAGTAACCACGTGTCGGACGGTTTCCTTGACCAGACATTGCAAATGCTTGAAGCAGACTCTGTGCTGCATGCGTCTGTTCTGGTGTTCCAGAAATTTCAACAATCCTATCTGTACCACCAGGTTTTGAATCATGCAACTTCACTTTTGCTCCTGATATCTGAAAGAAAAAAATATATTTAGCAGGTAAGCCCCATTCCAGTTGAAAAGGCAAACACAGTTAACTAGTAGGTAGACTAACAAGTTCAATTTCAATTTTGTTTGTAGGAAATACCTCACGAATATGTGCTATATTTGATCCACCCCTGCCAAGAATAGAACCAACGGCCTTATTTGGTACAGTGACCTCCACACTAGTTCCTGAGGCATTCTTTAACACTCCTAATGATGACCTAAAAAACCAGGATGATAGAAGCTCCAAGTAAATCCAAATAATTTTAAACAAGTGGGAGAAGAAAATAATAAATCTATCAAATAAGTTAAGTGCACAGAATATTACCCTGCAATTGATGCTTGGCTTGTTGAATAGCCAGAAAGTGCCCCATAACCGCTAGCCCCACCAGTCTAATACAATCAAACATTATAAAATAAAAACCAGCTAAACTTCACATGTAAATACTTAAATCCATGAAAGGCCTAAAATACTTCGGAAAAAGCACCTGCAGGCCTCCATAACTTCCATAGCTGCCTGATGAAAGCCTTCCTCCAGCTGTTCCTTGTAAATCTAAACCAGAGAGTGAATACATTCCACCTGGTGACCCCAAATCTTGCCGCCCTCCAAAACCAGAGGTAGGAACTCCACCAGGCATATTAAGGAATGATAAAGATCCAGGAACTACAGAACTAGCACTTGCACCACCATCCTTGTCCTTAAAAACATTGGCCCTGAGCCTAGATGCAATTTGAACTAAAGCTTCTCTTACAACATCAAATTCTCCAACAATCTGAAAAGAGGCCACCAGGAATAAAACATTTGATTTACCAATAAAATAAGAATAAATTGAGAAACTTCTTGTTGCTAATCAGCACAAATATTGTCTTGCAAGTAAATTTCATCTGAAATTCTAAAGTGCAATATAAAATATAAAATGAAAATCCCACCTGAACAAGCTCATCATTTTCAGTGGCACATTTTGGAAGATTATCCTTGGACATTATACGAATGTTTGCTCTTGTTCTCTTCCTCATTTCCGAGATAATACTACCACCTTTACCCAAGATACAACCTATATGGTTTGATGGCACAAGAAACCTTATTGTAATAATATTTTCCTTCCCTTCGTCCTTTGATTTGTCACTAGTTCTGGGTAGCAATTGAAGAACAGCTTCCAGAGTGGGAGAAGCCCTATCATCTACATACTGTATATAGAACCAGACAGTTAATTAATGGAGTAGCTTTGAATAACCAACCACTTCAATAAAAATTAGACAATTCCTACTCTAATGAAACAAATCCTCAATACACAATCAGGCAAATTCTTACCTCTTTAGATGACACTAATATCACACGCTCATCACAGTCAGACTCTTGATCTACAACCTTAATTGTTGCACCAGTTTCATGTCTAATTTGATTTATTGTACTGCCTCCTTTACCAATAACACCACCAATTCTTTCATTTCGGCAAAGCATCTGAAACGAAAATTCTTCAGCCGACCCATCATCTCTTCTCTGTGCAGCACCACCCAAACCAGTCATACCTGAAAGGCCAGCAGAACCAAGGGGCCATCCTGCACCACTTTCACTCCTATATCCACCAATAGCAGCTGGTGAAAATCCAACAGGAGCAAAGCCTTGGGGTAAGATATTTGCTGATGAGAACAAATGTCCAGCTGAGGGGACAAAAGGATTCTGTGCATATCCAGATACAGGATTGTTTAAAGGAAAGCGTTCCTTTGGCGGGTTTTCATGCAGACGTGCAGTAACTTCGAACAACGCTTTCTTGGCTATAGAAGGAGTTCCCACAATCTAAACAAAAGAATCATAAATACAACTTAGAAACTGTTTTCTAAAAGTTCTTGGATAAAACGCATTGTAGTTTTAGATTCAACATTAGCACACAGAAAACTAACTATAATGAAGGTAAGTTACTACAAAAAAGTGATAACACATGGGGAAACATGATCCAAGCAAGATGTCAAGTCAATGAAATTTTATCATACACAAGTAAAAAAAAAAATTTCATTGACTTGACGATTAATAAGGGTGGCAGTATTTATTTATCATCGAGGAAAGATATATAAAAAAAGAATCAATTCAACCATTTTTCTCCACAGTAAAGCATGTAGCAATGAAACCAACATTCCCTTTGATATTTATTTTACATTGTGAATGATGTAAGAACAGCGAAGGATCAAGTTCAAGTATCAAGGCAGTCCAAGACAAACATAGCTAACAATATACACATTATTCTGAGAACTAGCAGTAAAATTGCAACAAAAACCTCTCGAATCTACTACAAGAACATTATAGAAAAACTGCACCTGAACAAGTTCGTCAGTGGCCATAGCACAAGCAGGAAGCTGGTCCTTTGGAAGTATCTTAATCTGAGCACCAGTCTCAGACCTCATTTTCTCAATAACCTTCCCACCTCTACCAAGTAAGCAACCAATTTGATTGTTAGGCACCAGTAGACGTGTAGTCACCTGTTTACCCTTCCCATTATCATCTTCATCGTCCGATTCTCCTCCCTCATCATCAACAATTCTCTCATGAACCCTAAAAATTGCATCCTGAGCAGGGCATAGAGGCTTCATGTAATCATCTTCATCATCATCATCGCCATCTTTTCTTTGATCCTTTTCAGCCGCACTAAATATAATAATGACTCTCTCATCTACACCAGGAATACCATCTGCCACTTTTATCTTCGCTCGTGTATCATGCCTCAATGATTTAATAATACTGCCACCCTTCCCTATGACACTTCCAATTTTGCTTCCAGGACACAAGATACGATACACTGTATCATCTACACCAGGCATCGCATCTCTTTCACCCCCAGGATGACGACGCTTACGGTCTGCATTTCTGTCAGCAGTATCAGAGTCTTGCTGGGGACGAGATCTCTTACCAGACCCATAACGACCATCCATGATATCTTGGATATTTTTTATCTATCTGTCAAGTAAAAGAACGTTTCATATAAGAAGCACTGGTAAAAAGCACAACCAACTAAAATCACCACCACTTCTAGCCTATAAGTTGCAAAAAGCCAAAGCCTACTGATATACAATTCACAACATGAAACAAAGATATGTCAAACAGATTAAAAGGAGCATTAATGTAACAAATTAATGCCAAAATGCACATATTGCACTCGTTCGTAGTTCTCAAATTGCACCCCGCATACACAAAGTTGGTAGTCATGTCCTTTATGAAACATCCACATTATTAAAACTCGGTTTATTTCATCAGAGAAATAAAAATCCACACAGTTAAAAACATTTATTCCGTACCTTTGACACTCAAGGCTGTTTAGAAGAGTAAAACTAATTTCAAAACGTTAGCTTAACTTGCTTTCTAAAGAGCATTTTTCTCGAAAGAGAGATAAAGCATACACAATAGGCCAGCTGAAACGAAAATCAAATAAGTGCTTTTTGGAACTTATGAACCTTTCAAAATGAAACATAAAAGCCCAGTAGAGCAAATAAGATGATATATTCATTAGAGCACTCCACACACAGCCTTATAAAACGACCCCTAAATGACACCAGCGGTACTCTAACAGCCAAACAAGCGTTACGAAACTAACGGAACCTTAGAAGACCTTTAGAAACCGTACAAATATAAGCAAACCCTTAAAACGTACTGAATTCTACAGATCTGAAAAAGCACTAAACTCCCTTACGACACACTAAGAACTCTGAGAAGACTAGAAAAAAATAGCAAGCCTTACGAAACTCTGGACAGTCGCAACAAAACCCAAAATAGAAGACCCAAAACCCTGAAAAAAAAATCCACAAAATCCTAAAACAGACAAACAAACAAATACCAAAGCTTGTAAAACACACATTGTTTATAATGCAATGATTCATGCAACTAATTGAAATCTGATATCAAACCTTGATAACAAAAGACATACTACAGCCCATTTTAAAAGATACGAAAATGGCAGTCAAGAGAACTAGATATACAGAAAAATAGATTATCTACAATAAAAATGTTTCAGTCGTATGGCAGCTCAAAATGCAACCACATAAACTAAAACAAGCGGAAAACATACATGGAGAAGAAACCCGCATTTACCACAAAACTTCGAAAGAGTAATTAAGACGAAGAGCATAAAAAGGGTATCATGATTAAACATTACCTCTGGTATAGTACGTCGCTTGGCTGAACTGATCGCTCACACCAGAAGCTCAAACCCTAATCCTCTATCGAACCAGATAAGCAAACCGTTGAGCAGCAGCGCACGTAATAAAGGGTCTATAAAGTTTCATTTGCCATGTATTTGTAGATGAATTTCGCGAAATTAGGGTTGCATTTGGAGCAGTCCGCCGACTTGAAGGAGACAACATCCGTTGGAAATTATTCCGTTTTCCTTCTGCTTTGGCTAATGGGAGTTCCAGCCTGAGGTCACCGCATATGACCTTGGGTGCCTATTTTGGGGCCACTTAAACATTGATAGGGTAAAGGCAAACATTTATGGGGTTCCTTCTCCACTTTCCCACCTAGTTAAAAATGCTTTACTAGTTGATAGGTTTTTTTAAGTGGATTTATAAGCCTACATAGCAAATTAAGTGGATTTATAAGCCTACATAGCAAATATGAGTAGTGATTGGTAAATAAGTTTCAATTGTCTTATATAAGTCATATTATTGGAAAAATAGTATTTAATGAATTGGGGTGCAACTAGAAGAGTTTGGAGTGCATTCAAGTTTGTATACTATTTCATACAATATTTATGATCAAAATTAAAAAATCAAAGTAAAATGTGTTGCATGATATTATATTTGAGAATATTTAATATTCATAAATTATAATAAATTATCAAATTTATAATAAAAAATGATTAAGAAAAATATAAATAAAGAAAAAAAGGGTTCGTCAAATAAAATTATTGAACCTATCATCACCTCAACTAAACATGTTGTTTAAGCAATTTGAAGATTTTGATTGTAGTGAGTTTGAATCCAAATGATTCAATAGATCCTTCAGAGTACTTCCGTAAAAAATATAATATGCATGAAAAGAATTCATAAATGAGTAGTCCTACATTTCAATAATTTAAATAATTTATATACTTTTGGTTTCAAAGCATTGTTTCATACAAGAAAAATACCTCGTTGAAAAGCAAACTTGAGCATTTTATTAAAGAGAAGAAAATTCTATACAAAACAATGACATTGCTTAGCCATTGTGAATTTGAAAATTTTAACCATACACAATAAACTATGAGGCGCAAATAAATCCAATGATAAATGATCTTTTTAAATAGATTTTTTTTACAAGATTGAGAGCAAATTTCATATTCCACCTACACTTCACAATGTAAGAAAACACTTAAGCAAAATTTCATTACATGTATAAGAAAATTTTAAAAAGCTTCACAATAACGAAAGTTAACTTTAGTTACATTCTAGATAAATTTTATAATATCCGCAAGCAAATTTTGGTTGAATTTCACAGCATTGAAGATAAACATCAATCAAATTTTACATCACTAAAAGCAAAACTTAATTGTATTTTATAGGGAATGAATAGATTTTTTACAATTACTAAATATGAATGTAAACTTTAACCACATATCACATTAAAAGAAAACTTCTTGACCAAGTTTCGACTATATTTGATAATATTGAATGCAAACTCCAATTAAAATTTAAAATGTTGAAAATAAAATTCAAGTAATTTCACATCATTGAATACAAATCCAGTCTAAATTCACAATATCAAAAGAAAACTTTTGTCAAATATCACAACTGTAAAAGTAGAATATAGTTAAATTTCACAACACCCAAACCAGATTTCTCCTACAATTTGACAACATCATAAGCAAACTTCAGCTAGATTTCATGGCATAAAAGGGAAAGTTTTGGCTAAATTTCATAGCATTGAAAAAAAAACTATTTAAATCTCAAGCAACGAAAGCAAATGTTGCCTTGTCAGCTAAATTTTGCCACTTGTAAAGTAGATTTCACCATAATGCCACAATGTCAAAATCATCTTTTTACAACTTTCCACATCATTGATGATAATTTTTAGGTAGATTTGAAAACATTAGATAACAAATTACCTCTAAAGTTCACAATCCCACAATCTCTTAGGGCCCATTTGGTTGGCGGAATTTGTGCATGCTGGAATTGCCAATTCTGGAATTGAATCCATTCCGGGTTTGTGTTATTCTCAAAATGAATTCTAGAATATGGGCTTGTCCTGTTTGGTTCACCTGGAAGATGACTGAGAAGATGCAAATTCTGTGTTTGGTTCCACACAACTAGAATTGGAATTGGAATTTTGTTTTTGTACACATACACATATATACACACATACACATATATACACACACACACGTGTATATATATGCACATATACGCACACATGTGTGTATATATACATGCACACACATGTGTGTGTATATATACACACATGTGTGTATATATACCTATGTATATACACACATGTGTGTATATACATACACATATATACACACATGTGTGTGTATATACACATGTATGCACACACACATATATATACACATATATACACATACATGTATGTGTGTATATACATATGTATACACATATACACATATGTGTATATATACACACATACACACATGTGTGTATACACACATATATACACACATTTGTGTATATATACACACATATACACACATGTGTATATACATATGAATATGTATATACACATGTGTGTATATACATACATGTATATATACTATATACATGTATGTATATGTACACATAAGGGTATATACACACATGTATATTCACCACGTGTGTATACATACACACACGTATATATATACACATGTGTATATATACACATACACATGTGTGTATATATACACACATACACACACATACATATACACATGTGTGTATATACACATGTGTATATATATACATGTCTATATATACATGTGTGTATATACACTCATGTGTATATATACATACATGTATCTATACTATATATGTACATGTGTGTATATACACTCATATGTATATATACATGTATATATACACATATGTATATATACACATGTATATATACACACATGTGTATATATACATCCTGATAGCAATATAATATTAACACAAAAATGGGAATGAATTTTCCTTAATAAAATAATACTCTCAATTAAAATTCCAGGTCCTGAGGGGGAATTGTGGAATGCTCAAAAAGGCCCAAAATTAGAATTCGCATAACCCTATTCCTATTTTTCATTTTGGAACCAAACACTGAATTCGACAATACCAGCATGTCAGTATGCCAATTCCTAGTCAATACCTAGAAACAAACGGGGCCTTAGTAAAATTTGAAGTCATACAACTAATACTTCAAATCAACAAACCCTAGTGACTTGATCATGCAAAAAAAAAAACTATGCTTTATTGAGCAACATTGCAAAATAGATGATTAAGCAAAGAGAGACTACTTTAAAATGGTTTTAAAGAAAAAATTTAAAAAAATGATCATTCATGCATTTACAATATTAATATAATATTTTATAATATTTATTATTGAAAAATATTTTAAAAAAAAAATTAAATATAGAAATTGTGTGCATAAATGTTGTCACACTTCTATGAATCATTCCATTCAAGGTTGCTCAAGAATGAGGCCTCAAATATCGATCCATAGCTCTCTAGTCATGGATGTGTAAAAATGTAAAATGAAGGCCCTCATATTGACCTAGTTGTGTATATTGCAAATACACCATGAAACGAGAGATTTGAATGCATGAAAATGAAATCTAATCTATATGATAACAGTGCATCAAAGAAAAATTACTCTAAATGATAACAATGCATATTAGTCTATGAAAGGAAATATGAATGCAAATCTAATCTATGGAAATAAATATGATTCTAATCTATATGAGGAGCCATGAATGCAAGAATAAAAAAAACAAGAAGAGAGCTTAAGTGCTCAAATTCTCCTCCAAAATTGCTCTCCAAACCTGCAGCATAACAATACTATGAAAACATAATATGAAAATGAGAAGGAGAGGTCTCTTTTAAAGGAAAGTGAACGATTGCGATTAAGAGGCAAAAATCAAAGGCTACGATTAAGAGGCAAAAACCCACCACTTAGAAAGATGTGAAGAAAAAGGGATTTTTATTTAATTTTTAATGTAATTCATTTCCTTTTTCAACAAATAAAGTGCTTTAAGTGGGGATTTTTATTTATTTAATTAAAAGAGGGGTTTTTCTTTCAACTAAATAAATTAGAAGAATTTTATTTAATTAAATGGGGGAAATT
>MU226281.1:1444660-1465189 GCA_018584345.1 Thuja plicata | reverse complement strand
TATATATATAAATATAAATTAAGTAAAAAATTAAAACGAGTGAAACATTTTCAAACAATACATATCTGATATCTCCCAAAACACTTTCTTTGGAATGTATGGGTTCCTCCATGAAGATGTGCTAACTTCACATGCAAAGTGTTTCTTACACTATTCAACAACATCACATGAATCATTTATATATGATTTCCCTCATAATTCATTTGATGTTTTCTTAGAGCATGTTTAATGCAAGCTCTTGCACCATCATTCTCACCCTTTCCATTCCCACTCTCAAAGAAACTCCAAACATGTGATGTGTTGTCATATTTTTTATTTATTCAACAACCTAACAAGGGGTTGGCCCTCACACAACCACAATACTAAAACAAAGGTTCTAGAAAATACAAGTAAATTTACAATGAGGTCAAGAACATACCATTAATAACACACTAGCTACACAACTAATAACCCACAACAATAGTGGGAAGCCAACACACTTGCAACAGGGGGAGGAGAATGTGAGATAGCGTACTCTTCCTTCGTTCCAGCGAACAACCATACAAGTGATACTATCACTAGGGTCCCCACTACACGGTAGTGGAACCCCCATTGTGGGACCATTAACACTAGGAATAAATTGTTGGAAACATTGTACATCTGTCGCCAAAGGCTGGAGAAGATAGGGAGTAGTAGTCAAAGAAGGGTCTATGCAGTAAGAGGGGACAACACCAGCAACTTTAGGTGGAGATAGGTCCACCAAATTAGGAAAGGCAAAATCAGCAAGAACATCTCCTGAAGGGGTCATCATCATCTTGTGAGGAGTCCTCAAAGGTAGAATCAAAGGGAGAATCGAAAGCTCAAATGATCATCATTTGTATCGTTTCACCAAGTAGTAATACCTTTACAACGCAAAAGAGAACAATCTATAACCAAATGGCTAGTAAAGAAGCATCAACAACACCAAAAGGGGAGGCCCTCATAATCCAATGATTAAGTGCAAGGCTTCTCCCCAACCATGAGCACCACATCCCTCAAGAGTTAAAGTAGAGCAACCCAACAAACTCATAGCTTCATCTACCTTCAAGAAATGACAAATTGAGTTTTTGATGGCCTCAAAGAAAGAAATATCCCAAAAATGGAGTGGAAGATTGGGGGAGATGAACCCACACAGGGCACACACTAAGCAATTCAGTAAGAGGATTGAAGGAGATTGTCCGTGATTTGGCTGAGAGAGTGATTCCCCAAACACACAACTTGTTCAACACCAAATCACAGTCTTCAGAGGAAGAAAACCCAGCAATAAAAAAACCCCTTTGCACAATGAAAAAGATCAATGTTACTAGAGACTAAGGACTACTAAGAACTTGTTACCCAATGATGTACATCCAAAAGAGAAGGCTAAAGACCCATGAATTTATAGACCAACCCGTGGCATTGGTAGAAATCCACATTATCCAACACATTCGGGCCACACACTACCACAAGGGAGGTCTTGACACAAGCAATGGGTCGATCTTTCCCTATTGGAGGAATAATAACAATAAATTTAGCAGCATGGGCATAGCTCCATCCATTAGCATTAACAATTTTTTTTAACAAACCCAAAAGTGAAAACCCTTCCACCTCTAGCACTAGACATAACAACCACATTCACCCCATCCAACCCAGGCAATGATGAGATGAAGGGAACATGGAGAGAATCTCCCTGCTACCCCCCAAAGACAATAGGAGGATACTTAAACAAGGCAGCAAATGTAGAAATACCCTGCAGTGAAAAACCAGCCACAACAAAATCACCCAACAACCCCCTAGTGACGGCCCCATCACCAGCCATAGAGGCACCAATAGAATATGTTGCAGGAGTCATTGGACAAGAAGACCAATTTTGAAAAAGAGATAGGTCAGTAATCTGATATATTGTGATGTTGATGATATCTAGTTAGTGCATAAAATGGTCTTTAATGATTTGAGTTGTGAGGATGATATCTACTTAGTGCATAAAATGGTCTTGATGTTGATGATATATACTTAGTGCATAAAATGGTCTTGATGATTTGATTTGTGAGGAACACCCATCTAACCACACAAAATAGTTTTCAATTTTCACATCCCTTCATGTCAAATCTTCAAAAACTATTAAATTATTGTTCTAAAAAATGTACGTCATGCTCTTTATAATTACTTTGATATAAAGTGATATTCTTTATCAATTAATCATTATTTATATGTACTATCAAAACCATCCAAATCCAATCATGCATGTCGACAAAAAATATGCACCATTATAATTAGCTAGTTTGGATAGTAATATTGTGTTTGAATCTCCTTTTGATGAATACAAGAGAAATTTTTGGTAAGGTCAACTATTGATAAATCTATTCCATGTGGGAAATTATATCTTAACAAATTGAACTATTTTTGAACTGTCACTCAACAAAAAATGCATGATGTATGTACAATTGTATCAATTTACAAAATTATAGCTAACTCCTCTTCTACATAATCTAATCTTGTGGATTCTCTCCCAAATTTTGTTTCAAACTTTATGTATTTGTAACTCTTACAATTTTTCATCTTCATCATGTTAGTATCTTCACTTCTTGAATGATTCTTATCTAGATTTCTACATGTTTCACAAAGTCCTTTTATGCATTTCAAGATATAATATTTCTTCACATGATTTATCACATAAGATGCATATTATGAACTAACTTACCCATTTAGGATGTGCATTGTAAAAACCATCACTTTCTTCTTAGATATTTCAAAACATTTGATAGTAAAGATCAAATTCAATATGATAACAACAACAAAAAAATTCAAAAAGCTTGTTTGTCTTCATATAATATGATCTTAACATTTTAAACATTGTTTCCTCAATCTTTATATAAGGATTTTCGTCACAAAACATCACATACATCTCATGTTATATTATGTCTAACCAATATTTTGTATGCAGTTCATAACTATTGGGCCCAATCCTGTGTTTAAGAAAATATCGCTTCTATTTGATGAAGGATGGGTATGATCATGCCAAAAACTCGAGATCAAATTCGTAACACTATCTTCAATCTTGTCAGAACGATGAGCCCTAAACATCATTGCCCAATCACCTTCTACAATACTATCATACAAAACCTTTCTCCTTTTCACATATCTTGTTAGCGTCTTTCTAATTGAGCCAATTCTAGTTGAATGTGAAGAGACATGACACTTTCTTGGAATTTTTTGACTTACAATATATGTCAACATCAATTTGATTTTGAAATGCTCTTATTCAATGCTGAAGATTTTTAACAATAGAACACAAATTTTTTTTTTAATAACATTTTCAACAATATATTTGTCTAGGCATTTTTTCCTCTTTTTTTGTGAAACACCCAACAATTGGAACAGTTCCTTTATCTTATCGCAAAGAAGTGTATTTGATAACAAATATTTTTTCCCCAATTGTGATAATGGAAACTCACGGAGTTAGGGCATTGTGGGGAGCAGGAGCAAGATCGACAGAGGAAGACGCTACCGAGGATGAAGACATCAACGCAGACGATGGGTGTTGGGCCTTCGGGGGGTCCCTGTGTGTTGTGTGCACACACTTTGTTGTTGTTGATGGGGGCCAGGATCTTGGGGTCTCCTTGGAGACCCCTCTTCTTTTCTGGGGGGCTGATTCTTTGGCGTCTGTTTCTTTTGATGGGGCTCTATTTTTTAGCAGCCCATCTAATGGTGTTGGGTGCAGATTCATGGTGAAAGGGATTATACTTAGTGGAAGTGTTGCAAAGCTATATTGGTTGCCTGAGGGTCCAGGATTCTGCAAGGATTTACTTAAAGTAGTTGATGTTGCTAGGTTGGACTCTGCTTGGGCTGGATTTGCCTCTTTCTGTTCTGCTAGGTTTGTCACCTTCATTTTTTTTTCTCCCCTATTTATGGATGCTTCTTCTTTATGAGTGAGTGAATTGGTTCTCCCTCTTTTGAGGGATTCTCTCTTTGGTCATTTTCTTCTGTGCTATACTCCTATTGAGGTGGAGTATACCCCTATTTAGGTGGGGTTCTCTCTTGTGGCTATTTGGTGGTGGAGATTCTCTTTGCTCCTACTCCCTTCATCATTGAATCCTTCTGAGGTGGATGTCACACATCCTATGGAGGTGGAATGTGTTTGTTGGATGGAGTGTTCTTGTGGGTGCAAATGGCCTCCTCTTTCTTATTGCTACTTGATGGCTGGTTGGATCTGGCTGGGTGATGGCTCTTCTCTTTTTGAGGTTGAGCAAGCTACTTTGCAATGCTAGTATAGTGCTGGAGGAAAGCCCTTGGTGGTGGTTGGTCTGTGGTCTTGGTTTCCCAGGTATTATTACAAGTGGCTTGTTGCTACTGATGGTCAAAGAGTCATTTTCTTGATGCAAGATCTCATAGTTTTGGGTATCAGTTTTGATTCTATTGTTGTGGGTGAGGGAGTCTATTGTAACCCTCATTTTGTATTTTTTATTGCTTTCTTTCGATTGGGGGTTGGTATGAATCTGCAGGTGGATGCTGCTAATTTTCAAGGGCCCATTCTTGAGATTAGGTGTTTTCGATTAAGGGTGAAGGTAGTTTTTGGGACTGGTCTTACTCTGGTTGGTTATGTTGGTTTAGGGAGTCATGTCAAAACCCTTGATATTGGTTTGGGGATCCTTAAAACCCCATCAATCTCTTTTCGATGTAAGGCTTTGACCTTCTTCTCTAGTTATTGAACAGTTGGAGCTTTAATGTTTCCTCTTTTTTTTTTTGTTGTTGTTGTTGTGTTGGTTTGGGGTTGATGGTTTTTCTACTGGTAGTCTGCACTAGGGGGTTCTGTAATGCCTCTCTCTTTTTTCCCCAGCTGTCTCTTTTTGGGTGGTGCTTCTATTTCCTATCTTTTTCTACTGTTGTAAAGGGTTACGGTTTCCTTCAAAAACTATTTTTACCTTAATAAAAAATAAATGTTTTTTTTTTAAATATCAATATCATTTATGTGTATTCAAACCTCAAATTAGTTCTCATTTACATCTCAACTCAGTTCACTATTACATTATATCATCATATCAGTCATGCACTATATATCATTTGACATTTATTTGACCAAAATACATATACCATAGATGCAAAATGATATTAAAAGGTCCTTTATTTTATATAACTATATTATATCATTATATAACTGCATCATACCCTCTGGAAGGTGCATGTTGGGTCTTTATCATCACCTCTCCTCTCCATCCATGTGGTCCATCCTAAGTGTCCTTCCATCCACTTCAATTCCTTGTCCCGTTGAATGTACTAATGATTGTATGGGTGTATCAAAATCTCTACAACTAGTAAGTTTGCCCCTGGGATAACTACAATTGGTACTATTGCAAATGGTGCTTTAGTTATCATTACCCCTCTCTCTCTCTCTATTGTTTTAGTTCAGCCATAAAATTGTGAAGTGTTTTCTCAAAGATTCTTCTCTCTTCGCTCCTCTTGTCCCATGTATATTCATGGGATATCTCTCATTTGAAGATTATTTTTTGTTCCATACTACAAAAGGTCCTCAAATCTTAGGCTCAAGATATAATCAAATACTATCTTGAGAATGCTAATATTCACATTAATAGAGAATCTAAAAATGCTCCATACTTCTTCAGAAAATATACATCCAAAGAATAGATGACTCAAAGTTTCAAGGGTTCTGCTTAAGGCACAACAATTATAGTCCCCATTAGGTTTTTTAAGAGGAAGTCTACGGAGAATCAACCGCCACATAAAGCACTTTTTCTTAGGCCCCACCAATCTACCCCAAAGGTTCTGAAAGCTTTTATGTCAGAAGGAGGAATCATGGTTTACACCCCAGCGGGTATTAGCATGGCTAAAGACATATTCATTATCAAAAAGGAAGGAGTATATACTTATGGCTTTAACAAAAGGGAGCAATGATCCATCTGGCCATTTGAAGGAAATAAATATGTTGTTATCAATATTAGACTACTTGGGAAGGGAGAGAGAATGACATGCTTTCCTTAGCATATAATAGGTTCTCCACTACACCTATGGAATACCAAACCTTTGACAAACCTCCTCCCATTCTACTAAATAACCATCCCTAATGATATCTTCAAATCATTTTATACCCTTCACTTCCCAACTTTTTGTTGAGCATCCTTGCAACAATGCTAGAGGCTTCTCTCTAGGCTTCAAACTCCACCATATTGACCTTTCGCCACAACTTATTTTTTCCTCTGAGATGATTCCATTCTAATAAATGAGATGTTATACATGATCCCATCCTTTCCAAATGGATTTAAACACATATGACCTTGTTACTTTAATGGGAAATAAGCATGTAATGAGATCACACAAATGGAGACCTTTCCACGAGGGTCCTTTACATGGGATTTCTTCGCTAATATTACTTCTACTCAATATCTTCCATGGGTCCATCCTTTGCAATTCTTTAAAAATCTAATTGACTAAAAGTTCAATTCCCCACATTCTAAGGTCCTCAAGTCCCAATCCTCATGTGCCATTGCTCATGGTACACTGTTTCCACCTCACTGCATGTCTTTTTTAATTCCCCTTACCATCAGACCTAAGATAGTCTCTTATTTGATTTTGAATGTGATTAAACTGATATTGATTAAACAAATAGGTATATGTGTAGTAAATTTTATAAGATGACATGATTTTGTAACACACGTGATACCTCCTAGCCAAGGGCAAATAATGCTTGTTCCATTTTCTCAGCTTCCTCACAATTCCACCCCTGATCTTGTCCCACGTATCTTTCAAATCATGGCACACAATAAAATGGATTACCAAGTATCTTACTTGATGATTTCCCC
The DNA here is from genome assembly GCA_018584345.1 of Thuja plicata. Classification (NCBI taxonomy): domain Eukaryota; kingdom Viridiplantae; phylum Streptophyta; class Pinopsida; order Cupressales; family Cupressaceae; genus Thuja; species Thuja plicata. The sequence goes on along the minus strand of MU226281.1, from coordinate 1,458,377 downwards.
ACAAGCTAGATCATACTTGCTGAATTAGGAAGGGGTATGCTCCTCCCATCTAAGCATTATAGACTTGGGGAGAGAAATTTTACTTCCAGAAGTCATACAAAAAAAAACCATCCTAGTCATCAAGGCACCAAGGTTATTCTATTCCAATTCCAAAAGGATGGTTGTATCTTTAGCAATTTGTACATTTGTGAGGTCCTCTCCATTGGGTGAAGCAATTCCATGCACACTTGGGGAAAGGGAATTGTCTCTCAGAAGATAATACAATGCATCTGTTGCTATAAAAAATAAAGTTGGGCAACTAGACATCCATGTATAATAGATCTAGACAAGTTAATACAATTTGATTTGCATCCATTTACATCTATGCTAGCATTTACATCCTTCAATAATACTTGTACCATTTGTTGAAAGAGTATAGGAAGACCCAGAGACTCCATCATCATAAGAATAACTTTCCACTCTATTCTATCATATGCCTTTTCATAATCAATCAGTAATATACTCACTCTATGTTTAGACTCCTTGGCACAGCTCATGGATTCCCAATAGGTGAGGAGGTTTTCCAGAATATACCTCCCTTTTATAAAACTAGTTTAAGTAGGATTAATCACTTTAGGTAAGACATTCTCCAATATTTTAGCCAACACTTTGGCTAATATCTTATAAGATACATTTAACAACGTTATCAACCTCGTGTTCTTAATCAAGTATTTATCTCCTTCTTTGGGGATCAATGCCATGAGGCTACTATTAATATCTCTATCTAATGATCATTGCAATACAAATTCACCATATGCCTGGTTGAGCTCCTCCCCTATCCAATTTATATCACTTTTATAGAACTCCATGGGTAGCCCATATGGCCCAAGGGCCTTGTTATTACTCAAGGCCAGGATGAATTGATGAATTTATTCTACATTAATATCTCTACCCAACATAGAAGCATCTTCTTTGCTAAATTTTCCAGGAATGATACCCTTAATTATTTCTCTTTACCTTTCCATGTTTGACCCATTATCTTCTAAGGTAAATTGGTTTCCATAGAACTGGAAAGCCTTTAAGACTTCATGTTGATTAGTGATGTTGACCTCCTCCCTCCCAAATGCTATCAATCCTCTCCTTGAATTATTTACTCTTAAGCAACTAAAAAAATAGATTAGATCCCTTATCCCCATGATTCAACCAATTCACTGTAACCATGGTTTTAGCACCTTGGATATATACATTCTGAATCCTCCTTAGAGATTCTCTTTCTTAAGCAAGAGCCTCCTTAACATTTTTATTAAAAAGGGTCATTCTTGTTTACAGTCCTCAGTAGCTACCAATATATTATACCACTTAGTTTACTTTCTCCTAGCATCATTGACTTTATTTCTTCCCACCACCTAGACTGAAACTTTCCAACATTTTGTATGTTGAACCCACCTATCAATAATGTTAAATTTCCTATTCATCCTTGTGTTGAAGTGTCCTACAATGTTAACTGCAGTTTGTAAATGTTCATCCTCCAATAAACTAATTTTCAGTGCAAAATCATGTCTCTTAATTCGGGAAGTTGTTTGGGTTTCATTGTGTGAAATCCTACCAAAATAGGGTGATTATCCAAGAATGTGTAGGTAATGACCCTCACACATGATCCCCACTCATCTTTCTTAAATTTAAGGACATTCTCATTAAAATAAAAGTGGTCCAACCTATTGTATATCATCTTGTCTCCTTGCTGAAAATTACACCATGTATACCATATTCCTTTATTGTCATGTTTGTTTTCCAACCAGTGGATCAAATAGTTTGTACAATCAAATAGTTTGTACTTATTCAACATCTTATACTATTAGAACTTCTCATTCCCCTTCCACTCAAACTTTCTACCCCCAAGCTTATCTCAGGGATTCTCAATCATATTGAAATCACCCCCTAAAATTGAGGGTACCTCCTCTAATTGCACATCCATTTCCATAACTTAATCCTCTCCCTATAACCATTGGAAGCATATATGGAACATATTCCAATCTCTAAATACTTAACTTTCAGTATAATCCACACCATCTTGTTACTTAAAGAATATACCCATATAGACACAAAGCTCTTCCATTTGGCACCAACTAAAATAGTAGCTCCCCATTTCCCTCTAGTATGCCTTGTAGTATAGAATTTTTCCTCGCTTCATATACATCTCAGGTTTACCTCTAGACTAAAGTGTACTACTTTAACCTCTTGTAGAAATAGAATATCTATCTCTTTATTCATCTTGAGGAATATTTTATAACATTTCTTGTCTACGGAATCCAGCCCCCTGACATTCCAAGATGCGCGATTCAGATCCATTAAATTTAGGGAGTGGTGTCCATGGGTGCCCTGAAGCTTTTATGAAATTTGGGCAGATCTCCCTCAGGAGCCTTCATTTCTAGATTATTGGCTGTAGATCCACTTGGCCTACCTCATTTCCTCTTTGTTTTGAATTCAGAGATCTTCACATCTCTAAGTGTGGGCTTATTGAGCTTCTTATATTTCTTATCCTTATTTTCCTTCATTTTTCCCATCACCTTCAATGCCTTATCAGTAATATCCACTTCTTGGTTACCAACATATGTCACTATAGCCCAGTTCGAATTGGATCCCTCCTCTAGGTCCACTACCTCCATGGGACCAAAACACTCCCGCTCTGATTCTCTAAACCTACTCCAATATCTTCACCTTCAACGTGAAGCACATTGCCTTGAGTAGTGGGGTCTATGTTATCAACAAGAGTCTGATGAAGCCTAAAGCGTGGTAGCACAAGAATAACAATGAGGGAATAATTAGAGAGGAAATCATTGGAGTCATAAGCCATCTTTATGGATTCAAGGGAATCATCCCCTACCTCTAAAATAGGCTTAGATAATCTACTAGAGATAGGAAGAGAATCCCCACTACCATCCTCTCTTTCAGACATCTCCTTACCTTTGTCAATATCAAAGATCACACTATCACCGACCTTGTCCTTCTCCTTGGAGGAAGATACCATCGGGGAATCATCTTCTTCTAAACAATTCATCCCTCTTGAGGCAAAATCATTGTCACTCCCATCCTTGATTAATTTTTTTAATTCTCTCCCACACATATGATATTCACCTTAGTTTCTCAACAACCAATTGCTGGGCATTTAAATTTATGTGCTTAGGGGAGCCACCAATGGGGGCATCAATGTAGGATGGGGTGATATCAATAGGTTTGGTCACATTTTGGGGATGATAGGTTTATCTTAGGACTTCCTTGAGATCATTGATTTTATCAATCATGGATTCTCTATGTCAGTGATTAACATATAAGGGTTCATGACTCTCCTGCGTAGTCAAAACATTGTTCATATCAAACTTTAGGGGGTGGTCATTCACGACCTTAACAATTTGGGGGATATCCTTGTTCTTGATGTTAGGAATAGTAGGAATTATACCCTTAACATTAGGGTTATTAGGGTTTATTTTATTTCTCAGTAGAGGGCAGTTGCGGCTTTGATGCCCTTCTCTTATACATAAAACACACATTTATTCTACCCAAAAATTATATACGACATACTACAATTTATTTCTCCAACTCAATCTTGAGTTCCTTTGGGAGGTCGATTCCAGAGTTAATGGCTAACAAAATCCTTGCATCCATGTGAAGAAATAATGATGAGGATTCTTCCATCCTAATCACTCTTCCAACCAATTACAAGGTTTTAGGTATTAAATTCCACAAGTATGGGGCAACATTCCAAATCATGACCCATCTAGGGCACGATAAAGCCAAGATTTCCACTTTATTGGCTCTTGAAGACCAGCTTTTGGCTTTGAAGACGACAAAAGATATATTCTAAAATTATGTTTTAACAACTTCTTTTTGGCTAAGGGGGTTCTTGAAAAAATAAGAAAGAGACCATTCTACAATACAAATAATGAAACCCTAGTTTCTTATTCCAGACAATTTGCATCCAATCATTCATAAATTATGAGAAGGCAATTTGTTTATATATGGAGCTACTAAGAAGAGAACAATTTCTCTAAGCCTAGACCTCTCATTTTCAATAACATTAGTAATTTGGACATTAGGCCTGATAATGAGAGAGACAAAATGGAAAACCTTACCTCTTTTTCTCCCATATTTCTTAGTAAATGCTAACTCATTTGGTTTGTTGGACACACATATTGTGCTTTCAAGAACACGATCCTCTGAAACCATTGCCTTTTTGAATCACGAATGAGCCCTGGAGAATCATCTTCCATAAATAGACTCCTACTATGTAATAAATGCCACTGCCAAAGAAGGTTGAGGGTTGCCTCCTAATGATTAGTTAAGAAACCTCTCACACGTGTAGGGGAAGCCTCCCCGATTAGGGCTTAAAATTGCTCTCCTAGTTGCATATCATTTTTTTCCAACTGATCTAATCCTAGCAAATGTGGTTAACTAAGTGTATCACAATTTTTGAAATAAGCCTCAAGTATTTCCTTTGTAGTTTTAGTCAATGACCTCTTAGTAGTTTGACTAGGTTGTTTAGGATAAAATTTCAATTTCTCTATATCTATTTCAAGAAAATGATCTATATTTATATAAGAATATTTTCTCTTCACCTCGTTAATTAGATTCATACACATATCCACAATATAAAGTTACATAACTGACCCCTCTGCAACATCAAAGTGTGGATCTACCTCCTCTTTAACATCCATTATTTTCACTTGGGCCTTCTCCTCGACATCAAGTATGTATTCTTAGCCTCCTTTACTCCACTATCTAAAATAGACTCAAGTTCTTCTCTACTTTTCGTATGTTGAGCCCTTACACATTACATATTAAATCTCAAAGATTTTACAATATATTTAAGGGATGGATAATATGTAAACTTCTCATTTTCAAAAACTATATATAACTCAAATGTGTAACATTTTTTCTCTATTTAATCTTAAATCAATATAAAAGTAAACATGTACAAACTTCTAATATACACTATTTTCCTCGTGTATAGATATATACGTAATTGCATAATGATACCATAAATAGGTGCATGTAAACATATTTTGAGGTAGCTTGAATTCATTTTAAAAATTATTTTAATTCTAATAACATACAATCTATGTTTAGTAATCAATTCCATACATAGAAAGAAAAATATAAGACACGATAGAACAAAACCCCCATATATTTTCACATAATCCCTATTCAAGTTTTTAAGTATAATACATCTTGAGAATAGTAAGGATACATCAATGGCGTGTAATAGAGAATAATCTAGCATAAATCTATCAAAATGTAAAATGTAATGCATGAATACAACCAACGATAATTACCTAAAAGGACAGATTATACTAAAATTTAGCTTATACTAAGGTAGGAGGCTGGAATAAAAGATACATTCCACATGTATAATTGAACCCTAATTTCAATGTATAATATTTAACTGTAAAAGATGAACAAGACCTTGTAAATTTGAAAATGAATGGTGATTTATTAAAATTTTATTGAAGAACTAGAGTTGAAAGAAGGTATACACTCTTTTACTTCAAACCCTAGGGGATATAACCATAGACGAGTTCACAAAATATGTAAAGGAAAATTATATTTCATAATTCTCTAACCCAAAAGCTGATTAAAAATGAACATGATTAATAGCTCACGATGGGTAGGTAATTTGGCTTGGGCAGTGGGTTTGCTCCCCATTGGTCTCAAGTTTGACTCCCTAAACCCAGTGTTTAAATGGTATGTGTAATGTATGAGCCCTCACCCATACCTCAAGGGATTAGTCTCGCCTCGGCTCGCCTCAAAATGAGCACTAGGTTTGGTCATGGGGATACCCTTGGTGACAAAAAAATGAACATGATTAATTCAATACGAGAGAAGGGAATTGATGATTGAATTTGATATTTTTAAAATTAAACATGTGGAAGAGGATTGGGTACTTATAGATGAACAATATGATGAAGATGTAGTGAAAATTCCGCTTGCATTAGTATCAAGCATTTAGAGTGCTTTCAAACTAATACATTTGTGGTGAATCATCTATTTTCCCATACACCTAGGCTTGTTGTTCAAATTGTACATAATATGTATGACCAGATCTAGATTCAAATATTAGATCTTATTATTCACACTCTCTTATATAGGATGATTTAATTGAAAAATATGATTTATAGTTGAGATGATTTAAATAATTGAAAAATAGACTTGATTAAATGCTAATTATGTTCGACATTGTAAGTATGTAAGTGAGTTGCCATATTTTTAAAAGGCAAGTAATTGGAAGCTAGGACTATACCAAGCTTTGATTCAAGTATCTCTTTGTGGTGGTCGATAGGCTTGGAAATTTAAATCTTCACATTAAACATGTATGAATCTAGTTTTATAATCTATAATCATAAACTATATTCAAGTTCTCAATAGTTGAGGAAGTAGTGTAAAAAGTTACAAATGCTAGAGATAAACAAGGGTTCATCTATTGAATATAACCTAGACAATATAGAAGCGAACATAGAACATTATACATAAGAATCTAGTTATAGTTTAGAATTAAATCTATGCCTAGAAATATCATATTGAAACCCTAGGGTTGATGAAGGAGGGGAAAAAGATACAAATCCTAAAGGAGAAAGTTATTGAACTTCTTATAGAGAGCTTAATTAGAATTTATAGATAAATATTTTTGTGAATTTTTAGAAGAAATTAAAAAATACATACCTTCTCTTTGTAATACCTTTGCATTCTTTCTTCATGTAATTTATGTTTCTTTTCTGTTTAATATGATCACACAATCTTATTTTTCCTTGTCGTTTTATTTCCCATCTCCTTCTTGCAAAATATCACTTGAAATTCCTTTGCCCAATATTTTATTATCCACTGTTTTGCTTACAAAAAAGTAGAACAAAAATAGGAGGATTCTTATAGAATATTGTATGATAATGGTCCAAGTACATAATTTGTTAAAGTCTATATAGAAGGTCAAACCAAATACTCTCTCTACCAAATAAGATGTCAATCTATAGTTGACATTAAAACTTTTGGATGCCAAGCTATCCAATTTGAATTTGAAATAAAATGAAAGAAGAAGAAATCATAATAATATATAAACAATGTTAGAAAGGATTAGCTATAAATACAAAATCTCAAGACTATAAGGAAGAAGATGACCATCATCACAAAACCTTACAACTAACTGTAAATTTTGAATATATTTCAATAATTAATCCTTAGGCACTTGGTCCCCATATCATAAAAAAACAACAAAAGGTTATAATTCAATTTAAAAATTATTATTTTTCTTTAAAAGTAGGTAATAAAAATTTAAGGTTAGATGCATTGGACTTTAGATTTATCACAAGTTTTATCAAAGTTAGAAAACTACAAGTTCAATCAATATGCATGATAAATTGAAAAAAAACCCATATGAGCTATCAAATCCCCATATTTCTCGAACCATTTATTACACCGAAGATGTTTCCTATTTGGATCGAGGTGAGCTAATTCAACTATTAATGGTTAACATCATTTGAGAATGATGTAAGATGATTTAGAGTAAGTGCAAGAAGTTGGGCCCCAATTCGGGGGAAGTTTCCCCATCCTTGGGAATCTCACTAGAAATAGGTACCCATTTTGGAAAAAATGCATACTCATTTAGCTTCGAGTGCCTGATCCAAAAATTTAAAATGGGTATACGTTTTTTAAAAATGGGTACCCGTTTTGCTTTGGGTATGTGTTTTACAAAATGGGTACTTATTTCACAAAAGTTTTTGTTTAAAAAAAAAAACCCTGCTAAGACCATTATCAATTGATCTCAACATAACAAGACACAAAAAGAAGGTTTCTAAGAATAGGTACGTGTTCAAGTAGTTCCCACCCCCAACATCACACATCTTCATCCTAGGTACACATAACTCTTTCTTATTTAGTTTTTCTTTATTTATTTAACAAAAAAATGCGAAAATAAGTAGAGATTAGCACTTAATTTTTTTCAAAATTCGTAGGGCAAATCACAATTTTTTTGTTGTTAAATAAAAATGGTATTTTGTTTTAGGTTTATGTTTTTCAGTAAATATTTATGATTTAAATAATAGAATAGAAAACCCTACAATCATTTTATAACATGACACCCTTAAATATAAAACCCTACAATCATTGTATAACACAAAACCTTAAAATTGAAAACCCTAATTGTATAACATGAAACCCTAAAGCATAAAACCCTAGAAACATAAAACCCTAAAATAACACAAAACCCTAAAATAACACAAAACCCTAAAACTTACTCTATAAAATGAAACACTAGAAATGTAAAACCATGTTAGTTTCAAAAAATTTAATGTAAAACAATTCTTGGAAAAAGACTCCCTAGTCTGAGATTAAAGACGAAGTAGAAACCAATGTAATTGGAGAAGCTATCATTGAATTGACAACTTTACTTAAAAAATTTATAGGTACAACTCCCTCTTATGATATAATTTAGGGTTTTAGGGGTATGCTTTTAACTGAAAAGCAAGAAAGGCATGCTGACACCTAAACATAGACATGTTACAAATGCAAAAATAGATTCACATACTCATGAACAAAGGAAAAATGGGAAAATGACACAAAGTCCACCTTCTCAACATAACATATAAAAATAGAAATTTAACAGTCCAATTCCAGACAAGTAAAAATATTCCAGAACACAAAGTTTCCAACATAAGCGTATGCATAACAATGATGAACGAGAGGGCATCATAAGAATAATCTAAAATAACTCAAGGTCTATTTTGCAGTTGAAAAGAATATAAACAAATACACATTTTTAAAATATATGTCTTCAAATTGCTTTGATGACAAAACAAAATGACACAAAGTTCAATATATCCTTGTATAAAAATGGTTACATTCCAAAATATTGAGAAATATTTTCTCTTTTTCTTTCTCTTCCTTAGCGCCTCTATCCACTTATCTCTATCCATCTACCCGTCTCTTCCAAAAAGTACACACACACACATTTCAAAACCATTTCCTTAATAACGGTCTTTGAAAATGACAGATACAAAACAAGAAAAGGGCACAAGACGGAAAGACAATTCCAAATCCAAATATTTGTCACTATTATACTAAAAATGATTAAGTTCCTTTCATTTTTAGAGAAAGAAAAGTTAACCTACTTGGGGTGCAGGATTCCTAGCCTAAAAAAGACACATTTACATGAAGAGGTTATGAATCTTGACTCGTCTTTCTTCTTCTTATAATATGAAGGTCACCCTTTAATATTCAATGTAACTAGTTTTCTCCTTCCATGCGACCAAGAGTAGCTGAGAAAAAAATTCTTCTTATTTCCTCTGAGGCCGATTCAGGTCAGGTTGAACAACAAGCGTTGACTCATCGTACAAGAGTTCTCTATTTGCTATCATTATGGTGAAGATTGAATTTGAAAATGTCACCACCTTTCCTTTGTAGACAAAGCTTTAAATCTGATTTAATTATGGTGGTGCTAATAATAATTCTTCATTTCCAAAATTCATGTTATTACCTCAGCAATTTACTTCGTCACATTGTCCATTTAAGATTTTTACTTTTTCTAGGATTTGAAAAGATTACACTTTGAAAGATGTGTGGATTGATATAGTCAGGAAGTCTGATAATCCTAAAGGATAATATTTTGTCATTAGTATACAAGGGAAACAGTTTTTGGACTATCAGTAACATGATCACCGAGTGACAACATTTAGTCAAGCACAATGGACACCGAAAACAGACAAGTGCAATGGTCACCAAAAATGTTAAGTGCTAGTGAACACCAAAATCAATGAACACTGATATGCACTATCATCAACAGACAATTTACGGTGTAAACCGAGAACACAGTTTATAGAGTAAACTGACAGACAGTTCAGAGACTTCACCGAGCAAAGACTACATAGTAACCCGAGCACCAGTCTACCAAGAGATAGTTTTATTTCTGAGAAATGTGGATCTGAGTTACACGTCAGATAAAACACTTGAGTTTTATATTTAGCTTTATGCTTATCTTTAAAACCATTTCTTGAGGGACAAGTAAAGCATATGTAATTGTTTTAACCAGTCTAACTGATTAAGAACATGCAAACTATGAGATCAAGGTCAACTTGTAAACCTTTGATCATAGAGTTTTCATTGTAAAGCGTGAAACCTAAATAGGTCAATTCATTGTATAAATAGATGTAGTAATCAATCAGACATTGATGATTGTAGCTGTAGAGTAAATCTATGGATCAGACAGAGAGTTTCATGCAGAAGGACACAAAAGACAAAATTCAGTTATGAAGAACAAGATTCAAGGCTACCGAGCAAAACAAAGGTATTAATCAATCACTATAGGTGATACATATACATTGTGAACTTAAAGGATATGTATTCAACAATTCAGGATTGCATACTATCACGTCAACAAGTATTTTTGACTACTCTCTAACAATTGTAGCAAATAGAATAAATCCTTTAAGAAGGTGGACTTAACAGTCTTTATGTAAATCTCTTAACTGAGTGCACACTTAACAGTGTTGCTAAATCTCTTAACCGAGTAGACCTAACTAGTCTAAAATGTTACTCCTAATAGGGTATGATCATCAGAAGTTATCACACTTGTAGCCTTAACTGGCACCTTCCATTCTGCAGATAGTGAAGCTTTGTGGGTTTCATCCCCACCGCAGTTTTTACCTTCTAACAAGGGTTTTCTGCGTAACCAATTCTTGTGTCATGTGTACTTACATTTCATGAATGTTTCTATGAATTTTTACATGCAAATTAAGTTTATGTTTTGATATTACATGCATAAGATAGAAAAGCATCTATGGTCGGTAATGCAAGGAATTGATTACTAAGGATTAAAGGTTAATTGATAAAAAAATTTAAGGGTACTGATTCACCCCTCCCCTCTTAGTACACACCATTCCATTGTTCCAACAATTGGTATCAGAGCTAGATCTCTTATTTGGAAAAGTTTAAATCACTTGAGAGAAAAGATCATACAATGGAAAGGTATAAGCCAGATAAGAATATTGAGAATCAGAAGTTGCAGATACAGATCTTCTATGAGAAATATAAAGAAGCAAGAATCAAGATGAGAGAGCTACTGGATGAAAGAAAGGTTATGGAATCTCTCTGCAATGAAACAAACTATCATGAAGAAGAGATACCTGATTTGTTTGAGTCATCAAGATCTACATCTAGCAATACATCAGACACATCAGAAGGAAGCATTACATGTCTTAATGAAATCAATCAACATCTGACAGAACAAGTAAAGGTACTACAAATTGGTCAAGAGACACAAATGGTAAGAATGATTGATGTTATGAATAATGCTAGACAAGCTAAACAAGAAAAAGAACATTAAATATTGATGATAGGAGGAAGATCACTGAAAAGCTACAAGAGAGAGAAACTAAAATACATAGACTTACTGAACATCATCATGAGATCACCAATCAAATTGGTCTTATGAGTCATGAGACAAACCGAGTGAACATATAACTCAATGAGAAATTGGAAGCTATTGGTGAACTAAGAGAAGAAAATGAAAAACTAAAGCATGAAGTAAGGATTCAACAACAACACAATGATATGATCAAGAAAGATGAAGAAAGTACAAAAACAATGGATGATTTCCTAAATGGACAAAGGAGACTCAACAACAATACCGGTTTAGGGCATACCGAGCATGGAGAATCATCATACCAAACTGATCAAAAAGATGTCTACACAAATCCAAGACCAAGGAAGCAGTCATGCAATCATTGTGGAAAACCAGGCCACACTTCAAATGTTTGCAGGAAAAAAGCTAAAGGTATTCCTAAATCCACTTCTACATTCATAGGTAAATATTATAACTGTAACAAGCATGGACACAAGACACATGAATGCAGATCTAAGGTGAAACAACCAAAGAATGAATCCTACATGGAAAAATATTGTTCTACTTGCAAAATGCATGGGCACACATCTCTTGAATGCAGGAAGAAGAAAAAGCAAGCATGGAAACCAAAAGAGCAAGAAAATACTTATCAACTGAGAAGAGTCAGTAACTCATATGTTTGGGATTACAACACATGAGAAAATTTCACAACATGTGATAGATATGGACATAGAGTTGCAAAATGCATGATAAAATGGATATGAAGGTCTAGGAACTAGACTAACTCTAGAATGGCATGCTTACACTATCATAAGGTCGGTCATCTAAGCAAAGACTGCAAAGATTGAGTAACAGAGACAAGCACTTTTGCTAATGGCGATACCATTGGAGATATAAGGAGAATGAGAAATCAAATGTGGAGGAAAGTTACAAGAAAAGATGATGCTGGACCGAGCACCACAGTCGGTGACACCTTATCCAATAGATCTGGCGATATCACCACCCCCACCTAAGAAAAACAAGTATGGAATTGCACTATACAAAGCTATATTTTACATCAGTTCCAATATACATTGATAATATGCCAAATTATCATGAATAGAGACGCACTATGATATTACTTGTTATGAATTTGTGAATACAATCTCGTCGGTCAATACATACTGAGAATTGTCAGTATACATATAAAAGCCAAGTTGTCAATGTAAAACAAGCATCATCGGTAATCATGTAAAAAGACAATCAAGTCTTCACTGCATACCGAGCACCGTCGGTGAACATGAGAAAGGTCAATTGAGTTGACACTTACCCCGAGTAGTATATACTCACTAAGCCAAAAAGTTTGTGCGATGACCGAGCGACTCTGTCTTCGACCACCAAGAAGTAGGTGAAGCATTTATTGCACCACTTAGAGCATTGTTGGTACAAAGATTTGTCCTTTCTTGCTTATTATAGGAATGACTCTCTAATGCCCAAACTGTGAACACAATCTGAATACAACAGTTGAAAAGCCCTTCAATATTATCGGCTTTTCTCTGAATTGGTAGGTACAACTCCCTAAATTAGATATGCAATGAATGATGTTTTGATCTTACACTAACATGGGGGTATGCTCTTAACCCGAGAGCAGAAGAGGCTAAACCGAATCAAGCCTAAACATGACTTAATCTAGGCAAGGAGGGATCTTTAATCTACAAACCAAGATGCAGAAATCACAGATTTTATGAACTCATACACTCAACACTAACTAATTTATGGCTATTGCTTAATAAGATTTAGATGAAATATTAAAGACCTTTGTTTGATCTTCCTTTGAATATCCCACAGCACATCCTATTGAGGTTTATTCACATCCTTGTAACAAAAGAAAGAAACATCTTTTCCTTCTTACTGTAACTTAGATTTTAAAGAAAGAACCATCTAACTACCATTCTAAGCTAATGGAACAGAAAATATTTGACATAAAACACTTTCAATTGTCTCTACAACATCAAGTATCCCACACCAAAAAATTTGTCGACCTTTCATTAATCTTTCAACTTCATACATATAGAGCCAGGGGATGACCGTTACAAAGGGAGTTTAATCGGTTCATCTCCCTCTAAATGATAGATGGCAAGAAAACCGCTTCTGTCGCTAACTAATTACAAGGGAAAAGAAATGGAAAAGAAAAGGGGAAATTAAATCATTTGGCCTCCTTTCCTTTTTCCATCTTTGTCCGATAAGCTTTAGCAGCAACCACTATTGGAACTAACTCTTCATGTCTGGGCACGTAGACATTGGTATATCTTAAGAGCCACTGGGCGTGATCTCTAGCCACCTTCTTTGTCATGTTTAACTGCTTCGGCAGCTCTTCCA
>MU226281.1:1410199-1429547 GCA_018584345.1 Thuja plicata | reverse complement strand
TTTGAGTCTTTCTTGATTCCAAATTTCCTTTTAACTGGTCCCCAGATCCATTTCTATGCTGTAGGTAACAATTTCACTGTCCAAGACCATTTCTTTTCATAATATACTTCTGCAAACATTGCCATTCGTACTAAACAGAAAATCAACTTCGCTGGTAGAAACCCGCAATGGAGAAGATGATTTCTAAAATTCTGCAAGCCCTTGTTTAACTGTTGAATGGAGAATTCTGCCAGTGATGATTAGTCCTACAAGAATCAAAATGATGCGAGAACCCCCATCGGATTAGGCACTAGACTACCCGCGGACTTATCATGCGTGAGGGAGAAATCCACCCGGCTAAGGGAATGTGGAGGGAGAAGGGAAAAATGGAAAATCCGATGGTGATTCCCAATTAATTAAAGGACATTGACCTAGACTCAAACCGATTAAACTTCACTAAGATGCAAAAATTCCACTTTTCTGAAATGGCTACATGTTTAAAAGTGGAGGCAACAAGAATCATCTATAAAAGGACGATGAAAAGCTCATTCATTCACCAAATGTTTAAGAGTGAAGAGCAGAGCGAAGAAGAGCGACCAGACTGCAAAGAGATCCACAAGCACATTCATGGCTACTCCGATAGATTCCCATCATCTACAACAGATCAAGTGAGTAACTAAGACTCACCGAGCAAATAGTTTGTTTATAGAAGCCCTAATTTCAAGAAATATGGCAACCACATCGCGTGTCTCCAAGATCAAGAATGCGAAGGACAAGAAGGTCAATCTGATCAAGAATACAACATGTGAAGAACCCAAGTATAAATTTTGCCCTCAGGTTGCTTCACAACCCAATGACACTGGAGCGTTCTCAAGCATACCTCCTAGGGTTTTGCTAGTTGAAGATATCCAAGCATATATCCATTGCAAAGTTACAGAAATTGAAGATCTTGAAGTTGAGGAAGCTTACAAGAAGCTTTGCATAGATGGAAACATTAAAGATTAACACAAGCACATAGAGGTAAAAGGGTTAACAAATGCCCTAATGTTTCCAAAAGAGTTTAAAACTGAGTGGATTCAGATAGCACTCAGCCGAGTACATGACAAGAAAATGTGGTTGGATGAACCAAAACCAATCACCAAGGATGTAATACACGCAGTAACCAGTTATCTAGTAATCGACAAGGTAAAATACCTAAAACATCCCTCTCACCCCGAGGTTGAAAAGATGATAGGTGCATTATGGGATGATAGAGGTTTGAAATTTAACACCATCACTGATCCAGAAATCAAGTTCGGTGCATGTGTATTGGGATACAAGGTATTCCAAGCCAACCGATTAAACAACACAGCATGCGGAGCAGTTGACACTGCCTACAAGATTGTGAAGAAGGGATTACAACTGGACCTATCTAAGCTTCTACTGAAGCAACTAGAGGAGAACACAAGGACAATTAGGTCAGCAAGGTATAATTCATGTAAGTTTGGATCACTCCTCATGTGTATATTTTTCTATTTCCATAATTTCTTCCCATATGTTGGTAATGTCAATTGGGACACAACTCGACCAATCACAACATAAATTAATGAATATATTAAGTCACTAGGGGACAATTTTACATCAGTCATGGATGCATACTTCATTACTTTTAAGGACAAAATGCAGAAAAGGATGAGGATACCTTAACAACTGGTGGAACAGTATAAAGATGATATTTGTTCATAGTGGATACCGAGACCACTTTATTAAAACAAGTTGTACCGAGGACAACATGGTTACCACCACTTGATTATGAGATCAACATTGATCAAGCCACAAATGCTATTGAAGATTTATTGAATGAAGTAGTGGACAAATCATTACCAAGATTTGGCACTTATGAGGAAGCTAAGGCTAGAATCAAAACTGGCCTAGTAAGATAGACTAAAAGAAGAACAAAATGGTGAAAACACTTGAAAATAAACTTTCGGTAGATGATAAGGATTCAGAACAAGATGCCACCGAGGGACAGTCACCCGTCAGTGAAGATGGAAAATTGAGTGACTCTGAGTCAACTGAATCTGATGTACCACCACCAAAGAAACCAAGGACTACTGTTGCATCAAGAACAAGGAGTCAGACTACCAAACATGTAGATTCGCTACCGGTGAAGAAAGGTACAGTCAAGACTTATAAGAGAAAGCCTCAAACTGAGAAAAAAGCATTGAGGCAAAGAATAAAATACATTAGAGGAAAAGAGGACAAGGATGACACTACACAGGATGAGAGTGAATAAGCACTCCAACCTAAAAAGAACAAAGTTCCTAAAACAATTGATGAGATTGATGCATAAATCATCAAGACAGGTAGCATATCAAATCCTAAGATTAGACAATGGCTAACTCTGAAACCTAAGGATCAGATTAAGATAGAAGAAGCCATCATCAAGGCAATGATTACATTCAAATATGTACTTGTACAATTTAATAAGATGATGCCACAAGAACTAAATGACAGAATATCGGCAAGGTGGACTTATGCACCGCATACAAAAAAATAGATAAGGGAAAGATCCCTAGTCACAATTATGCCACCTGAGTTAAAATTTGAAGAAATTCATGAAATGGTGAAGAAGCATTCAAAGAAATTTTCAGCTAAAATGAGAGCTTACAAAGTACTAGAGGTCAGATTAATAGAGCTTGATAAAGAAAGTGATGAAACATGGAATGAAATATGCAATCCACCTAAGGAGGATACAAGCCCCGAGAAGGTATTAGCTCTTACCGAGACCCCTCACAATGAAGATAAAGAGGCCACACCGAGCCTTGAGAACATCTTCATAAATGATACCGAGGACATCAATCTAGTTGAGTTGACAACATAGGCAAGCGAGGCCATGGAAGATGTACCTCAGATTCTACAATCATTAGGGGACACAACAAAGATCACAATCAAAGATATCACTCTTATTGATTTTGATGATGAGCCCAAAAAGGATGAAGATGTAACTGATGCCACCAAGAAGGAAAAGGAAAAGGATGCAGCGAATGTTGCACAAGTAAATATACCAGGTGACATGCCATTATTGATACAAGCTATCAATATCATTACAGAGGCAAAGGAAAAGACACCTGAACCTGATGAAACACACTAATGGACACAGGTGATTATCAAGGGAAGCAAACAGATACAACTGAAGAGAAGAAAGATGCAAGTGAAGAGGAGAAAACAAGTGATGCCACTGACAAGAACACCAAGGGTGAAAAGGTTGTAGATACAGACAAGGTTGATGTGGAG
Organism: Thuja plicata; assembly: GCA_018584345.1. Taxonomy (NCBI): domain Eukaryota; kingdom Viridiplantae; phylum Streptophyta; class Pinopsida; order Cupressales; family Cupressaceae; genus Thuja; species Thuja plicata. The sequence goes on along the minus strand of MU226281.1, from coordinate 1,426,292 downwards.
ATGTACACTACCAACCAATAGGTCAATACCGAGCAGCACACAAAAGGCACAACACCTCCCACACAATCACCGAAGCAAGAGAAAGAGCATGAACTAGCTATAATTCTACATACACCTGCTTCCACTACTGTTAAAAAGAAGAAGAAGAAGAGAAAAGCTCCAATAACATTAGATGAGATAATTGACATACCAGACTGTGATCCTAGAACATTGGATCCAGAGTCACTTACAAAGTGTGGAGAGCTATGTAAAAGAAAGGCAATACATGACAAGCTCAAGAAGGAGCACAAGAACTCCCAAGTCCTAGATACAACCAAAGAAATACTATTGCAGATTGTTCCTGACACTGACATTGATCAAAATGCACCTATACTTGATCAATTAGCAGTACTCACCGACATCATTACATCCCAGAATGTAGATGCAGACAAGGTAATTGAGGAACGTGCTGAGAATAAGTGTCAATACAAGCTTACAGAGAAAATCAGCCAAGAAGTGGCAGAACAAAAGGTAAAATTTTTTGAATTAGTTACTACTATGGAAACAATTATATCAGAAGTAGTCAACATAATTCAAAAGTTGTGCACATTAGACACTTTCACTATAGAGCAAAGTGAAAAGTTAGCCAAAATTGATGAAGATCATAAGGCTAGTGCACAAGATCTCACAACCGATGAAAATGCATTCAAATTGCATTATGTCAAAATTGTAGAAGCAAAAAGGTTGAGACTTGAACTTGAAAAAGAACAAAGCAGAATCTGAGATGAGGTAACCGAGATGCAGGCTATGTTACTCCCAAATCTCACACTGCTGTTACAACATATGATTTCGACAAAAGCATTTATTACCACCCCAGAGATGTCAGTTACAGATAGCATATATGACATGCACGCCAGACTCACCTTGGAATTAATGACCCTTGAGCACCTCAAAGAGCAATGGGAGAAGCTAATGGAGGAGATTCAAAAATCCCATTCCCACATTTTTGACAAGTTGTACGTATTACACCTTTGTCATTACTTTAAAAAAAGGGGGAAATGATATGATAAAGGGGGAAATGATAAGGTGAAAGGGGGAAATGATAAAAAGGGAAATATATGTATAAAGGAAAATGTATCATGTACATACACTACACCGAGGCATGCACATAAGGGGATTCATATTGACAAGGTAAACATTTGGTGTATATACTAAACATTTCAGTTTTGCACATATAAGTTTTTGATACTAATGCCAAAGGGGGAGATTGATAATCCTAAAGGATAATATTTTGTCATTAGTATACAAGGAAAACAATTTTTGGACTATCGGGTAACATGATCACCGAGTGACATCATTCACTCAAGCACAATGGACACCAAAAACAAACAAGTGCAGTGGTCACCGAAAATGTTAAGTGCTAGTGAACACCGAAATCAATGAGCACCAATATGCACTATCATCGACAGACAGTTTATAGTGTAAACTGAGAACATAGTTTACAGAGTAAACTGACAGACAGTTCAGAGAATTCACCGAGCAAAGACTACAGAGCAACCCGAGTACCAGTCTATCAAGAGAGTTTTATTTTGGAGAAATGTGGATTTGAGTTACACGTCAAATAAAACACTTGAGTTTTATATTTATCTTTATGCTTATCTTTAAAACCATTTCTTGAGGGACAAGTAAAGCATATGTAATTTTTTTAATCAGTCTAATTGATTGAGAACATGCAAACTAGGATATCAAGGTCAAGTTGTAAACCTTTGATCATAGAGTTTTCATTGTAAAGCGTAAAACCTAAATAGGTCAATTTATTGTATAAATAGATGTAGTAATCAATCATACATTGATGATTGTAGCCGAAGAGTACATCTATGGATCAGACAAAGAGTTTCAGGCAAAAGGACACAAAAGACAAAATTCAGTTATAAAGAATAAGATTCAAGGCTACCGAGAAGAACATAGGTATTAATCAATCACTATAGGTGATACATATACATTGTGAACTTAAAGGATCTGTATTAAGAAATTTAGGATTGCATACTATCAGGTCAACAAGTATTTTTGAGTACTCTCTAACAATTGTAGCAAATAGAAGAAATCCTTTAAGAAGGTGGACTTAACAGTCTTTATGTAAATCTCTTAACCGAGTGCACACTTAATAGTGTTGCTAAATCTCTTAACCGAGTAGGCCTAACCGGTCTAAAATGTTACTCCTAATAGGGTAAGATCATCACAAGTGATCACACTTGTAGCCTTAACCAACACCTTCCATTCTGCAGATAGTGAATCTTTGTGGGTTTCATCCCCACCACAATTTTTACCTTCTAACAGGGGTTTTCTGTGTTACCAATTCTTGTGTCATGTGTACTTACATTTCATGAATGTTTTCATGAAAATTAAGTTTATGTTTTGATATTACATGCATAAAATAGAAAAGAATCTATGGTCGGTAATGCAAGGAATTGATTACTAAGGATTAAAGGTTAATTGATAAAATGTTTTAAGGGTACTGATTCACCCCTCCCCTCTCAGTACACACCATTCCATTATTCCAACAAATTCAGTGTATGACATGAACTTGCATTCTGAAGAAAAGGTTTTATAATGACCCCATCAAACCAATTATTAAGGATTGATGAGAAGGGGTAGCCACTATGCATTCGGGGAATTCAACGACTTCCCCAACATTCTAAATTGTTTAAAAAAGGTATGAAAGTTCATGGATCCACATGACTCCCCAATAGCCAATGATTTAGTGTAGTTGGTGAGGTTGGGAACTTCACAAAATTTTGTACCATTAAGCTAGTAGGATTACCGACTGTTTCTCAAAATGCTATAAAATGATGAAAATGAAGGGAAAGGGAGAGCCAAAAAAGTTACGAATGAAGGTTTTTAGTTTTTCACTTAAAAGTTTTAAAATTTGGGGTACAATAGGCTCTAATTGGGGACTAGGACTGAAAGGACATAAATAATCCAAGAATCCTAAACGAAGACTAGTGCCTTATTTATTTGGCTACAAAGTCAAAAGAGTAACAAAGGGTAGGGTGCTACTTGTAGAAGGGTAGAGGGGAACAAGGCACAAGCCAAAACTAAAAACAAATTCAAACCAAAAAATTTATTTACAAAGTAGATAGGGAAAGGATTCCCTACCTCCGGAAGCACTTCAATCCGCTCATGTGAAACCATTGATAGGATGAGAGAAATATGACCCTCTACAAAACAAGGGGCTATGTCCATATGGTATGATTGAAAACAACTGCCACCTGGTGACTACTTCAATGTCAAATCTCTGACTAATGGAATACATTTTTTTTTGAAGATGAACTCATGCCCAAATATCCACTCTTCATCATAGATTTCTAAATCATAGTCTTCTTCCTCTTGGGTTTCATGTATGACCTCTGTAAGATAATCTGGCTTAACATTAATTGTGACTTTATTGATTTTATCAGAACATGGAAAAGAGATATAAGAAACCAAGCATTCTTCCTTCAAATTGCAGGATAAGTCAATCTCTACACATGTGACTGCTAGTTGTGGCGTCAGAGTATTCTATTCCACAACCATGGGATCAAATCAAATTGTTGAAATATCCTCTCTTTTTGTACAAATAAAATTATCACTGAGAGTGCAAAGAGATTGGAAATGTATTTTATCCATACCTTTATTAGGTTCAATTATCAATCATTATATTCTTCAACTTTATCTTTACAAGTTTCAAAACATTATCAAAGGAAATGAGAAACTGAAATGGAACCCTTTGAATCTGCATGACATCTTCAGGGAAAGAGTTCTTGAAAGTGAACTAAAATATTACTTCCTTTTGTGACTCCTTTTCCCTACCTTCTTTGTCAATAAGTCTAAATGATGAAAACTTAGTTTGTATCATACAAAAAAATTATTGATTGATTTCTTCTACATCCATTGGATTTTTAATCTTCCTTTCATCTTCACCATTAAAAATGAAAGCTTCCACTTCTGGACTATAATTTAAAAAATCTCTTACAACCTCCTTAGAAATATTTTCTTCTCCTTGATCCTTTTCATCAATGTCAAAAGTGAAAGTTTCTAATTCAGGAGGAAATTAAGGCACAAAGATAATATCATTCATACCTTCTTTTATATTAGCAGAGTCGTAAGTGAACACATCAATTCAAACTTCAATAATGTGACCATTTTCTTCTTCAATCCCACATTGAAAGTCATCATTTGAACCTTATAGACACCAATTTAGAATAAATACAATCTTGTGTTCATCTGGTAATGTTTCTCTTTTATGAGAAATGAATGGATGTTCAATTTTCCCCATTTTAGTGCATGTTAAGAAAGATTCTAGCTTTTCCCCATCATCCTGGTGCATATTTATCTCTTGTTGTTGATTATTATTGTTCCATGAGACTGATAAATCACTAGCCTTAGTGAATACTTACATAAGATTTATCTCACCAAGTACAAAGAAGTTGTAAGATGTTATTTCTTCATTACCTGGTTCTTCCTTCTACAATTTTAATGTTTCAATTGTAGCTTGCAACTGTTGAATCTTTCATTTTAGGTTCTCGAGAGGGTAATATTTGTGATGCACATTTCTTAATAATAGTGCAAATTTATGATCTTCAAATGAATTCAAATTTTTCTTTTCAGCTTCACATATACTTTCTTTGAATGCATTCCAAAAATATTGAAGTGATTTGTCATCTTTAGTAATAATTTATTCAATTCTCGGTGTAGATCTTCTTTTAGATTTGAACTGATTCCTTTGCTTGGCTTGGCATTGAACCATTTCTTTTTCTGATTATTTTAATTAAATAGAGTTGTCAACCTTCATTTCTAGGAAGACAACATTATATATTTAAAACAAGAAAGAATTGGTCTTTTCGTGTCCCTAATGGAGTCATAAAAAATCTATTAGTTTCAAATTTTGTCCTTGTAAAATAATTCCTAAAAAAAGACTCCCTAACCTGAGATTAAAGGCAAACTAGAAACAAACAATTGGAAAAGTTGCCATTGAATTGAAAAATTTCCTCTAAATTTTTAGAGGTACAACTCCCTCATATAATATAATTTGGGGTTTTAGGGATATGCTTTTAACTAGAAAGAAGGAAAGGCATCCTAACACCTGAATATAGGCATGTTACAAATGCAAAAATGAATTCACATACACATGAACATAGGAAAAATGAGAAAATGACACAAAGTCCACCTTCTCGACATAACATATAAAAAGAGAAATTTAATAGTCCAATTCTAGACAAGTAAATATTCCAGAAGTCAAAGTTTCCAACATAAGCATATGCATAACCATGATGAATGAGAGGGCATCATAAGAATAATCTAAAATAACTCAAGATCTATTTTGTTGTTGAACAAAATATAAACAAACACACAAATTTAAAATATATGTTCTCAAATTGCTTAGATGCTAAAATAAAATGACGCAAAGTTCAATATGTCCATGTACACAAATGTTTACATTCCATAATTTCAAGAATTATCCTCACACACACACACACACACACACACACACACACACACACACACACACACACACACACACACACACACACACACACACACACACACACACACACACACACACACACACACATTTTGAAACCATTTCCTTAACAACGGTCTTTGAAAATGATCGATACAAAACAAGAAAAGGGCACAAAATGGAAAGAAAGTTCTAGAGACAATTTTTTTTCACTTTTATATAAAAATGATTAAGTTTCTTGCATTTTCGGACAAAGAAAAGTTAACCTGCTCTATGCACAAGATTCCTAGCTACACAAAGCCACATTTCCACGAAGAGGTTATGAAGCTCAACTCATCTTTCTTCTTCTTCTAATACGAAGGTCACCCTCCAATATTTGAAGTAATGAGATTTCTCCTTCCATGCAACTGAGAGTAGCTGAGAAACAATGTCTTCTTGTTCCCTCTGAGGCCAATTCAGGTCAATTTGAACAGCAAGTTCCAACTCATTGTACAAGAGTTCCCCATTTGTGGGGAGCACTATCTTGAGAAAATTATTTTTAGTTGTTGTTATGGGGAAGCTTGAATTTGAAAATGTCACCACCTTTCCTTTATAGACAGAGCTTTAAAGCTCATTTATTTTTGGCGACAACTAATAATAATTCTTCATTTCCAAAAATCATATTTTACCTTAGCAATTTACTTCGTCACACTTTCCATTTAAGATCTTTACTTTTTCCAGGATTTGAAAAGATTGCACTTTGAAAGATGGGCAAATTGACACAATTAGGAAGTCGACGTATGACAAGAACTTGTATTCCGAAGCAAAGGTTTTATAATAACCCCATCAAACTGACTATTAAGGATTGGCGAGAAGAGGCATCCGTTATGCAATCAGGGAGGGTGATGAATTCTCTAATGTTTAGAACTGTTTAAAAATGTATGGAAGTTCATGGATCCACCCAATTCCTCGATAGTCAATGATAGTGTAGTCGGTGAGGTCAGGAACTTCGTAAACTTTTGTACCATTAAGCTAGTAGGATTGCCAACTGGTTCTCAAAATGCTATAAAATGTCAACAATGAAGGAAAAGGATGAGCCAAAAAAGTTAAGAATGAAGGTAGGTTTTTAGCTTTGCACTTAAATTTCAAAATTTGGTGTAACAAACCCCCAAATATTATAACCCTAGAAACGTAAAACCCTAAAAACCATTATATACGAAAAACCCTAAAAGTTTAAAAATATTATCCAAGTTGAGTTCACATTAATGAAAAAGTAAATAAATTATTTCACCTCAATGTGATAAAATGAAAGTTGATAAGGATGGTCATCCTAGACCTAGTCATAAGGAACATGTTGGGTTTACCTAGAAGATCACATATATAGCTAGTGCATCACATGCTCATTTATTCATTTACATATTTATATTTACATTCAACCAATTCAAATTCAATATATGGGAACATCCCCTTAACCTCGTAAAATGTTAGGAATCCCCTTAGCCTAGTAAAATGTTAGGAATAAAACATATTAAAAATGGTGAGAAAGTGAATATTAAACCATGACAAAGGATTTACAATCTTGAGTGCTACTAGAATTACACCCTAAAATGGATGACAACAAAAAATAGACATAAAATACATGATCATTCAACACATAAAAAGGATAACAACAAACACATAAAAGGGATGACAACAACACTTAGAAGGATGCCAAAAAACAATGGACATAAAATGCACAATCATTCAATTAAGTTGATAGGAACTCAAGGTGAACCCCAATTATTGACAGAAAATAAAATTAGAGAGGACATGTACAAATCCATTATGGATGTTGGATCGATGCAATAAGATAATGAATATATTTTTAATCATTTTAGGCACCTAAAAGCTACTCAAAGACATGATTTCTATATGATTGAACATGTTTGTAGATAGAGTGACATGGTTTGATGTGTTTAACCTTATGAATACAAAACCAATTAATGTAAAAGAGTTATACAATGATTTTAGTGTTTTCTATTTTAAGAAATGATTTTGATTTGTAACTTGATTGTCAGATTCTAATGCATGTTAGAAACTAGTTTGTGATGATATTTTTTTTGGCATGGTTTTTGGTAACACTTAATTTCATTGTGTACTTACATTTAAAGGTAACATTGTTGTCTTTAATTTATATTAATTGTTTGTAAGAGAATACGTATTATATATCCATCATTTAGTAATTGTAAATTTACATGTTTCTATATATGTAAGCTCTCTATATGCATATTTATTATGGATCAGTTTAAAATATATGGAATTTTAGGTCACAATCCTCCACCTCCACTTCACCTCCACCTAAAAACCCTTCATCACCTCCACTCCCTCCACCTCCACCTCAAAAACACCCACCTCCACAATACCGATCTAAGAAGGATTTCTTGTGAGCCAATATTTTTGAAAATGTGAACACAATTTTAGAGAATATCAATACTATTCACAATGATCCAAAACCCTCTCCTCATCTATTGCAGTTTGCAAATTTGATGCAGTCCCTCGTATATTCTGTCAGAGCCATTGATGCTGACCTAGAGAGGTTTAAATGGTGGAGGGATGAGATGTGTGCATTTTATGCAAATGACCTCTCTTATAAAGAGGTCAATGATTTGCACATTGCAAAAGTGCAATTAGCCACTTACTTTGTTGACCCAAACACAAAACTTCTAATCCCTCCAAACAAGAAAATAATTTTCATTAGGTGGTGCCAACATCCACAGATAGATTTGCATATTTAGGAGCAATGGGGAATGGTATTTGACATCCACTACATTCTAATCATGAGGTCCCCTTGTACTTTTTGAAAAAAATTATGGGCTGAATTTGAATTGGGAAAAAACCCAATTATTTTGACATGATATCATTTCAAAGGGTCCTTGGCATCATGCCACAGAATAGGATGGGAGCATGTGTTTCAGATGTGACTCAATCTACATGCGATTCTTCCATTGTTCCTCCTCTTTCTTTAGTGGTTCCAACACTTATGCAACATCCAGTTGTGGTTTTTGCATTGGGTGCATTAAGTGCCCTTTTAGACAATTTGAGCAAGCAGTCCACGTAGATGAGGGGTTCCCCCACCACACCACATTATTGCATGACTTACAAGAATATATGTGTGAGCAAGAGTACTCCTGCCTCTTCTGATGCAACTCATGGTAGAGATCATATTGCATCTTATGTCAATTTTGTTTACGTTGAGGATCACCTTGCAGAAGTATTAATGTAGTCATTGATTGAGAAATATAATCTGTATTATATATATATATATATATATATATATATATATATATATATATATATAAACATGTGGATTATTTGGTGTACAAATGATAGATCCAATGCCATCAAGTACCATGGACATGACTGAGCATTTCCATTTTTCATCCACACCTAGAGATATCAACACACCCTTCACAATATGTACATTGGTCTCTAGATTTAAGTACATTTTAAATAAATAATTAAAACATGAGTTTAATAACATGTGATATACTTTTTGCAGCTATATGGCATAGGATAAGTATCAAATGTTAGCTCTAGTTCACGTTCCCATCCATCAGAGGTTGAGCATCACATACCTTCAATATCTTTTCTTCTATAATATAAGTTTATATACTTACAAATATGTACAAGTTGAATTCATAAGATCATTTAACATGTATTGAATGGTCTTATTCTATATGCTTTTAGGTTGACACTACTATTAGGATTGGTCACAATTTCATATAACTAAAATTGCATATAATCGGTTTGTTCCTCTAGGGGACTTGTAACAAAAAACATGAATGTATAAATAACTTATTTTAGCTTCAAATAATGCAAGAAAATTTGTATTTAAATAAATCTTAGACAATTGTAATTACCATGTATTACAATTTCAATTAGTCAAAAGTTGGAAAATGCAAAATGTTATAGTTGTCATCCATGCCATCAAGTTGTGGGACACCTGAATAATAAAATAGTTAGCAATATAATATATAAGAAGAATATATTTTAAGGGGAAGAAGAGTAAGAATATGTCTTAAGGGGGGCGAACAATATGACTTAAGGAGTTCTAAGAGGATTGATCAATGATAGGAAATGGAAAAAGTGAAACTAAATTATATATCAACTATGAAAATAAATATATAGAGCCAAAAAATTACATGTATTTTATTCATTGTAGTGTACCATTTGCACCTCTATCTGTTGCAGTGCGTCTATGATTGTCTCATGCTATCCCATTCAGAGTGTCCATAACTGTTTATCAAAAGGTCTCCCTCGATTTATTTCTAATTTAATATTTGTTGCCGCCACCAAATGCGAGTACTGTATAATATTTTTTGTTTGGTAGTCTTCGAAAGTTGGAAAACCATTCCTTGTTAGGTATTTGTGTAGCCACGTACCAACTACCATGATGGAACCAATTGGTTGCTCAAAAACATTATCATCTACTCGCTAACAGATTAAATGTTTCTTAGGCTCTACGTATTGAGTTAACCAATACTCAGTTTCCTCTTCATTGTCCTCAAGCACAACAACAACATACACATCTTGTAAACCAAAATTAATTTAATAAACTATTAGATTTAATTCAAATACAATGATATTATATGACACACATAAATAATGTAATCTAAAGAAAAAGTAAATTGAATTAAATTACCAGGTTGTATAAGGTCTAAAACATGATCATAGTCTTTTGATGCAAACACATGATGTAGCTCTTCTCTTTCTATATCATCTTGATTTCATGTCTCAGTAGGTGTCAATGATTTTTGTTTCCACTCTTCAATCCATTCTATATTCTTGCATGCCTCACGATCACTTGCAATACAAAATTGAAAAAAAACATGCAAGCTCCCTAGTCCATATAGTCCAAGTGTTAGAATTTGAACTCCTAAATGAATGTCTTTTTGTCAATCCACTGATTCTATCACAATCATGTTATGAAAGGATATTATGCTTTTCAACTAGCCATAAGAAGCATATTATTATGGAGTTCTCACTTGATCCTATAAATAATCTTGAGTTGCACCATTTAACAATTGCACATGCATCTTTAAATATGACTTTATCCTTGAATTTTAGTTGCTCTCTACAAAGGGCTCTCTTAACACATGCACCAACTCCATCGTGTTCTCCTTTATCATGTCCAACCTCAAAAAAGCTCCACATATGTTGGATGTTAGTTTTCTTGTGTGTCCTACTCAACCAATAAAACATTCTATCATTCTTGAACTATCCTGTGCAATTATATGACCATATTAGATGTTGTGTCATCTGATTTTATCTTTCCCTTAATATTGTCATAAAATGTCTTGAAACAATACTGAAAAAACTCAGATGAGTGTCATCGATTATTGCTCACATAAAAGTGGTACTCCCTGAAATTATTTAATTCTCTTCTGTATAATCAGGTGCATGCCTATATACAATGTGAACACAAATTTCTACTTACATTGAACTATAATACTACAACTGGATCCCTTCTTGTAGTTCAAGTGTGTAATTCTCTGCAAAATCAACAACGAAAAGTATTCTACTAACTGGAAATGTGTTCTTGCATATGCAAAACTAGCCATCAAGCCATCGAGCATGTTGGGAGTGTTTCACATATTTGGGTATGATCTTACTATTAAATTCACTAATAAATCCATGCACACTAACTTTTTCAATGATTGGATTGTCCAACCTTTCCATCCTTTAATGGATACTCAACATTTTTATATATTTTACATCAACTAATTTTTTCCCAAAATCATTTGAAACATTCTCATGCAAACATATACTTAACAATGCAAGGTTGTCACATATATCACATACACCAGAAACACAAGCATTTAAAATAAATAATTTCTCATTAGGTGGTTTACAAAACAAACATGATATAAACTCCTTTACTGTTTGATGTGGTATTATTCCTGCAATATTTTGTTAGTATGCATGGTAGAACATATACATCAAAATACATCATAATAGTAACAAAATTGAATGTGAGTTTTACATCAACAAGAGATTCTTTCCTTGTTAATTTTTACATGCTAGGGTTTGCATTTATACAAAGATCTTTGACTAATACTAATATTTGTTAACACCAAACCATCCAATTGTTTTTTATCCAATTCAATTTGAGTCATGTCTAAAACGTGTTTTGGATGTGGATCATGAATATTTGACCCAAATCTTAATTTCAAAACATCTCTGGCATTAGGTGATACCCTTGTATTATCATGCCAATATTTTTTAATCGAAGTTCTAACTTTATTAATTAAGTTTCATGTCAAACTATGGGGGTCTGCCACTAAAACTCCACAATTGGTTGATCAGATCATTTTCAATGTTAACTCTTCTCTTTGTAGCTCTTGTGGAAGTTTTTACGATGCATATTAAGATACCCGCTTATGTTACTCATCATTCTTTTATCCAAAAAAATTTGTTGACTAAAGTTCTTGTTATTACTCATTGTGCCACATTATTATCTTTTGAATGACTTTTCTTTTTTATTGTATTAATGGTGCTAGAAATGATAGATACAACTTATTTTTAAGACTCGTTCTTATTTATAGGTTTGACATAAATTCCTAACCTCTTCATCACTTTTCACTTTTTTATCATTTTCATTAATTGTAACATAAGTTGACATTGAAATCCAATTTGTTTAAAAGACTCATCCTTCTTTATAGGTTTGACATAAATGCCTAACCTCTTTATCACTTTTCACATTTTTATCATTTTCATTAATTGTAACATAAGTTGACATTGAAATCCAAAATTTTAATTATTAAAAAATTGTCCGAACAATATATTCACATGTGTTCTAGTTTGTCTCCATTAAACCAAACTGAGAAGATTGTCTAACACATTACTTTCAATTTGAAAATGTTCATTATTTTCATTATCAATCAAAGAAGGGGTTTCTTTCTCAATTTGAGTTTCTATGCCTACATCCACATTATTAATATCAATTGGTGTTTCATTTTCAATTTCAATTTCTCTATCTTTAGGAATATTATTAATATCATTTGGCATTTGATTTTCAATTTCAATTTCTCTATCTTTAGGAATATTATTAATATCATTTGGCATTTGATTTTCAATTTATATTTCTCCATCTATAGGAATATTATTAATATCATTCAACAACTATTCTGGTTGTTTTAAATCACCAAATTCTATACAAGAAAAAGTACATGGCTATGAAGACATAATCATATCCAAAATTGGATTAGAAGACACACCTGGATTTGCTTCTTTCGTATTTACTTCTTCGACATCTGCATCCATTATGATGTCCTCAATATTCTCTCCTTCTAAAATGAGTGTGGAACTCGATGCTCCAACATTATTCAGTTCTCAAATTCTTGCACTTCTTTCTCTTTGTCATTTTGCCTCTTCCCTATTTGTTGTAACCTCCTCAATTTTCATAACCTTCCTTTGCCTCTTTCTTTGATGTTATTTTGATCCCACATTCAATCAACTTAAAAAATACTCCAATGATTGCCAAGTTTCAAATTCAAATGACTCTACTCATGCCAAAAGCCACAAAAGATGTGAATGTGGAATAATTTGACTAATCAAAGTATCCATCATGCAAACATTCAATCTATTGTTGCACATCGATTCAGAATGATTGATTAATCATTGTACTCTATTCTTTATTGATCGTTCCTAATAGGTGAAGGCTATATTAGAAATGGGTACCCATTATTTAAACCAAATTGGTACCCATTTCAAAATCCAACGGTCATGAATGAAATGGGTACACATTTTAAGAATGAGTACCCATTTTAAACACATACCTGATTTTTAAAATTTTAATCCAACACCACCCTTTACATTGGTTTTCAAGTTGGGATAGGCTTGGTGAGACCAAGTTTGTACCTTGGACCTGCAAATTAATGGCTAAGGCATTGGATACCAACATTTTTTCCTCGCCATATTTTTTGAAGGCCTTCCCGATCATATTTTTTGACTAAACAAAAATCCATTACAATTTTTACCATGGAGAATTCAAAAATGTATTTTTTGGGGGGATTTGATTAATTTTACTATTTTTTGCATTATTTATTAATCAAACTAGTCCATAAACTTTAAATAGCGAGTTTGTCCAAATTTGTAATAACCTTTTTGTTTTTATGTTTTTTTTAAAAAATTTATAAGAAATCAATCTACACATAATTATTTTAAAGATTAAAAAAAATGAATTGAAAAAATGATAAGTTTAGGTCAATTTATGGTGGCTATACATTGAAGGTTTCCAAAATAGATTTTAGGGTCAATAAATATTAATAAAAATAATCCAAAAATATCCTAATCAATCTTCAATGTGTTAAAGATATCTTTCCCCAAAAGGATTTACAAAATGACTTTTATTTAGATCACAATATTGTGGTCATACACGTGTATGGTATGGTCCTGAAACATGCATTTTGAAAAAGTAGTTTTTACACACACCTACTAAAGACCAATTTTTACAATGTGGGTATTCGAATAAATTACATATTTGAAAAGTAGGCTTTGAGCACTACATTTAATTTTACTAATTTTTTTTGAGATTCAATCTTTAAGTTCTTCAAATTTTTACATCAATTAACAAAAAAATTAAAAATCAGGGAAAACACTTCCACTTTTTGCCCAAAAGTGAGACTCAATTTCTTGTAGACACCCTTTAACACTCATAGCCTTCACTTTTCACTATTTTATTGGTTGACAAATTTTAACCCAAACCTCTTATTCTCATTGATATCAATGATACCACTTCCCCCCTTTTTTGTTTCCTTATTTTGAAATTTCTCCTTCAATCTTTATTTTACGCACATCCCAATACTTTCTTTTGAATTCCAAACAAAAGTAATACGGTGAAATTTATTTCAACTCTACAAGATGATGTGCATTATTAGAGTTTCATGACTTGTTAGGAAAATATACATTTTGTTCCCTCACAAATAATTTGATAGCCTTTTCTTTATTTCCATTTTAATATTAAATAAAAAAGAATGTAACACATATAAAGTGGAAAGGATTTTAGGTCACTATCTTTTTTATTGAATAGAGAAAAATAAGTTACAAGTAATAGTTGTAATCATAATAGCAAAGACAATCAACAAAATATGAAAATAGGTTGCACAATGAAAGCTACAACCGAACCAAACTAGATAACAAACAATTCAAAACATACTAAACCCTACAATTGGAAATTACGAGGTTGTTTTAAGAAAAATGGCTGCACTAAAAAGTACACCATATTCAAAGAAATCCTTGATAAGACAAGAGAGTTAAGCAATAAGATCCTTGAGATCAACTAAAAAATTGGGAGATTCCTATCATTTTGGAAGTAAACATCAAAATAGCTCTAGTCCTATAAGAACAAATCAAACATGAATTAGTTGCACATAAAAAACATGATATCTGAGAGATGAATCATTGTAGGAGTCATGAATAATCAAGGGTGGATTATGAGTGTATGGGGGCAATGGGTCCCAAAGGAGTATTTGGGAATCCCATCAAAATCCTCAAAATTTTGAAGTTGAACATGAAATTATGGAGAATGCTAGCTAACTCATAATGGGGGTGGTAGTTGACCATATGGAGTCTAAGGTTGGAACAAATTAGTCAAAGCTCGATTGAGGTGGGATCATGAATGTTAGAAAACAAAGCATCTATGAATTTCTAAATATATTTAAGAATCACCTATTTGTAGCTCTGGGTGATGAAGTTACTGTTGGAATTAAGGAACACTGAGAGGGGGGGAATTGAATTAGTGTTATGCACTTATTAACTTTATCAACCTATTTTTTTATCCACTTGACATATATAATTAAAATTAAAATATGAAAGTGTAATGCAAACATCCACAACACCATAACACCAAGATTTTTATCATGGAAACCCGGTCAAGGGAAACACCACGGTGGGGATGAACCCACAAATAAAAATTACTCTACAGAAGTATTATACGCTATTAGAAGTTTTATAACGGGAATGCACGTGCATTCAAGCACACTGCCTAGAGCTCAGTGCTCAAATACAAAAGAGGCTTACCGCCTATGAGAAAAAAACAATGTCACAGTAGAATTTGAATTGAGAAACAACATCTACTAATACCAAAATACAGTTCCAGTTAAGTACAATATACTGACTTCATACACTTCATTAATATGCTCTTATTGAGACATTAAATCATTATCTTGCACATGTGAAACTCCGCACCATCACTATAATCGCCTTCCACACATAATCATTCATGCCAAAATGAATAAACATATCGATCTTATATATCCACAACAAGAGATTATATCGCTTACATGTTGGCTTCAAGAACACTTAATAATGAAATGTGTACAACCAGTCAGCTAGATCTGAGTGTAAACATCAATGTGGACTGAAACAATTGTCCACATGCTATCCCACATGTCGGATAATCATCCCCGATCACAAAAATCATCACCAAAACTGATTCAAAAATTCCTCTTAAGGATCTATTACACCATGCTATCGTTCTTCACTGGTAATCCAAAAATTGATGTACAAAACCTTCTATCTTGCATATAATGTGCTTATATTCATTATTTATTTTATATATACACACAAACATATATATATATATATATATATATA
>MU226281.1:1373005-1385173 GCA_018584345.1 Thuja plicata | reverse complement strand
CAAACATACAAACACACACACACACACACACACACACAAACACACAAACACACACACACATACACACATGCATATACAAATACACATACACATACACATACACATACACATACACATACACATACACATACACATACATACATAGGCACATACACACATACATACACATATACACATATACACGCATACACACATACAAACATACACATACATACACACACACACACACATGCAAACATCCACACACACACACTTACACACACAGACATACACATACACACATACATACTCATACTCATACACATGCACACGCACACGCACACGCACATGCACATGCACATGCACATGCAAACATACATACAAATACATACACACACACACACATACATACAGAGACACATAAACATACACATACACAAACACATACATACACATACATATATCTAAACATACACACACATGTATACATACAAACATACACACACATACACCTACATACATATTTACACACACATACACACACACACACACACACACACACACACACACACATAAATACACATGTACAGAGACACAGACACATACACACCAACACATACATACATACATACAAAAACACAAACATACACACATACACATACATACACACATAAATACATAGTTGTACACATGCAGACATACATATATACATACACAGATACACATACACATACACATACATGTACACGTACACGTACACGTACACATACACATACACATACACATACACATACACATACACATACACATACACATACACATACATGTGCATGTGCGCGCACACACACACATGCACACATACAAACATACATACATTGTAAGATCACATAAAGGAATCTTGGTCAAATTGAGACTTTTTGGCGGAACTTCACAACGAATCAATATTCATACATTTTGTCAAACAGTTGTCATACAATTGTGTGACTCAGATGTTTGTTTTGTGTTTAGACAAACACTTTTGAGCGAAGGTTGTCTATGTTTTAAAACTCACTGTTTGCATTTTCTAATTGTTGCTATTGAATTATTTGCTCATGATTAAATACAACTAAATTCATTCACAAAAAGTTATAATGCCACCAATCATTAAACAACCTTCCAAACAAATATAATTATGATATAAAAAAGGAAGTCTTTTTGCATGCAATCTATTATGTATTGCACCTTGTCACTCTTTATCAGAAAGACAAAGACTGAGGTCTGGAAGACAATAATGATTTACACCTTTATTGGTTGGAACATACACATGCTCCCATCACTAAATCCGAGTGTTGTAAATGAATAGGAGACTAATATTAGCATGATAGCATCAAATCTCTCTTCCACGTTGGAAATAAATCTGCCACTGGATTACATGTACCATCTTCCTCAAAGCATACAAATTTCACTCTCTCTCCCCCATGAACCTAACGGAGACCACCATATTCTCCTGTCCACCTACACCAAGTATACACAAATGTCTCCTTTGCCTAGTTTGCGGTTCTAGATGTTATGTGATTGCTAGAGATGCAAACAGTAGTTGCCCAACCACTATTTAATATACCAAATCCATAGATACACCCTTCAACACCAATGTTCTTGATGTGGCTTCCTATGGTTTCACCAAAGACATGAATACGTTCCACTGAGATAAGAATAAGATTTCTGGCTTGCATTAAAGAACATCACCCAACAACAAGGAACACAAACCATGACTCATACACAACTTATGCCAATGAAAGCATCTGCTCAATATGTCTTCACAACAAATTTTACAACAAAAAATCCACACTTAAGAATTCGTATATTATGGCAATGATGTAAACCAGAGATTCACGACAAACATTCCCAGGTGATATCGATGAAATAAATCTTTTGTTGAACTTGAGGATTCCACACTAAATTCACAAACACCATAATGGCCTGAGAAAATATTAATTCCTTATCAAACAGTAGGAAGCTTAACAAATATTTCCATCATTTGTTTCCTATGAGGACATCGTAGATAAATATTTCATTGCCACTATATAGTTTGGGCCCACCAAATACTAAGCATGATTTTATATTCGGTTTGCAAATATTTCCCTTGCCAAACAATTGACTCAATAAATGTTTCGCTAATATGGCCCATGGATTAATAAACCTTAAGATTTACATCTAAATAATATCCACCATAATAATTAGTCAAATATTGAAAAGCCGTCAAGAAACTCACAACAAATATTATACTTCTTAGATAAGCCCAATAGTGAAACTTGTTTTAGCCTCACCTCTCAACAAAGATTTTGGGTTTCCGTCCAAATCTCTATATTCGAAGGGTTTTCGTCCTTTGAAGATTCACTCCTATAAAGGAAATGAATTACATATAAACTTCAATAAACTTTTGAACATTTTTTGAATAAATTTCTCCTTGTACTTTTATAGCATTCTACATAAAACTCCTGACATTCCATAAAATTTTCTCTTGACATTCCATTTCTTTCTTTTTAATTTGAAATAAAGTGACTTTTATTTTATAATTCTGATTGACATAAAAAGTCACTTTAATTGCTCTATTAAATAATTAAATTAAGTTGTCATTATAGTTCAACAACTTAAAGTTTTAATTATTTAAGTAATCTCTAATGTCCCAAAAATGAGACATTACAGTCCTCCCTCCTTAGAGATTGCTTATCCTCAAGAAATCATGAATTTGCATACCTATACCAGGATCACAAATAATCTGCCAACAACTCCATTGCACATTAAAGAACAATTAAGCTTAGAATCAAAACCTGTTGCATTGCTAAACAATCTACCCAAATGCAACTCATTCACCAATAAGATCCCTAGATCCTAAGGCCAATTTGGAGAAATATTGCTCCTATCACCTGAAGTCTTCAACCCATTCTTAGTTTTACATCTCAGTAACTCATCATAACAACCATATGAAAAATACAAACTAAAAATCCTGCAAGTTGCAACTCCTCTTTTTGAAGGACAATACTTCTCATACCATGATTAAGTATATCCCTCTTTATACCAATCATTCCATCCCTTCTTATTGGTCATCATAAAGATATTCAACTCATCAACTTCTGGGCTGAGAGAGAAATGATATCAACTCCTCACAATGCAATCAAGTTGATAAGTATCACTTTCTATTTGTAAAGAATGCCGCTCACAACTATTGGACTCATACCCATCATGCTTTCGCTGCTCTACACTATAAAAAATATAGCCTAGAAGTCTATTATCAAATAAAAAATAGTTTATAAACCTGCTGCAACAAATGGTATTAAAAATACTAAAACTGATAATCTAATTTTTTAACATCTTCAGGAATGCATTTCCAGTCATTTGCTGGTAACAACTCCAACTTACACACTACAATTGAATCCCACATCTCAAGAGGTGCCCCATCATCCAATTCAAAGAGCCGATTATCATATATCACATAACTTCTATTTCAAATAATGAATCATCAATAAAGTGGAAAATTACCTCCTACTGATTTATAATCTCATTTTCTAGTTTCTCAATCAAATGGGCAATAATGTATTCATCTTGACATAAAAATGTACCCATGAAATTGGCTTCCATCTTGTGTGCTGACACTACTCTAGGCTCACCATCTAATGAAGCCTTCAACACTACCTCCTTCCCATCCTCTAAGTACTCCAATTGCATCTTGTGATGATCCAATGTGTACCTACCAATAGATTGAAGCCACTGCATGCCTAGAACCACATCAAGTTGTTCTAAATTGATCACATAGAAATTATTGGTCAATGTTTAGACCCCCCAAATAAATACTAAGTTGAGGAACTCTTGTAGTGCAACTCAAGGTTCCACCACTAGCAACTATCACCCTAAAACCTAAAAATATCTCAACCTGTAATCCATGTTATGCAACTAACTGTTTACCAATGAAGTTGTCTGTAGCACTAGTGTCTACCAAACAGACTACTAGCTACCCCTTAAGTACCCCCTCTAATCAAAATGAATGGTACCAAGGCACTCTTGACAATGTAGCGATGGTGAATTTAGGCCGATCAGTCATATTTTCACTTCTTTCCACTGAGGTATGGTCACTCTCCTCATTATTGTTGTCCTCATATTTCCTTTCCCTAATATGCTCTTCCTCATCCTCTAAAACTACCTCAATGTAATGTATTTTCTCTTTTCCAAGGCACTTATGTTTGGGAGTCCATGGTTCTTTACAAGTAAAACATAGTTTCTTCCTCCTTAGCTCATTTCTTGTCTCATAATCCATCTTAGGAGGGATACTCTTAGGATGGTCACCAATCTTCTGATTTGGTTTATAGTTTCTGGAATTTCCTTTAGGCTGGTGATATGAAGTGTCTAGGCCCATTGCATTTTTAATTGCATCCTGTAAAGAGCCAAGTTTGAGGACCTTCATAAATCCTTTGATCTTATCGTTCAAACCTTCAATAAATAACATGATCTTCCTTCTCTCTGACATATATGAAACCATTGTTGAAATTCTCTCAAACTCATTGATAAAAGAATCTAATGAACCACTCTATTTCAACTGTGTCAACTCCTTGTAGTACACTTCTATATCCTTCCTATCAAAACGAGCAGCTAACTTACTACTCAACTCCTCGTATGAATTAATCAATCCATGGTCCTGAGTCACGAGTCCATGATGCCAACAATCGTAGACTACCCCCTCTAAGTGCGTAGTAGCAAATTACTTTTGTCTTTGTCATGGGCTTGAGTGTCAAGAAAGTATCCAACTTATGTATCCTAGCTCGTGCAATTGTCTTACCATTGCCATCATATGTAGGAAGTGACAACTTGTTTGTAGCATGCTTCATGTTCTTGTTTTGAGTTTTAGGCCTTCTATCTTTCCTGGTTTTCATGCTTTCCCTTTGCTGCCCCATATACTATATGAAGTTTAAATCTGCCCTGACATATTCTGGTAGTAGGCTCCATTCATCGCATGCAGTCATTACACTATCAAGAAATGCCACCTCTACTTCAACATTATCCACTTCCTCCTCATCATCACCAACAACAAAAGTAGGCATCAGAGACCTATTAGAAGAGTGTGTGATAGCTCTTTCACCCCGTGGGGAGCCAACTGTGCTACCACCATCACTATGACTATGTTGAGATCTCCTTGGTGCTATACTGATACATTGAATGACTACAATAAGCTACTGTAATACTTTAGCCACATGTTCCTGCCATGTTTGTGTGCCTCACATGATATCTTGAGCCTCTCTTTCCTCACCGCGTGGTGGATTATTACCACTTATATCTCCCATACCAACAACCTGCCCTGTACTGCTAGAAGTGTTAGTATTCATAAGCATTGAAAGGGGCCAAATCAGTGTAACCAAGTACTTAATGATTTTCACCACTGATCTAACAAAGTTAATCAACTTCCAAATAATGAAACACATAACTAATGATATCAAATAGAAGTAAATAACATCAATAATCGACATAAGAAACACACATAACACACATATTTTTCATGTTGAAACCCTTGTAAGAGGGATAAAACCACAATGAGGATGACACCCACAAGCCCACTATTGCAATAAATAAGTTTTCCCTATTAGGAGCTACAAATATCCTTTTTGAGGGTTCACCCTGTTAAGAGTGACTAGAACACTGTTAAGAGTACAATCTGATCATTTATGATCTACCTTGCTAGAGCATTTCAAAAATCCAATTAAAAAGTTACCCTATTAAAGGATTTACAATAAGAACCTATTAGGGTTTACCCGGTTAAGGGATTTTGATTGCTGCAACTGCTAGGGAACAACAAGATGAATGATATGGAAGTAGCACTACTTTCCTGTCAGATCCAATCTGTTCTTTGCTTTTATATACTGCACTAATCTCTTCTCCTTCAAGCTCTGATCACTCCACTTGAAAATATGATTGCAACCCTAAGTCAAAATGATTTAGTTCATCTTAAATAGTGTTTTCTTTAGGTCACTTAAAACCTAAAAACTTTTCATCATAGTCGGCACAAAGTATTGGCTAACCACCTCAAGATCAGTGTCAACAATACCTAATATGTCGACATCAAATGTAATACCCATGTTTATGACCATTAGCCAACCTTAGATCCACCACCTTAACCAATTTAATATGAAACTTTGATCGGTGAACCAATAGGTATATTGTCTCCTTCACCAAAAACACAATTCACTCAAATCACTGAAATAACTGTCGTGATCGGAATCATGAATTCCACTGACCATAAAAAAATCTCCTTTAAGATCACAACACCTAAATTGTACTATAACTCGACCACTACCAACTTCTCTGACTGAAAATTGTTCTTCCTGTACATTGATCAATGCACTTAACTGTTTCTTCCATTACCGATCATGTAAAGATCTTACCGGTCCCTCCAACCATATTAACTGACAATGTTGCCATCATTGACAACCAATTATGCATCCCTTATGACCTCTCCTCATAAGAACTCAAAAAACTACCATAATGGCAACAATCTCCTCCTTTGGCATTGATGGCGAAAAAATTGTGAAACAACATCTTCCATACACAATTCCAAAGTTTATACTTCACAAATTGAAATGTATACAAATATTGCATACCAGGCTTACATTCTGTCAAATACATCCTTATAGTTTGACTTTGTTGTCTCCAATGACATATCCCACGACTTTTTTAAATAGTTCATAGCAATGATCTGTCCATGTAGATCAATGCTAGCTTCTCCACATCATCTAGAGTTCTCAAGTCTGGTAACTCAATTAGAGTTTCTGCATTCTTCACATTTTCTTGCATCACCGCTACTGTGGGTGCTATGTATGTTTGTAATTCGAGTAGTGTGATGACCCTCTTATCATGTTTCGCCTGTAACTGCCTCACTTTGTGTGAAATCATTTTCACTTTGGCACTGTATTCTGATGTAGAGCTTGTGATAGGATCAGACTTTTCAACTAAGTTGTTAAGCTCCTTTTGGGCATCTTCTCTATTCTTCTCCAAATCCTTGGTAAAATCTAAAAGTTTTGACACTTTGGTCAATAATTGACCTACCTATTTTAGTATGTTCTTTGTCTTATCCACAAGTTCCGAAAATGTCATCTTGTCTTTAGCTATCTTCTCTATCAACTTCACTGTCCTTTTCTTCTCATACTGATGCCCAACCAACTTCATTGGGGCATCCTCCAAGTCAGGCACTTGATAAAAATGACTTTGATCAATGTGTCCAACTAATCAATAGGACTATCTTGTTTGTCATATTCCACATCAAAAACTAATTTACTGAAAATGTTCCTTGCAGCCTTCAGTACTTTAACCTTCTCCTTCTTTCCTTTCAGTTTGTCCTTTTCTGCTTTCATCTTAAGTTACTTAGATACTTTCATCAACTCCTTAGAGCTCATATTTGTTGTATCAATAAGTGCCTGAATTTCTTCATCTCCTTGTTCACCTTCATCCTCTTCCTCAGAACTATTTGAATCCTTTGTTCTACTCTTCTTCTTAGTGCTAGATTCCCCAGTTAGATCCAATTTCCTTGTTACTAAAATACCTCTTCATCACCCTTTTTATCTTCACTTTTCTGTTCTATCACTTTCTCTGCAGTCTGTTCACTTGGTGCTACCACTTGAGTTTGAGTATCAATATTTTGTATCTGGTTAGGTATATCAGAGATAACATTATCTATGACATCTCTTATCTCTTCAGCTATTGACTCTTGACCTTGTTCTTTATCTTCTACCGATTTGTATTTTGTTTCTTTCTTAGGTTTCAATAAATTTTTCATCTCTTACCACTTGTGTTTCTCCAATGAGAATTCGTGTTACTTTGTTCCTTGTCTGGGATTCTGACCTCATAGCTTCAACCATTAACTTCACATCCTTTTTCGCCAATCTAGGTTGTAAAAGTGCAAGTTCTTGTTCCATTAATTCTCTGTCTATCTTCAGAGCTTTTCTCCATCACTTATCTACTGCCTTGCAAAGTTCCTTAGGTATGGCCTTGTATAATTCACTTGGTGCTTTGCGAAATGCATGTAGACTCTCTATAATTGCATCCTCTATCTTCTTTTTACCTTCACTGTCAAATTTATCAAAGTGTTTCATCACATCAGTCATCCTTTCATATCCCTTAACATTTTGGATTATGCTATCAATAGTAATAGTTTCATTAGTCTTGAGAGATTTCTCAGTAGGCTTCCCTACTACAATGGACTTCTTCCCACTAGCTCTTAGCTCTTTTTGTTCCTTATTAGATTAAGTTTCAGCTTCATCTGCCTCAGCTTTATCGTTGCTCACTTTCTTGCCTTTTGACTCTTTATAGCCATATGTTTTCTCTTTCTTCCATTCATAAGTTTTCTGAACAGTCACATGTGACTTATTTTGTGGCTTAGTCATAATAAGAGTAGTAGTAGATTGAGTTTTTTTAGTGCTGAACTCCTAGTGACTCTCCGAGGTGTTATTTATTCAACTTCAGCTTTCTTGACTTTAGCAACAACGTGCCTACTTCCCCACTCTCCAATTTCTTTGATAGTCATAGCTTAGTGATCTTGTTTGGATTTGGTCAAATGAGTAACCAAAGTAGCAGCTAAACTGGAAATTAAAAATGAGTGATACACAAGATCAATTCCTCTTATTTCAAGAATGATTCACAAAATTGACCAAACACTTCACACAATTCTCACCAAAAAGTACCTAATGTAGTGATAATATCGATAGTCTTCTGATTGACGTAAGAACAATCAGGAGCATACCCGTTCTTTCTAACAAGAGTTTTGTAGAAACCCAAATTCTTCTGGACTTTTCTTAAAATGGTTAAGTAACAACATACAATACAAAATAGCACAAAGACTATTACTGTGATATACCCTAGAATTGGTTCAGATAATTGGAATTGAGGCACAAAGTCTCTCAATTCTTTCCAATCTTCTAATAACTAAATTTACTTCAATAAACAAACTCTAACACAAAGTCTACAAAAGAAAATAGATTGAATGCTTGTACGATTACACAAACAAACCATGCACATGTCAATGAATTCAAGTTGATATCACAAATGTGACGTAGGAATGTAGATTTGACCCCAAGCTTCTTGAACACAAAGTTTGAAATAAACTTGTTATATTATTCACTTTGAAATAACTTGCACAATAAAACTCAAAGTCACAGTAAAACTCAATGTTTTTACTCTTGCAACTATTTCATCGCAGCCTACTTGCATAAAATAAAGATGGTATTTACAATGAAGCACCCTCCAATATATAGGTGAGGGGTTGAGAGCAAAAGGTGGGAGATGTCCAATTATGAATTTTTTCACAACTAACTACGACTTATTCCATATTGCAGTCCTAATTTAATTTGACTTGCAATTTATTTACATGCAATTACAAGTTACAACTTCACATGTAAAATGTTTACATGCAATTACAAATTTTTCCTCAACATGTAATTTGTCAACACAAAATTACATCCTACAACTAAAAAGTGGGGACACATGACTAAGTGTCATGAGAGACTCCTTGATCTTCATTCCTGTTCACGAATGCTAATTGATACATGAAAATTGACTTGTGCACTTCTTTAGGATCAAACATACATGTGTTCTTTGCCACCACAGTCGTCTTGATGACTGCATCTGAACACCTAGAGGTTATTGTCATGTTGTCCTCAAGAACAGTCTGAAGCCGATCAAGTAAAAATTGGTACCCTATGAGCTTCTGAAGGGAATTTAGCGTGAAATGGTCCAACTTAAGCTCTAGATGGATCATCAACAGGAGTTCTACAACTACAGTGTCTTCAAAAATCATCTCTTGGCCTTCAGTTACCAGTTTGGATGATATTTTCTCAAACTTAGTACTGATCTCCTACTCTTTCTCAATGCAAGTTTCAATAGCCACTTCCAAGCTTGTAACCAGGCCCTTAATGACTTGACCTCTATTCCCCAAAAAATCCTTATATGCAATGTACTTCTCACGAGAAGTTTTTACTCCATTCTCGCACAACATTTCCAATTTGAAATCTAAAAACTTATTCCATATTTCTAGATCTTTCTCAAGAGACTCCAAGTTCTGCTTAAAAGTTCTTAGAAGTTTAATCAACTTAGAGGTCACTGTCCTTGCATATGCTACCACTTGGAGTGCTTTCTTCACCAACTCTATTCCTTGTACCATCATTTGATCCACCCTAGAGTCAATAGCTTTGGCCTTCTCTCCAACCTTTTATGCTTGCTTTATAGATTCTTTGGAAATAGAAGCCAAGAGATCCACACTTTCACAAGATTTTGTAATCTTCTGAACCAATGAAATAAGTTGTCCTTTCTCCTCAAGATTTTCTTTCTTCACCCGAAGCTCATCATAACCTTGAGCCAACATGGCTATGAAACCTTGAGCATCAATCTCAAGTCTAGTATTAGTCTGCTTTCCCAACTCCACTTTTGTAAACCGTAATCATACATCTGCATCTCTTTTGACGACATATCATTGAGAGGTTTTGCAACCTCGACATATTTTATCTTGTTTTTGTCCACAAGCACCCTTGAAGCTGTCTTGGCTTTCTTAGCAACTTTGGTTTAGATTTCTTAAGCTACTGAAATTCAAACACATCATAAGAGACTTCCTATGTCTTCCTCTTAGGAGTGACTAAACTTAGCCACAGGGGTAGATTCGAAGAACATGCTTGGCGCATAACAACTGCAACTTGTGTAGGATCAACCTGAGACTATATCACAGTTATTGGTGCTTCAGTTTGGACAACCATAAGAGTTTGCATGGATGACATACTTTGTGAGGCCTCTATTATGAATCTATCAAAGCTCATAATGGAGGTACCAAGTAGAGGCACTGACACATCTAACAAACTAGGATATGTAGAGTATGAGTAAAAAAAATTCGCTAGGTTGACATGAGGACTTTCAAGAGGGGATTCAATGGTTGATGAAGAAACAATAGTTACACTTGGAGCTACAGGAGGAACATAGACTGTAGAAAAGGAATTAACAATAGTGTCTATGAGAGACATAGGAACATCCAAAGAAAGAATAGATGCATGAGAATGAACCACGAGAGCAACTTGTGTTACCGTTGTAGGAAGAATCTCAGGAACATTTTCTTATTGAGATTCCTCCCCAGTCTCAACAACTTGTATCTGCTTCTGCTGCTTTCCCTTTCCTTTATTTGATATCTCCTTCAAAGGCACATTCACAACCCTTTTACCTTGATCTTAAGCCTGGTTCTAGAAGAAGATGCACCTTCTTTGGTATTCATCCTTATTTCAGATTTACTCCCACCGAGCCCTATTGTATCATCACTTGATCTAGCTTTAAGCTTTATTTTTTTGACACCTCGTCTCTTTAACCAAGCATTGATATTGGCTAAAATAAACTAAAATCTATCAAAGATTGACATGCACTCCCTGTGTGACCATTGGATTGGTAGAATAGAAAGATCATCAATTCTTTGCTCTACATATTATGGATCAAGGATCTCTTTGTCATCCACCATCCCTTCTATAATTTTGGTGAAGTTCAGGTCTATAAGTTGCTCCAGGGTAAGTCTAATGTAGTCAATCCTCCAGATGTCATCCTCTTTACAAAGATCAATCCAAAAGTCCCCAAGGCGATGAACACGAGTAAAAGACCTTTTGATTTTATCTTTCATCCCCCTATAATCAAAATCTTTTCTCACCTCAAACTTTTTTAGTCTGATCTCCTGTAGCTATGTTTTCATGGTCTTAGCTCTTATTGAAGTTATAAGAAAATATCCTCCGATCAACAGTGGCTTATGAGAAGATATGTTAATCCCTGACTTATGTTGGGTTACCTGATATGCATGAACAACCATCAGTTGCCTTGCCAATTCCATGAGAGTGATCCTGTCAGTAGGATGTCGAGGAAGCATGTATGGGTAGTCATCAAAACAACCAACTCTTATAAATGTGAAGGTAGGAAACTGGAGAAAGTGTTGGAGATTTGATTCTGAGCAGTTGATTGATTGTATGCTTGTCATTGATGACAACATATAATACACAGTAGTAATTCTATATGTACTTATCAGAATGATCATATGAAGACTTGCATGGATAGATACATGTTGTTGACATGTTTATTATGTTATGTTCATACACGCAGACCCAGATATGATGTTTCAGTAAAGTTATGTAATTATGTTATTGGCAGTTACAGTTCTGG
>MU226281.1:1350449-1365741 GCA_018584345.1 Thuja plicata | reverse complement strand
CCTCGCCTTACCGATGGCTGGTGAGGTTTATGGGAGAACAGGCTGGGGTTCAACGCAGTTGGACAAGAGCAGAGCTAGGAACGCTCAGGGAAGTATGCGCGGTGCATACAGAGGAAGGCTAGAACTAAGGAGGTTCGGCATGTACGACCATTCCGCGGTGTGCATGTTTAAGGCAGTCAGGTTGGATACTTGAGAATGGAGATAAGGCGTAGTCTGAAGGCAAGAAAGGGGCTCGTCCGCAATGGGAGCCGCGATTAAGGCTTGTCAGTGCCGCTCGGGGTTGGATTTCCATGGGGTGGCACCATGCTGAAATCTAGCCCCCTGACAACAAAAATAAGGCAACATGAAACATGTAACTTGAAATATAAACCAAGAGAGTAGCAAAGGAGATATTTAGACATTGTTTTTTGTAAACAAGGAATAAAACAAAACAAGTTCATCAACAAAATTTGTAAATCTAAACAACAATAAAATAAATAATTGTGATATTCAATAACAAAATCAAATTAATAATGTTGCCCTTCCAAAATTAAAATACACAATTATTTTATTCGTAATAACAAGTCATAACTTCTGATAAAGGATAAATGAACAAACGGCATTGTTGAGATGTGTACAATATGGTTTATTGCCCCCTCCTCTTACCATTCTTCTTGGTAAGAGACTTGGTATTGCTGGAAGAGCCCTGAATATGATAATATGGGTTAGCAAATGTTTGAGACAAGCAACACGAGTTTAACTTCTATTCTCATCTAATAAATCGCCAAAGGATTGAAATATGTCTTACATGTTCAGGTGCTGGTTCTGAAGTCCGTTGCATGACGAACACTTCCACACGTATACCCTATGAAGAAAACTAATATTTGGAATTACTTTAACATATTTAATTCTTAATTATATATTCCTACCAATATTTTTTTACAATCAGCATGTGTAAATTGCTTTTCCATAATGATAAGCATTTTGAAATACCCATTAAAACACACTAGCCCAGTCAAATAAGAGTGCTGAATATTGAATTAATCAAGTCCCAAAAGGACGCTGCGCACAATGAGTGTATAGTAGCAGAAACAAAATAACTACAGCCCATGACGAACACAAGCAGAAACTTTAGTCCCTCTAAATTCATAATAATTAGCTATAATCAATTGGTAATACATGTGCACTAAAAAAGAGTGTCATCTTTACAAAGATGGAACTTCTCACCTCTGTCAAGTAGAAGAACAATGCCATAATTAAACCGACCTTTGATATCCATTTAAATGCTTTATTATCTCCACATCTCTCAAATATAAAGTAGAAGAACAATGCCATAATTAAACCGACCTTTGATATCCATTTAAGTGCTTTATTATCTCCACATCTCTCAAATATTTAGTTTAGTTTAATATCATCCTGTCATCCTGCATTAATTGTTCATTCTAGATGATAAGATGCCAGTGACATTATTCGCGTGCTACAAGAGAACTAAACAATTAAGTACATCTTGCGAGACATGCAATTCTATATACGGCTGCTCTAAAGGTTTTCTGCTTTGAAATGGCTTCATAAATGGATACAAGGTTCTTTAAGGGCAAATGGATACAAGGTTCTTTAGAAGCAGGTTTACATGTTGTTGCTTTGCTTAGCCCAGGGTATGTTCTTTTTAGCTTAAGGTATGTTTTTATACTATTGCTTAGTTTATTTTGGCTAGCAATGGCTTCTCAACTTTTTAAAGAGATATTGATGGAGCTGGTGATCCCATGAATATGTATTTTGTTTGTTTATTTTCAAACAGAAAATTTGGAATTTGGATTAATTATTTTAATAATAATTTGCACAAAGAAAAATAGAAATAAAATTTTAGAAAAAAGGAGGGAAAGATATTTGTGGAGCCGTGTTGTATTTTTGACAATATGCAGCCACTGCTTATTTCCAGCCCCCCTCTTTTCCCACAGCTTATTTTCAAGTTCTAAATAATAGCCACTCCACTAAAATAACAAAAGATTATAAATTATCCTTTTATCACACTTTATAATTTTCATGGGAACACTTAAGTACTTAAATTTAAGCACAAAATGTACTTAAGCAGCGGCATGGGAGCATGAGGTTATTTTTCCTAGCAAGCTTAACTTTTTGTGGCACAATTTGTGGAGTTGGTAGCCTCATAAATGGTAATGTTTGTTGCTTAATTTTAGGCAGTCTTAAATATTATTTTTAAATCAAAATTTCAATCGTTTTTATTGTAAATAAATTTGAAAACAAAATTGTAGGCAAATAAAAAGTTGGAAAAAAAATAGAAAAGACATGTCACTTTTTTCAATAAGCAGTTGATGCTTATTTCTAGCACCCTCCTTTTCCCCACAACTTATTTTTATTTGCTAAAAAATAGCTGCTCCACAAAAATAGGAAAAGATTCTAAATTTTCATTTCCCCACAAATTTTATTTTGCATGGGAACATTCTACTGCTTAAATTTAAGCAAAAAATTCATTTAAGCAGCAGCATGGAGACATGGGATTATGCTGCCAAAAAAGTAAATACAAGCAACATTTTTCTTTAAAGGGTTAAGTAAATGCAAAAAAGACTAAGTTACCGATTCGGGTGCGGGTGCGGTATATGAGTGCGCGAATTTTTTTTGGGGGGTTTTGGATGCGTTTCTATATATATGCAAAGAAATGCAAAAAATATACAAAATTAAATCATTTGATAGTATGATACTTCACCGTTGATCAAGATATCTGATAAATATTCAAATTTCAAATGCCATATCATATACCGTTATACGTCTATGTTCAGGATTCCAATGCAAAACAAAAAATTATTACAATTACGAAATCAAAATTTAGTTCATGATTCAATGTTCGCAAAAAAATGTTAAAAACTGATATAAAGCACAGGTTATAAAGTGCTTTTAAGTTGTTTTTTTTAAAAAAATATCAAAATATGAGGCTGGGCGTGCGGATGCATCTAGATGCCCTGTGGATGCTCACAAGAAGCACATCCAGGGCACCCGGATGCTCTCTGGATGCGTTACAACGCATCCAGAGAGCATCCGGATCTGCATCCACATCCGTCTGCGCATCCAGCCCTAATGCCAGCGAATCAGTAACTAAGAAAAAAGAGAAAGCAATGTTTCATTATTGAGAAAATAATATTTTGTACAATTTCCATCATTTATTTCATAAGTTAGGGGCATGCCTTCGCCAATCTTTACAACCTAAAATTCTAGTTTGTCATGCGTCAACTTGAGCGTTATTTCCTAACTACTATAAAACCTCTATCAAAATAGAATTTTACGTAGCAAAAACTAAGACCATTACATAGTCCTAGATTATTCAAATCTCCAATCTTTAGTCTTAACTATAAGATCTGGATTTCATGCCAGCTTCTGAATCTCCATGAAGCTAGATTCAATAAATTAATCATCTGTATATACTGTAGAGGTAGGTTCTTTTTAGTTTCTTGTAAAGCACCTGGGCAGCACACCAAGTTAGACAATATAACGTCAAGCTGCTATCATTTCCATAGAGGTACAATTATGCTATCACCTAGAAAATCATTTATGTCAAGTCAACCAACCAAAGCCACTAAAACCTGTTAGAACTCTACTTATTCACTTGCAGCACTCCCTTTATTTGTCAATATATATATATATATAAAACTGTTAAAAAAATGGTGACTATTTTTTTATTTCTGTCAGTATATTGGAACCGAAGTGTGCAATTAAGGGCAATCTTGAAATTCAAGCATCACTCAAGAATCATTTGACGGCCATAGATGACCATCAAATATAAAGCCTGAGGCCTTTGTTCCTAAGAGAACAGGAACGCAGGAGGATTTGTGTTGAATCTTGTAGTCATCTCTGAAACTTTGCCTCCAATTCCAAATTTATCTTCATTTCATCATTTAGGATTTGGGGCCTTGGCCTGCTTGGCATATCAAACCTTCTAAGCGATTCAATCATAGAACATACTCATTAACTTTTGCCTTTCCATCTTGCGCATGAGTACACATCACAAGAGACTTGGACACATTCTGTGGTGGTCATACTTCCTTGCTGAAAAGATGCTGGAATTCAGTTGAATTTTGCTCTTGGAATATAAGAGAAGGCACTTTCCATAAAAACATCCAGGTATGGATCCCAAATGAAATATACATGCCAATTTATTGTACAACATAAGTGTAATACAACCATACAATCATAGGTATGCCTCTTCTACCAATTGATAAGCTCCTATGCGGGCCTTCCCATTTATATTAATGCCATATAGGCTGAAATACTAATCCATTCCAATTAGCCAAGCCTTGGCTTAGTCACCTCGATTCTTGCCATCAAACTGAGGCATATGTCCATGTAGGTATTGATCCCAAATGAAACTATACATGCCAATTTATTGTACAACAGAAGTGTAATACAACCATACAATCATAGGTATGCCTCTTCTACCAATTGATTAGCTCCTATGCGGGCCTTCCCATTTATATTAATGCCATATAGGCTGAAATACTTATCCATTCCAATTAGCCAAGCCTTGGCTTAGTCACCTCGATTCTTGCCATCAAACTAAGGCATATGTTCATCACTTTCTATAAAGGGAGGTGCCCAAGTCAAGGATTGGCTAATTAAAATGAATTATTATTTCAACCTCCATAGCATTAGTACAAAATGAAGGTCCACATAGGGAGTTATCAGCTAATAGAAGAGACATTAACATGGTGAGATTACATCAAGGTTATAAAAGAAATTTGACCAGAAAACTCTCACTTGGGACCCATTCATGAAGCAAGAAAAAATACCTTAACAACATAAATGTGGTTGTTTCTAAGAAAGCTATATAGAAGGAAAAAAATGAGCCTTGCCGGGGTTTTGTTGTCTCCTTAACTCTTTTGGGTTTTCTCTATGCTTTGTTGGTTTCAAGTAATCTGTCTTTTTGATCTTCCCCTCATCATTCTTTTAGGGAGATGCTGGTCAGATTTGTACATCTAAGCTTGAGGATGAAATTGATGCAATCATGGCAGGAGGCAAGAAAAAGCTGGTTCAGATTATGAAAGGTCCTAACCTATGTATGCCTGATTTGGAAGTCTCACCAATCATGAATCTTAATGTTTTAGAATTTTGGAAAAACGTGTCTTCTTTGCATGGGCAATGTCTGATCTGGAGATTCCTTGGGGCCCAACTTCCTCTACAAGATTTGTATTATTGGGCACAAGCGAATTGAAAAATCAAGGGGCTTTGTGCATAAGGACATTGCCATTGCCATTTTTGTAAATGAATCTGATAGAAGTGGAGTTTTATGTGGCATTCCTTATTTCCTCTGAAATGTTGGTCTTTTTCATGATACATTAGCACACGAGCTCTAAGCCCTTAGAGGAAATTCCTTAGTTGACAATGATTTTGATTTACATGTATGCTCCCTCAGGGGTTTTGGTAGGTGATCACAAAATCCTTGGGAGTCAAATTAGTATGTCTAGGCCATACCACAAAAAAGGTCTCTTTATCTGTGCTAGGATTTGTGTGGAGCTTCATCTCATTTCTATCCTTCTAAAATTTATTACCCTAAAATGGAGAGAATTTGAATGGAATCACATTTTAGATTATGAAAGTTCATGTTTTAGATGTAGATGTTGTCATGAATATGGACACCTTAGAAGAGGATATTCAACTACCCTAAGTACTTCCCATCAAGTAAAAAACCAAGACACTGATAAAGATAAAGATGGGTTCATTAGATACAAGAGGAAGCAAAGTACTAGGAATAAGAACTTTGAGATTAAGTACAATAGAGAAATGGAAGTGGTTACCGCCAAAGTAGGGGGAGAGATTCTAAAAGAAACTCAGACTCAGCTGAAGGAAGTAGAGAAAAATTATGGGATGGTAAGGGAATACAACTTCAAAGGGGATCTAGAAAGGTTCCTTGAGAAACCCGAAACTAATTTGGAATTTTCTATAGACTCAAGAGAGGAGATAAAGGCAACTAAAGTATTATAATGTTCCTTTAATGGTCATGGTAGTCTTTAGTTTATTAGTAATTTCTATTTTCAGTCTTAGTTGCCAATTGTTTCGTTTAGAAATTTTGTCTTTGTAAATTTCTATAAGGAGACTTCATCTCCATTGTTTAATATACCAAACTATTAAGTTTTGTAACATGGTATCAGAGCTGATGTAGTTTTTCAGAATTTTGCAAATTTTTTAATAATAAAATTGACCCTCTTTTGATCTGGATTTTTTTTTCTAGAAATTTGTCTTTTGATTTTTTTTCGTTGGAGGATGGTTCTTTAATCCTCTGAAAATCGAGGTTTTTTTTTTTGTTTCTGTGTTCGCGTTTTTCTACTCCCATGGGTTTTCAAAATTTATAGGTCTTTGTGTGAGCCGATTTTTCTGCAAATTGCGAGGGGCGCCTGACGTTTTTTTTGGATGCATCTTCTATTGGACGCTTGTGAAAGGTTTTACTTGCATCTTCTGCAACCTGTGTCCATTTTTTGGATGTTTTTTAACATGCACACAACCTCTGATTTGGCGTCGTTTTGGAGCTGTTTTTGTGTCAACGGGATTTCTCCATCAATGCAGCACGATAACCCGCCATTTTTTTGTCTCTAGTGGCTTTGTTCTAGTCACGATTTCCTTCCTGTGATGATGTTTGGTGTTTTTCTGATAGCCTGCGGTTTCTTTTGATCTTAGTGTCATTTTTTTGGGCACCACTTCCTTTGATGGAAGTATTTCCTTGCAATTACCCGTGTTTTGCTCACACACGGGTGTGTGCTCATGATGTGTTGCATTTGGTGAAGTGTTCAAATTTTTTTTTTGGGCATTTGTTCTTTTACTGCGAGCTAGGGTTTTCCAACTCTCTTGTTGCAGTTTTGAGGCATTTTGATGGTATTCTCGACCTAGGGTTTTGGAAAATTTCCGAGCTTTTAAATAATTTTTCCCTTAAAAATTCTAGGAGGTTTTATAATTTTTTCCTCAAATATGCCTTGGTCAAGGTTTCCGTAGTTCGAGAGGGCTCTTTGGTTTCTGGAAAGGTTTTACCGTTTCTTCCTTAAAAACGATGTTTTGTATGTTGATCTGTGTCTCAATTTTTGTGCTAGCTAGCTGTTTGGTTTTTCGATTTTATCCTCAAAAATCGTTTCTAGGTTCTATAATTAGCAAAGTTGCATGAGATTCCTTAGTGGGATTTTACCGTTTTTCCAGAAAAAATGATGATTTGTAATCTTGGGTTTGGCGATTTTTTTCCTCGAAAATATGACTTTTTGCAATCTGTTCTGGGGCGTTGTGCTCATCTTCAAAAGTTTGGAGGGTTTGCCAATTTTTCCTCGAAATCGTGGAAGCTGTTCTCAGTGTGTCTTTGGCTACATGGAGGGACAACTGTATTATCCAACATCAAATTGGACGTTTTGTGATGATTTCTAGTCAGAAGTTTTGCAGATTTTGGGAGGGTTAGTGGGAGACTCATCTCAGTCGCAGAGTCAGTGGTAGGCTCGTCTCTTGTTACAGAGCATTTTTAATCAGCAACAACAAAATGTTCTGATGCATTTATGACCACGAGACATGCACATTCTTCTACAGGGTAGTTAGACAATGACCATTAAGGGAGGGTATTAAAATATTGTAATGTTTCTTTAATGGTTGTTTCAGTTAGTCTTTAGTTTATTAGTTAGTTTCTATTTTCGGTCTTAGTTACTGATTGTTTTGTTTAGAAACTTCGTCTTTGTAAATCTATATAAGGAGACTTCATCTCCATTGTTAATATATCAAACTATAAGTTTTGTAACAAAGGCAACCTATTCCATAGGAAATGCCCCATACGAGAAGAATAACAAAATAAAGTAAAGAAGTATTTTGAGATCTTGGAGGGATTTTCCTTAGATCAAGAAAGCAATGGAAAATATTTAAACCATAAGAATCTGAGAAAAAAAAAAGACACTTTGAAAGCAAGAAAGAGTGTATAGATGTATAATTATGTTGCTATTTAGAATGCGGCCTTGGCTTGTGTTACAGGTGGTCACTAATCTCAATTGGAGGATATCTTGGTAGGCACCAAGAAATCTAAGCTATCCTCACGAAGAATCTTTCTTAGAATATTTGAGGATTAAATTTTCCATCGAAGAGGCAAGCACTCGAACATCTCTCGAAGAAACGCGATCCAAGTATTGTCTTCCTCTGAGAAATTAAGATGTATAATACTCAACAAGTTACAATGCCTCTCACGTTTGTGCTCTATTAGTCATGTTTTGGATTGAATTCCTATATCAATACTTATATTGTTGGCCGGTAAACAAAGGTTCGAAATATGAATCTTGGAGGATAGGTCCTACTTTAGGCATGTCATCTAAGGGCTATAAGAAAATATAACAATTTATTCACCAGAAAAGAGGAGAGATAGATAAGGTAAAGAGGATAGGAGATATAAGAAATATACATAGAGGCTATCAAGCAGCTTTGAGAAAATAATGCACAATCATGAACCCAAGAGCTTGCTATTAGAGGGAAGTTGTAGCACAAAGGCTCCTACTCTAGCAAAACCTCCCACAAACCCTAGACCAAAGCCGGATTTAGCTAACATAACAATCAAGCTTGAAGACAAGTTTAGAGAGTTCTAAAATATCTCGGATAATATCCTATCCTTGAACAATAATTATTTAGAGAGAATAGTTAATAATAATGTAGGTAAATTAAAGGAACAGGAAAAGGAGGGAGTTAATTTGTACTTGGGCGCAGAGGTGTGGCAGTTAACTAATCAAATGTCATTTACTAACAAAAGAGAAAAGACAGGTTATGGAGAGTTACAAGCCCTAGACAAGGACCCATCCCCTACACGGTTTAAAGCAGGAGAATTGTGTTAGAAAACTCACAAAAGCAAGAAAAAAAGGAAGCAAGTAGGGAGAAGGAAATCCCTTGGAAAGAAATATTGGGAGAAGAATACTTTGACATGCAACTTGAAAGAGATAAGGGCAGAGAGACAAGGCCCCAGAATAACATCAAAAGGGAGCAAAAATTGGTAAAACAACTGGTATCTAAACCTAAGACATCACAAAATCCTGGATAGAGTTCGCAAATGATGGAGATAGCAATCAAGATATCTGTATTTAGAACTGATACCACCAAAGCCGTGGAGTACGTTTTTCTGTTGGACTCAATATGGCAAAAAATGGGAAATTTTGTAGATAAAGCTAGTCAGTTGGACTTCGTAGGATCCTTAAGGAATGAAGAACTAGAATGCTATATTAATAATCATCCCAAGCACTCAACAACATAAGATACTTGTAACAAGAAATTCCTAGCAAACTTTGGCACCTCAGAAGTCCTAATAAAAGGTGCTACAAGAATGGGAAACTTTAAACAAAGTGACAATGAATCTATAAAAAGCTACAATGAAAAGTTTAAGGAGGCATGTAGAAGTTAGAAGAACCGTTAACTGAGAAAGACAAGATTGAATGGTTTTTGTTTGGACTAACAAAGGTATCAGAGCAAGACTAGATTGTAGAGAATTTGAAAAATATGGTAACCTAATCACCATGGCCTACCAGATTAAAGACCAACCCTATAGTAAACTAGAGTAGGATAGAAGCTGAAATACTTGAGGATTTATAAGTATATAGGTTAGTTGTACACCAGGAGGTTCGGGCTACAGAGTCTAAGCAACCAAAAAGAATATGTTGTACCTATTGTAATCGGGAAGGGCACATTTAGAATGAATGCCCCAAAGATAGAGCAAAGAACACCTTAGCAACAGTTAAAGCAGTCCGACAAAATTCAATGTATGATGCCATATGTCAAGAATGAGAGCTACACCTCATTGAGGATTGCCCAAAGAATAGACCCCAAGTTCGAAGTGGACGAAACCAAGGATATTAAGCAAATCGGGGTTGCTATATCTGTAATATCAAATACCACCTTGACAAGATAACCAGAATGCCAATGCTATGCAGAGTAACCAAGAAGGCTATCCAGATGATTACAGACAATCAAGCTATCGAGGAGGTAGAGGAAGAAACCGGAACAACAAGAGAGAAGATGCTACTTGTTCAATTGTGGGAAGTTGGGTCACTATGCATCAAAATGTTGGGCAGAGAAGAAACAAACGTGTACATTTTGTGAACAAGACAACATATTTTCATATGATGTTGAAAGAGCAATCTATTTGAACAAAGAAAATAACTTTCCTAGAGTGATGAACTACAAAGAGGAAGGGTGATCCAGAGGATACCCCAAAAGGGCATAACAGGATGTCACATTATGGATGACTGGTCCTAGGACACTTCTAATAGAAGATAACTCCAGGGAAGAAATAATCATGAAGTAGAAAAAGAAATCTGGAGGGAGAAAGAAAGCCAAAGTTTTGACCAGACGAGGCACTAATACTGAGACATTAAAAAACTACTAGCGGAGGAAGGCTTTGAGGAATATTATAGTTTGGAAGAGGAAGAAGAAGAGGAAGAACTGGAACAATTCCAGCCCAGTAAAAGACAACATGAGAAGGTGGTTGAATAAAAAGGAAGTGAGCTATTTTATAACAAAAGTGAAAATACTGAAAGACTTAGCTACTATAGCCAAACAGAAAGATCTGGTAGTAAAATTGAATCAATGGGATAAATATTGGAACAAAAAGAAGCAAGTAAACCAACTATCAAAAGATTGAAATTGGAAGAATGGTCACTTATTGACTAAGTTCCTGGTTCGGATTCAGATTTAGATTCAGGTTTGAAATTCGTTCAAACTTTTTTTGGGTTGGGTTCGGAATTCATTATGGGTTCGTTCGTACAAGAAAAATTATATATATATATATATATATATATGCAGCAAATAAGTTAATACACCACTATGCTAATATTAAAGTAGCATAGCAAAATACACCACCATATATATTAACGTTTTAGTCCAAATGACATAAAACAACCTTTTTGGCCTTTTTGGTGGTCACTTTTAGGGTTGGAGGGTCGAATAGACCAAATTAGGCAAAAAAAACTTGTTAAAAAAGGAAAAAAAAATTGTTTTTGGACCAAATTCAGCTCGGGTTCGTCCGCTGGAAACCAAATTCGCTCCAAATTTGCTGCAAATTCCTCCCGGGTCCTCCTGTCAGAATTTGCAGCAAATTTAGCTGACTATGGCAGAATTAGCAACAAATTGGACAAGGACCAAAATTTGTGCATTATCGAACCTGACTTGGAGGGGTCTAGGAGTGAATTAGGTAACTTAGCTTATTGATTAATGTTCAGTTAAATGATCACAAAGTGATGTCATGGTGGACTTGGAGAAACTAGGGAGACCAAAGCTTGTGAAAACATCAATAAAATATTAAAATATAATTCTAGTTAACGGTTCCAGAATGGAAACATAAGGTACTTGGAAGAATGTAAAAGGAGTCAAATGATATATAGACTTTGAAGTAATTGAAATGAAAGAACCATTTAACACCTTCATAGCTCGACACGAACTAAGATGGTTTGCGAATTCTAATGGAATTGTGGACTCCCAAAAAGAGGAAATCTCATTTGTAGATGCTACTAGAGTAGTGCATATTCTGCCCCTGGCTTCTTCTTACCTCGTAATGGTGGTTTATCTGTCCCGGTTTTGATTACATGATAGGTATGGTACTGGCGTTGCTTTTGCTTCTTGGGTAAATTGCCTTCTACATGATCTAAAAGAAAGGGAAGGTTTGTTCTTTCTTGGGCATGATCAGTGGAAGCAAAGATTTGATTGTGCAAACTGCCTCCCTCTCCTTTTTCTCTGCCCTTCTCAGATGATAGAATTTACTCAATTTCTAAACTTTTGAAAGGACGAGAAGAGGACAAATTAAATAGTGAAGGGGAATTAGAATTAGAAAGTGACAATTGCAGCACATACAACAAAGTTTTGGAGGCATGGATACAAAGCGAACTAGAATTGACATCCTAGAGAGTCTATGAATTCCAAAGAGCTTTCCTCATACATACCAAACCTAACATTAGAACCAAATGCAATAAAAACCAGAAGCCTACATTATTTAGACTACAAATTAAACCTAGATGCACACTCACAAAACAAAAGTATACCAGACTATGGTGATTCCGGCTAAGTTATAAAAGAAACATCAGAACATGGATAGCATGCAAAAGAACACCTTATCATTATAGAAATAAAAGAAGAGTGCCTCGGATGCAAACCAATAACCTAGGCTTGGAAACCCTCAAACTAGAATGAATGTACATGGCACTGGACAAAACAATGCAGATGAGTCAACATAGACATCATTAAGTATCCCATAGTGTAACATATTGTATCATAAATGACTAGAAAAAGTAGGTTGCAACAGCTGGAAAAAGATAGCCGTAGAAATATAATGGACAAAAAGGGCAGGAAATGACTAGCAACGACTATAGTAATAAATAAGGTTGAAGTAGAAAGTCTACA
Organism: Thuja plicata; assembly: GCA_018584345.1. Classification (NCBI taxonomy): domain Eukaryota; kingdom Viridiplantae; phylum Streptophyta; class Pinopsida; order Cupressales; family Cupressaceae; genus Thuja; species Thuja plicata. The sequence continues at coordinate 1,353,372 of MU226281.1, read as the reverse complement.
AAAAGACCATCACCCCACTTAGTCACTCACTTGCCTCCTTAGCTATTGTGTGCTCACATTAAGATCACACTCTTGCAAAATCAACAGTGTGTTTAGTTACAAAACCTTAAGCTATCCCAACCTACTCTGTTTAGTTCACAGTCATGGTCGTCCCCACTCTGATCCCTACTACTAAGCCACAAACGAAGTATAAGAAATACCTTTACAAAGCTATGATGATTGACCCAAATGGCACTTTTTCATGAGTTCCATTAGAGGTTGTCTACATAGAAGATGTCTAGAAGTACATACACTCTCCACTAGAAGAAATAGATTATACCACTTTTAGGAGCTCCAACGAAGGGGATTGGCCAATACACACTAGAATGTGCAAATATCAAAGCCAAGATGGTAGATGTTTGAAAGATTTTCTGGATTTCACTCTGGAGGAGTGGGTACGGTTAAGTACTAAGCAGGCTCCATAATGAGTATTTGTACCTTGACTAACCCTACCAGATTACCAAGGAGGCTATCCAGATTGTTACTAGATTGTTGGCAAAAGGAGATCTCCCACCAAAGAAGGGGATCAAGAATATAGAGATAGAGAAGCTGACTAGAGCTACCCATTGATGACCAGAGTGTGATTCTTTGTCATAATACCCTGTGTTAACCCGAATATTATTATTGGCATGATCCCATAAAATACATTTTTAGTATTATACTTCTATGGAATTAAAATGCAAATTAAATGTTGCATTTTGTAAAGAGGTATTCTGAAATGTTTTAAATGATTTGGGTGAAATTTAGGGTTAAATAGAATTTAAATGAAACCAAAGATAAAATTGTATTATTTTTATTTGAAAATTTTAATTGCTCTAAAAGGGGAAATCAGGCTTGTTGTATTGTTCATTCATTGTTTTTTAGATGGATTTTGGCTCTCCAAAAACCTTCTTCCTTACAAAATTATTCTTTTGATTTGGGAATGCGATTGTGGGTGAAATTGAGTGGGAATTTAAGCGATGGGATAGGAATTGTTGTGTGATCATGTGTGGAGTTGGAATCTTTCTCCTTCTTGACATTTGTGAAGCTTGGGGCGTTTACTTGGCAAAATTCGAGGTAAGTCATCAAATTCTCCTCCATTGTTTATAGTTTCTCATTTTGAATTATAGGAATAGGATTAGGGGAGTATCAAACGCTCCCAAATTTCTTTTAAATTTTGAAATTTCAATGTATTTTATTTGTTTAATAAATGTTTTTTAAATTTTCCAAAATAAATACGCCCTTATAATGCCCAATTTTTCAAGAATTGCCCAAAATTTGAAATTGGTGTAGAATGGTTGTTTTTCATGTTTGGATCAAAAGTGTATCATTCAATTTTTGAAGCCATTTAATGGTGGAATTGCGAATTTGTTAGTTTTAGTGTGAAGCAAAATGCATGAAATTTGATTATTTTATTGAATTATGATGCATTTGAATGGGGAAATGATGATCGATTCTCTTAACACTATAATTGTTGTCATATATGATAGGTTCTATGACAATTGTAGGATGCGTAAGAGGATGTCATACCTATATTTTTTTAAATGAAGCACCCGAGTTTGAAGACATGTGTGAGGGGCTAGAGAATCTTGGACAAGTGTCCATTGCATCCTTAGAGATGTTGGAAAAATGTGCACATAGATTTGGATGCCCCCTCCTTCAGCTTGATCTAAAAGCTACTTCAAACTTGTAAATCTTTATATGTAATGTGTAATTTGTGTGGGTTTGAGAGAGGAGTGAGGAGAACTGTTCTTTGCAAGGTTATGATGTCTAATTTCATCCAGAAGAGCAAGATGTAGTATAAAGGCTTAGAGTTTGGAAGTGTACTGTAAAAGTTTGTTACAGATAAATACATTGGTTTAATGATATAAAGTGTGGGTTTTTTTAAACCCCAAAGGGTTTTCACAATGTATATTAGTGTTTAGTCTCCTTTGTCTATGTTTCCTCTACTGTTCTTCTTTCATGTTTTTGAAGTGTTGATTTACATGTCATTATGTTGCCAAAATTTTATTAGATCTGTAAACTACATTATCTTTCCTATAAGGTTTAATGGCTGGGAAATTACCTATGGTTGTTTCCATTTTTATGGATGTAGTATGTACTCGTATCAGGTTGTTGAACATTTGTTTAAAAGAAACATAGGATATTGATGAAATATCCCAAGTGGATATTTACTCTGCTGCTGCTATAAATTTTACTTATATAATTTTGTTCTCCTGTAATTGTTTTGATTATCTTGCAGAACTAGACGGAAGTTGCAGAAGGAATGATTTCATTTGATATTTTCAAAATAACTTGGTACAATATAAAGACAGTAACAGCAACAAATAGATAGTAATAACAGTGAATTGATACAAGCATATGAAATTCTGGAAATACTTCTATTTGTCCCAATAAGTGTAATATCAAATCGAATGAAGTGTGGTACCTCCAATACAATCAGCGTTTGGATGTATAAGCTGCTAGCAGCTGCAAACTCCAACAATTCTGCCCACAAAATCCAACGCCCAGCTGATATAGATGGCTGAACGTCTCTACTCCCAATGGCCCGCGCCAAAAAGATACAACTGCTGAACGCTGCAAAGATAACCTCCAGTTTCTCACGCCAATGATATGATTTGCTGTAGTAACGCCATCAATATCAAATCTTTGTGCAAGAACCAGCAAAATCCGATCCAGTTGAGGGCTCTGTCCCAACTCAATCAACTCTCGGCCTAGGGTTTGACGTCCTAGTGAGGGAATGCTCAATCCAGATCTAAACGCCACAATATGTTTTCAAAAATGTTCAAAGATGTAAAAGATATCCAAAGAATGACCCAACTTCTCCTTTTATCTCCCTCTCAAAGCCAATCGAACCCTAAAGGAAGAATATGCCTTTTTTCTTTATTATAAAATGGCATCTTTT
>MU226281.1:1330342-1349816 GCA_018584345.1 Thuja plicata | reverse complement strand
TGAAACCATGGAATGGTCCAGTGGGACCTCACATCTGGAAACTGCCACATCCTCCTAAAAAGTAGGGATATCCCCTAAAATCTAGGAACTGCTCCAAACTGGCTCCAAACTGCTTGTAAGGCCAAAACCTAGTCACTGTATGCACTGAATGAGTCCCTATCCATCTCCGCTAGCCTACGAGACTCCAATGATAGGCCAACTCCTCCATCTCTGATGTCCACTCTAGAAAGGGGACATGACAATTGAAGGCGCATATTGGATCTCAAATGTCTTTTTAGATTCATCTTTCCCTTTTAAAATACTTTATTATGTCTTATATCAATCATGTTGACATTGGCCTTTTTCGTTAGAAATTCGATGTCTTCATGGTTTCTAGGTCCAAACCATTTGCACAATAATTGCACCTTGTTCTACTTTTTCTAGCAATCTCTCGTAAAGTGTCCCCATTGACTACATTGTCCATATTGTATGATAGGGCATCCTTTGGGGTCGTATTGTATTTGTCTTTGACCTCTTCTTTGATTTTGATAACCTCTTAGAAATGCATTAGGCGGCTTTGATGGAGTGGATTGCTCTCCCTATGTAAAAAGCATGTGTACTCCTATAGTCTTCAAATTGTATGGGAACTCCTTTATTGAATGACCCATTATCTAGCAAATCTCACAGAACATCTTTCTAGGACAATTACATTGTGTGCCCCTCAATTTTATGCTCAATACACCATAGTTCGTTAGTTTATTCATTTGTTTTTTTCTCCACCTTCAATTCTTTAATTTGTATATGAAAAAAGGAAATTGTTGAATCCATGGCTTTTGCTGAAATGTGGTTTTAAAGTAGCAAAATAGAGTTTCAGTAAATTTAACTTTAGTAAGCTGAGAAATGATAAACACCATACGATATAATTTCATCGAGTCAAAAACATAGTCATACTTTCCAAAACTCGAAAACATCATCCTTACACAAATCTGGAAGAAAAAAACCAATTAATTGTTAGTGCTCAAGTCATAAGCCATGCACCTTCTTATAGTGCAAGCCTATGTTTATACCTTACCTCGCTTGGTATCATCAGCATCTCCGTGAAGAGCATTGTCCATTTTTCAAATAATGGAAACTGTTTGCACTAAACACAGCGGATTACACATGAAGAAAAAAAAAATTATGCACCTGCCCAGCAGTTGTGCTCATGAATAGCTAGAAATTTTGTGTGGCTAATCAATTACATACCCTATTTAATGCAACTTTAAATATCATTCATTTGTTCTGAAATCAGTGGTTTACTCAAGCTCACATCAAATCTTCAAACTCAAAATGGGAATGATGACTTCTACACAAAATCGTAAAAGTTAAATACCATCATAGCAACAAAACTCAATTGAGGATCTATGCTTAGTAATACAAATAATCGATTCTGGAATACAATATATACAGATTTTACTTGATATTTTTTTAAAAAAAAGTGGTTCTAGTGGAGTAATTTCTTAGGACATTACCTAACTAGTTAAAAATTAGCATTTTAATTTTTATTGCATTACAATGAAATAGCTTATAACGACCTCAAATAAACAAATTACCTCCATTTGGACATCCAAGTGCTTGAGCAATCTCAGAAACTGGTTCTGATTGATTTCAACTTCTTTTCTCATGAACCTGCCCTGAGCCATCAGAACTACAAGTCCTGCATACATATGGTGTTAGAAGTCTGGGAAAACAAAATAAAATCTTACATCCTCACATGAAGCACCTTATTTCCAAAAAATTAGTTCAACAGTTCAGCATAATGAAGTTAAATGACTAGCCATCTTAATTTGTTGTGTCCATGGTACATCTCACTATTTAGTATGCGAGTACAGGGAATCTCTACATTGAATCTTATTTGATAAATCTTAAAAATGGTATAAGAATCAAATGGAGGGGCAAAAATCTTTGTTCATTCAACACCGAAGTACAGCTCTTGTGCCTTGGAAAGGAACTTCAATATGGGAGATACTCTCTTGTAGTGCAATTTCCATACAGCTGGCTTAACCATGTTAGAATGACATTTTTCTTTCCTGGTTGCTTGAAATAAACTTAGTGAGAAACCTAGTGGGAAAATACAATAAATATTTTAGCAGTCTAAACTGGCATATGGGAAATGCGGCACAACATCATGAAACATGAATCGGCGATAATGGGCTATAACAATCCTCATAATCCACAATCAAATGTTGGTAGAAAAAAATATTTAAAGCCAGATAAAAGCTTATAAGGCATTTTTACCATTAAATACTCTTACAAAGATTATTTCTTACATCATACAGAACAAACAATGTTTTCACATCTACTTTTGACATTTTGTATTTCTCTTTAGGGCCTCTTGAAAGTTAGCATTGGCTCAAAGAATTCACTATCTTGGACTTACATTTTCAGAATTTCCATCATTCAATGTGTTAGCTCCCACAACAACATGCTCCCAACACTCTAAGAAAAGATTAACCTATATTACATGCTAAACTATCTCAAATAAATAACAATCGCAAATTACATCATAAAAACTGATAAATTAAAACTTCTGCTTTTCATTTCATTTTAAACTGAGATAGATTTGAATTCGTTTTCACATGAACATGGATATTACCCAATAACAGATTTAACTACTTTCACATGAACTTAAATAATAACCAAATTATAGATTAACTACTATACCTTTTCAAGGAAATACATAAACAAGACAGAAGAAAATTACTATTTTTTCTTCCATCCTTGAAACCTTGTAAAATTTTTGGCGTAATTGAGAGAGGGAGAGAATCATTAGGTGCTTTACCTCCCAACCATTGACTGCAGTTCTCTGCTCAACTTCCTTTTGGAAGTGGTCTTGCCCTACACGAAGGGTGTAGGCAGAGGCTTAGGTATGATTGCCATTTGAGCCTAGTGTTTAGAACCTAAAACATTCATAATTAGTCACACAAGCTAGGTACCTCCTTATCTAGTATGACCCTTCTAACTAGACTTGTATTTTTGGTTCATGTGAACTAACAGTCACATGCATTTGCATTGCATTACCTTGGCCAAGGTTTATCACTATGCTAGCATTATCTCATGCTATCAGATTTCACCACCCTTACTTGAATTGTATTTAACAACTGAGTCCAACTGACTCGGTCTTAACAACCAACAACCGACTATCTGTCCATGTCTAGTGACATCAACAATCTTACTGTAATGTCCTGAACCTAACAATTGGTCCTTTGTATATGCGCGCACAAACTCCCCTGAAGCCGGTCTGAAATGACCGTACGGGGGTCAACTTGGTGTACGGTGCTAAGGGATGTACAGAGTTGGTCATACGGTAGTTTGTGGTCTGACCATATGGTGAGTGGTGGGGAGGACGGGCGGTGTTGATGTGCCCGCACAGACTGTTGGGTGTACCGTACGGTATGGAGGTGTCGGGTATGGGTTCGTACAAGCTGGTCTATACATGCCGCTTGGAAGCCGTACGGTGACTGAAGTCTTGGACGTGTGGTATTGTTGTTGGTCATACGAAACTTGACAAATATCGTTCGCCTGTCGTTCACCTTCGGAATGGTGAAGTTCTTCTTTTGTCGCCAGGGTATGATATCTGCAAATGCCAGAAAGAGTATGAGGAGTTACGCTCCATTATAGTAAACAATGATAATACTGCAGATCGCTAGGCGGAACAAGAACTGATTGTCACCAAAATCAGCGACGCCACGTATATTTATTTTTTAGACAATGAAAGTACTTCAGAATTACAAAGGCTTCGGACCACAGCTGAGCGAATACAGATCTCCAAATAAATACAATCTAGATTCGGCACACAAGTGAAATATCAGTGTGATATTTCCAACGACAGACTAGGGTTGTTGTGAACCACCGAAACTGAAACAAACCAAATAGGGAGGATCTTTCAACTCCGAAATGGTGGACAACAATTAATAAAAATGGGCCCCCATTAATTAATTAAAGGTCCTTCATAATATTTATTTTAAATAGGGACCAAATAATTAATTAATTTAATTAATTTATTCTCTATCAATTTGGGGACATTACACTTACTGATCTTCAAGGAATGGCGATACACTAACAAGCAACTGCTAAATTGTTAACTGACTTAACGGTCATAACGACCTTCTAGAGAAAGAGAGCCCTAACAAACATTTGCTATTCTTGATTAGGTTTATAGTATGTTATGCATGACTATTCTATTTTTTTACAATTTGTTGAGATTAAATTAACCTTTCTTGCATCTGCATGATTATTGTTTATCTTTCTTTCTATACTGTCCTATTTTTAATTTACAGTGACTCTAGATTTAACCCTTGTATTTAATACCTAATTCAGGAAGAGAAGCTGATAAAATGCCAAGCATAAAATAGAGAGAAGTGTTCATTCCTATGAACATGCATGCTACAGATTTCCTTTTATTGCAGAGTGGTTACAATTCAATTCAGACTCTTGATTTTATGTACTTCTTTGGTTATTTATCATGAACAAGTAATTCAAATTGAATGCAAATGATTCTTGGAAATAATAGAAAATATTTTATCTTTGATGATAAACTTTCCTATGGACAGTCATGCTGTTGATAACAAGATAATGAATTCTTTGTACTATACATATAAAGATTCAATCAGATGACATTTGACTATTGATGACATATTCAATGCAATTATATTTCAATCCATGATCAAATATATTTAATTCAATTGACAAAGCATTCATAACAGAATAAAATTGAATAAGGATCAACTTGCCTGTACAACAAATTAAAGATGAATTCTCTCCACCAGCCCTTGACTCGATACTGGTGCTATGATGGATCAATCGCAGTGATCTTTTCACTTAAGAACACAAATGTATGATGCTTTTGAATCAAATAACTTATGCGACGATTGAATGAGAGACGGATCCTTGCGGTTTGATCCAATCTTTTGATAAAAAGAAGAGCTAAATGGTAAGCACATAGTTCATGGTTCCAATCAATAATTGCATAGCTCAAATTGAGCAATTAATGAAAGAGCAGATGGTTTGAAGATATGAATATCGTAGCAGTCCTTGACAAATGAATTTCATAGTATGCAGAAGCCGCGAGAGCCAAGAAGCTCTCCTCATTGTCGATTCCTTTTATTATTTTCACCATGAAACAATGCAACTCCTTGCAAGACATGGTGGCAAGTGGAGTTACCACCACCACGACCTTTCAAGATTGATAATGAAATTAGGCATATAGCCGTGGAGTTTTGAATTTGAAAATTAAATCATACTTTATATTAATGAGTATATATGTGTACATATACCTATTCATATACATACACTGAAATATTCTAACCACGATTTCCACGGAAGCTTTTCCTTTTGTGTTTGATTTAATTCAATGCAAAACTTGGTTTGTGAATAAAATCATTAAGTGTGAACAATAGCATGAATTGAATTTGAAATGGAATTACAAGAAAGACGTTTTCTCAAACATGCAACAAATTAGAATTAAAGAAATATGCTGGAAACAAGGACTAGATTCTGATTAATACCAGGAGCAGGTGTATCTTCCTCTGAGAGCCCAACAGATGTCTCCTCTTGTTGTGTAGCAACATTGCCTTGCTGGCAGCATCGACGTGGACTTCCACGAGATTGTCGAGAAAGACTTCAACTGGAGGAGCCTTCTTTACTCGAAGCGCCTTGAGTAAGACCATTGTACCAACACCAATCTATTTCATGGGTGTGGGTATTACAAATGTAGCACCACCGATTGAAAGGCTTCCGTGGTGGTAATTGTTGCGGTTGTGGTGGCAATTGAGAAGGTCCCTTGCGTGCTTTTGTCCACGTTGTCATCGGGAGGAGAGAGCTTTTTCCTCAAACTCCTCATGTAAGGATTGGATGGCCTCTTCTTGTTGAAGCAGATTTACCAGTTCTTCAAAAGAAACTTGTTGTTTCATAATATTCAAAGTAATGATAAAGGTCTTGAACTTGGAAGGAAGAGCGCACAAGGTGATTGGAATAAGCAATTTATCCTCCACTGTCTCACCAAGAGCCAGAAGTTCTGCTCGGAGAACAAACACGCGACATAATAAATCTGCAATTTTTTCACCAGCTTGCATATGAAGAGTATGCAATTTAGACTGCAGATGGAGAATCTTAGTTTGATTTTTCGCCTCAAAGATTGTGGAAAGGGCCTCCCAGGCTGCTTTGGACGTGTCAGCATGTCGAATATAAGGTTGAACCTCGTCAGAGATATTGAGAGTGATTAGCATCAACACTTTAGCATCAACCTTGTCAAATTTGTTTTGTTCATCAACATCATTTGGATGCTTAGTAGCACCGATAACAATCTCCCATAAGTCTTCGAAATGAAGAATTGTTCGCATCTTTGTCTTCCATGCGGCATAATTAGTGCCCTTGAGAAGCTGGGTGTATGACAAAAGTGCTTCTGGTGAAGACATGATAATGCCAAAAGAAACTAATATAGAAAAGAGATACTTTATTGATATATTTTATTGATGGAAAATCAGCATACACTTAGTATAAGTTCACACACGTTCTTCTAAGAATGGAAAGAAGCATTGAGATGAGCACAATAGGCTCGTGCAATGAGACTTGAACACTTACAGAGGCGGTCTACTTCATCTTCATCATCTGTATCATAGCCTGCTTCAAGTTGCTTACATAGCTTCTTGGCCTGGCAACGAACATCAAAGAGAATATTTGAGGAGCCCCTTCCAGACCAATTCATCAAACACGAGATTTCCCATGTTTTGGAGAGCATTGAGTAAAGCAAAATAGAATCCAGTGTTGTCGGTTACTGCTCGTTGTGCGATTGCTCTCCACACTGCAAGCATCATCTGGAGAATTTGACGTCCACTGCAAATATCTTTTTATATGACAGTAAAATATAGGCAAAACGTGGTACCTTTTCTGTACAGACATAAAGAGTGTGGGACTCCCAAAGTGATACAAGCAGCACCGTAAAGACAAATGACTGCAAAACCCGTGCCAGCAATAATGCCACAAAAGAAAGCTTTGCTTACTCTTTGTTTGTCACAATAACGACTGAGACTGTTTGGGAACCACAACTGCTTTGAAACCGCTCCAGAAACCGTTCCAATTATGCGTGCAGATTCTGCGATGTTTGTTCCTTCCTTCTCTAATGCTTTTGTTCAGCGTTTCTTTCTACATAGATCAAGTCTTCTGATCGCTACTTCTAAGAATCACGGGAGACGTTTGAGGACTTCTTCACAGGCATATATCAACCAAACTCATTAAGCCTTGCTTTGATACCACAATGAAGTCAAGAAACAGAGAGAAGAAAGTTTGTATTGCAGTGCTAAACGGATACATCACTACCAAATCAATACAACATAAAATGGTAGTTGGTTGGTTACATAATTGATAACCAATAACCAACTACTAAGTACTGCTATTACTAACCAACATGATCAATCCCCACATACCAATATATCTCCCTGCAAATGACACTTTGATATGCTCTATGAAGATATGCAGTGCTAATAGAGCTCTTAATAGTAAAAAGATTCCAGAATGAGTTCAAGATTGATTTATGAGTATATAGGTGTAATGAAGGGCTTAGTAAAATGAAGATTAATCCTATAAAATGACAGAGTCAAACATTAAAGCTAAAAGAATAAATATGTTATGCAATCCAAAAGATATATCATGCAAGGATGATCACAACAAAGACTAAGTATTGTACTCATTCACATAAGTTGGCTACTATGCACACAAAGCACAAGAGCATGAGATTACAACACAAAATGTGGAGTCTACTTAAGCAGTCCAAAAATGCTTCATAGATTTCGTCAAAAAGATTGTAATCTCCCGTTCTTGGGTTTAGTAAATTGGTAGACAATTAGCCTACTTTCCGAGTTCCCATAGGTTAGTTGATAAGAAAAAAGAAACTCCAAAACATGGAAACTGACAAATGCCATGGTTAAAGAAATGGAGAAACTGAGGCAAACTCAGGAAAGACTAAATGTGAAACTTTCAGATCCGGCAACTGTTGATAAGGCAACAAAATATTTGGTTTCCCTTTTCAATAGGTCTTCTTCACAAAAAAAACAAGAGACGCGAGATTTTTACAAGTGAGGCATCCAGAAATCTTCATGGTGAATTTGCAGTAGCTACTGATCATTGTGGAGATGTTCCTATGCTTAGTGGGTCAGCCACTAGTCCTATTTGCACCCATGAGGGTGGAGGCTCTTTACAGGGACATGTGGATGTGCCCGATTTATTGTTGGACAATGGTACTGAGTTTAAGCATCTTGAGCATATCAGAGATAGTGACACAGAACAAGCTGATGACATGTTCACTACCATTGATGGTTGTTTTACATCGATTGGTAGTAGTACTAGTGTTACAGGGTCTGATTTTTAGGACAACAGTCCTTTATGTGAGCCTGTTGATGATGTTGTGGATAGTGTGAGTGCGGAGGATGTTGTCGATGCCACTATGGATTATGATTCCATAGATGATGGTGTTGTCTTTGAGGACTGCGAGGAGGATATGAGCTTTGACAGCTCTGATTTTATGGCAGCAGTCACAGTGTTGGCTTAGTACAGGAGAATACAGTTTTTTCCTGTATTGAGGATATGAGCATGGAGCTACCTAGCGATGACACCCATGATTGGAGTGTTACGGAGGAGTCAAGTGATGTTGATTCATGCCATAGTGTGGTTGATTCACATGATGATATTGAGTCATGTATGTAGCCGAAGGTAGCAGAGGGGTCTTTGTTAGACGATGTTGATACTAGCATTGTGGATACCTCTGATGTTGGGTATGAGGATGATGTGTGCTGCAGTGAGTGGTTTATTATACCAGATATTGAGTGTTGACTCAGAGTTATCATCTGATGGTGATGGGTCCCAGGATCCTCTTTTATAGGGACTCACGGATGAGGATGAGGAAGCAGATGTGTGGCTAGAGTTTGATACAACAGTGGTGATACTTCTTCAGATGAGGTATTTGTAGAGGTACCCAGTGGCGATACTTTGTTGGTGGATATGTGCGAGGTTGTTAGCGCACATGAGGAGAGTGACCATGAGGTGAGTTTGGTAGACACAGTTTCCTACCACAGTGCGATTAGTGAGACAGAGAGTGTACAGGGGAGCCAGGGCATGCAAAGGCATTTTGTGTCCAGACAACTGAGGGTGAGCGATAGAGATATTAATTCATCTCTTGAGCATTATGATGCTATTTGGCAGTTGTTGGTTGTTTATGGTTGGGGTGCTCCTATGACAGATGAGCACTGTGGTAGCTACCTTTCCCTAGCAGAGATTCATTCGCTTCGAGAGGCTATCAGAATTTTGAGGCAAAATTATGTACATTTGTTAGTTGATAGGGAACACCTACTTGAGTGGGGGTGTACCTGTTATGAGGCATTGTTGGGGAAAGAGGAGGTAGTTGAGCTCACCCATGATCTTCAGGCAACTGCTAGGGTGTTAGAGAACACCCAGTTGGCTCTTTAGGAGTCGTAGTTGTAGTTGGGAGAGGTGATTGTGGAGTTGCGGCGAGTTCAGTCTACGCCACTCATAGATCCAGTTCAACTACATATAGTGGTGGTCGATGGTGAGTCGGCTTCCACAGATGGCAATGATGGATGTGTTGGGGACATAGTTACATCCATCCTGGGTGCTGCTGCAATAGATGCAGAGGAGGTGAGTGCACCAGTGGAAGACTGCAGAGAGAGTCTTGTGGTACCAGGTCCTCCAGTTGTTAGCATGAGACAAATGATATGAAGTAGGTTGTTGAGAGGCCTGAGGTAGCAAGAGTGGATTCGTCAGAGAGTTGTTTGCCAATTTCTGACACTATTCCCTCCAATTTACAGGACATGGGCAAGGTATCATGGTGATTTGTTTCCTTCTACCGGAAGCAAATATGTTACTTCATCTCATACAGCTGATGGCGATAGGCAGTTGGTTGTGTCACGGGTTCAGAGGGATCAGTTGTGGATTGCGGGGGAGCATGTTGATGCTTCTTCATATAATTCCTACTGCACAGAGTCGTTTATGAAGTACTTGCTTGAGAGTCTGGTTTTGCAGGAGGGGCCTCTTAGGGTACTCTCGTCCAGGGTTCTCGCTGTATCCAGATGTTAGTGGGAAAGATTGTAGATACTTTGACTACAATGTTTCCTCAGGGATTTTGTGGTTGGGTTTGCTAAGAGGGTTACCTAAGATCCTGCCCAACCAGTTATTCAGAGGTAGAGATTGGAGCCATCTCTTGATTCTCGAATTGTTATTGATGAGCCTCTGACAGAGATTGGAGATTGGAGCGCTCGTCATTTCTCTTTTGACCCACTAGTTAAGGATTTGGTTGCACGTCGGTGTGGGTTGTTTCTAGGTTTATACCATCGTTTATGGGATGGGTTTTCTCCATCTGCAGTTGATGGGGTTAGTTACTGTAAGTCAGCAGGAGGCTACTTATAGGGGCAACATATCCATGATGATTTTGCAGAGGATGGATATCTGGGTTTTGGGAGTACTTTTCTTTGTTGCACAGATGGATTTCATACACATAGTAGATTGGTAGGGTGTGTAGGGAGTTCTGGTCTATTAGATGGTATCGGATATCCATTCTTCCTTGTTATGGATGGCTGTGAGTTTCATCTCTACTGGGATTCAAGTAGTGATTGGTTTAGAACTGCAGATTGTGTGGATCACTATGGTTGGCATGGTGACAGTGTGTTCTGGTTAGCTCAGTGGATGGTGTTTTCATCATAGGAGTTTGTAGGTGATTGCAAAGACATTCCACACTTCAATCTTTGGGATCCAAGTAGACTTATGTGTTTTGTTTTTTGAGATTTCTTAGGGACAAGCTATTTCAAGGAGGGCGTACTGTAATGTCCCCATTTTTATGCGCATTGGAGTTTGAGGGATTAGCCTATATTTGGACCCTCGTAGGCTAATCACGATGATAGAGGGGGCTGTATGGCAGAGTCAGAGGTCAGTTACTCTTTGAAGGTCTGTGATGTTCAGGTTTGTTCCTCGTTTGAGTCAGATTGACACACTTACTATTTATAGTAAGTGATCTTTTGGGAGAGACAGAGTTGCTATCTTTAGTAGGGCACCTGTACAGTTTGTTAGCGGTGTGGAGTGATGGTGACTTTGATGGAGCTTCCAGTTTGAGGGACTTACTATTTATAATAAGTCATTTGGTCAGTTACTACTTTTGGCAGGGCATTTGGGTGACAATCTCCGTCAGTAAATTGTTGCACTTGGTGTGGTATTTTCAGGTGGATGATGGAATTTGAATTCAATTGGTGTTATTAATTAAGTTTACTTAATTAATAACTATATGAGCTTATTATTAAGTACCAAGCTTATTTAATGTTTATTTGAATAAGTGCATTAATGATACCTTATGTTTGGACTTTGGAATTAGAGTGAAATATAATGGAGTATTATATTTCAAAGAAAAAGATATGAAGTTTTCAATGTTTTTAAAGCATTGTGCTTTTAAGTTATGAAGAGTGTATTGAAAGAGCTAGAGTTCGATTTCTCTTTGGAATTATAAAAGACATATGAGGAGAAAATCGAATTCATATTCTACTTGATCTATGAAACTTGTGAAATTGTTTAAGACTTGGACGACAAGGGTTTGTTCGAAATTCATTCTGCAAGGAATTGTGAATTTCTTGTATGAAGATCTGCACTTTGAATCAGTGGTTGAATTGTGTGTTTTGCGGCTAAACACTAGAAGCCGAGTGAGTATATTAAGGTGTGGGGATTTGAATGTTTGTTAATTGCTACAAGTGGAAATTGGAAGACGTTTTAAGGGGTTACGAGTTGCTTTGTTCAGCGTCGGAGTCCATTCGAAGCAGCCGCCACCTCTTCTATTAGCCTCGGCCAGTATACAGAAGGCGTGGGTAATTAGCTTACTGTCTGCCGTTAGCTGGTAATGAATTGCGGGTGGATTAAGTGGTATTCGATTTATCTTAGAGAAGTTCATCAATCTTTGATAGTGGATAGTACCAAAGAGGAGAACTTGGCGTGAGGGAAATTGTTAATACTTTCAGTTGCTTTCGAGATTGATCATTTCAACTTCAATGGCAAATTTCCTGTGACTACTTGTTGCCAGGTTATTTGATTACTATTTGATTATGTTTGTAAATGTAATTATTTTATAAAAGTGAATGCGATCAAGTTGTTAGTGAATATTTGCAATGTTACTATTTCTTACCTGGCAAACTATTTGAAAATACCAGGTAAAATTCATATATTATCACAATTTCAAAACAAATATAGTATTTGCAAGTAAATTTAGTAATAGAGCCAACTAGGCTCTTTACACACTACCTTTTCCATGGGTACCTTTAAAGCCCATGGACTGGACAGCTTCCTCCCTATTTTTTTTAAGTGTTTTGGGACATTGTTAGCCCTGATCTTGTCTCTGCTACTAAGGATTTTTTCAAGAAAGGTAAATTGTTGAAAGAGATGAATAGCTCCTTTATTGCCTTAGTCCCTAAAACCCAACAATCAAAGTGTCTCCAGAATTTTAGGCCAATAAGCTTTTGTAATACAATCTATAATTTTTTTTTCAAAAGTTTCGATGATCAAATACTTAATGAACAAGCTTATTAACTGCAATTAGAAAGGATTCATCCTCGAGCGACAGATCGTTAATGCTGCCATTACAACTCATGAAGCTATTCACTCTATGGATACGTGTCGCCAACCTAGGATGGCATTAAAATTCGATATTTCAAAGCCTTATGATAGGGTCAAGGGAGACTTCTTGTTTAAAGCTTTAGAGAAGTTTGGCTTTTACAACAAAGTCATTGGTCTTATTAAGGAGCGTGTGACTACTGTGCGTTACTCTGTCTTGGTTAATGGTATTCCGAGGGGCTTTTTGGGGCCACTATGGGCATCAGACAGGGGGACCCTTTATCCCCATATCTTTTTCTAATTTTGGTAAGGTTTTGGGGAGGAAATTACAGAGCTTGATTGGGGAGGGTGCCCTACCTCCAGTTGTCCTTCAACAATTTGTGGATGATACCATCATCTTTGGTACTGCCTTGGTGGTTGAAGCCAAAGTTTGGAAATGCTTCCTTAACTAGTATGCCCACATCTTGGGCCAGGCTATCAACTATGATAAAACTAATACATTCTTTGTTGTCAATGAGCTAATCTTCCTGGTACCTATCTTGGGCTTTTGCTCACTGTTAAGGAGGTTACTAATTCCTTCTAGAACTCTATCCTTGAGATAATTCAACGCAAGCTGGCTGGCTAGAGGGGTACATTTCTCAGTAGTGCTAGTAAATTGCAGCTTTTGGTAGCCTCCCTTCAACGGATCCCTGTTTATTTTCTCTCCCTTTTTTGAATCTCAAACTCCATGGCTGACAAATTGGAGAGAATCCAGAAAAACTGTAATGTTCCCAACGACACCCAAACCTTGCGTACGACACAAATCCATCGTCAGGCATCCGCACGTGGTTGGCCAAGACAGAGGGTTTTGTACGATGATTGAGTGTCACACGTACGGTGGCTATCCCACCCGTACGATGGTTGTTCCTCACCCATACGATGGATATGTTCCACCCGTACGGTGCTTTTGTCTCCCGTACGATGAATATGTTATGTCCGTTCAGTCAAATTATCGTCGTTGACCAATCAACCCTTCGCACGTATGGTATGTGTGCTTTGTCGTACGATAGTTTTATCGTACGGTGACTAATGTTTAGTCTCTTATCCTTGGTATGCGATCTCCTCCGTACGAAACCGTGCAGGTACAGTCTATTAATGTTGCCTTATGGGAAAATGATGTTCAAATATCTCAATGTCGCTAATATTATTATTGCCAGAATGTAACACAAATCAGCACCAAGAGACGACAACTTGATAATTGGATAGATAAATGTTTAATAAATTCAGACGATAGGCAGACTAGGTGAGGAGCTACTCCCACCGAAATTGCAAATACAGAATAGGGAGGATCTTGCACCTTCAAAACTGCAACAGATCTGAACTCCAACTGGAATTCGCAAATACAAAGAAAACATCAAATTCACATACCTACAATATGCCAAACTCGGCCTTATAAATAGACTCCGAGAAACTTCCCAAAGGGTTACAAACAGGCTGACACGGCAAAAACATAAACTAACTAATAAATAACAAAGGGCTCGAAAGATATTTTAAATTAAGTTTCGGGGCCATGCAACATAATTTTAATTGAATTATTTAATTATATTGGGGACATTACAGTCCTCTCAGCCCAAGAATCGCTTGCCCTCAAGCAATTGCAGACTCAGATGCTCCAAGATCTGTTCGCTTTACCTTGACAGGTCCTTTCAACAAACTAGGTACTCCTTGATGATGCGTGACCTCAACCTTTTCTCTCTGACGTTGATGATCTCTGCAGGCTCCAAAATAAGTTTTCCTCCCTTGTCAATGGGTGGGAGTTCCTCCAAAAATGCCACACGCTGACATACTGCCTTTTTAAGGCATGAAACATGAAAAACATTGTGAATCAGACTTCCCTCGGGTAGCTCCAACTTGTAGGCAACTTCACCCACCCTTCGAACCACTCTGTCAATTTCTCGACACCACTTTTCTTCAAGGAAGATTGTTTGTACGACTGTAGCCGAAGGTAAACCAAATCTCCGACCTTGAAACTCCGCTTTACCTGGTGTCGGTCGGCATACATCTTTTGTTGATTCTGAGCGCTCTGCAGGTTATCCTTTAGAGCTTTCCTGCAGCCAATCCTTGGCCTCCGGGGCATGATTGTCGCCTAAGGCCAAATCCGCAAATGATGAAGGCTCATAACCATAGAGTGCCTTGAAGGGTGACATGCCTTTTGACATGTGATAGGTAGTATTGTAATAGTGCTCTCCTAAATGCAGCCAACGGAGCCACGCCTTCAGCTGTGGTGAAACGTAGTTCCTAAGGTAACCCTCCTGCCATTTGTTCACAATTTCTATTTGACCATCCGTCTGCATGTGATAGCTCGTACTCGGCAACAATTTTGTTCCTACTAAGAGAAATAGCTGCATCCAAAAAGTCTTGAGAAAATGCCTATCCCTGTCACTATGTTCCTCGGAAGGCCATGCAAGCGGAACACCTCTCGGAAAAACAACTCGGCCACCTGAGCTGTCTGAAATCCTGTAGGAATGACAAAGAAGTGGGCGTATTTGGTCAAATGGTCCACCATGACATAAATGCAATCCTTCCCTTGCATCCGGGGTAGTCCAGTGATGAAATCCATCGAGAGGCTCTCCCATTCTGATCAGGTATTGGCAGGGATTGTAGTAACCCGACAAGCAGGGCATGCTCAAACTTATTCTATTGGCAAGTGGAACATTCTTGCATGTACTATAGCATGTTCTCCTTGAGGCCCTTCCAAGTAAACCTTTCCCAAATTTTCCTATATGCTTTGAGGTACCCAGGGTGTCCTACAAGAGGCGAGTCATGAACTTCCCTCAGATTTTTTTTCCTTCATCTTTGACTCGGGTACCAAATAGATCCGATCTTTGTAGTAAATTAAATTGTCAACCACCTTGTATCTGTCATCTTGTATTTGGCGATCCATCAATTGACACGCAAATGAATTCTTGGAGTATTCAACTAGCAAATGTGCTTTCCAATTTGTTGAGATCTGTGACAGTGAACATATGGCAGGTCTTCTTGCCAGAGCATCGACCACCACATTGTTCTTCCCCTTCACTTAATGTCAAAATCATAGGGTTGGATTTTGCTCACCTACTTCTATTTTCGCTCGTTCAAGTCTTGCCCTAGAAAATATCTCAGACTATTGTGGTTTGTCCACACAACAAAGTTTGTTCCAACGAGGTACTCGAAACTTTGCCAACAGATGCATAATGGCGAGCATCTCCTTGTCATAGATGGAGTACAATCGTTCTTCTCCCGAGAGTTTCTGACTCTCAAACACCATAGGGTGATGGTCCTACATTAACACTACTCCAATGCCTCTTCTCAATGCATCGCACTACAAGACGAAGGATCGTGTGAAGTCTGGTAGGACCAATACCGGACATATACTCATGACTTCCTTCAGTTTGTCGAAGGTCTGTTGTGCCTGCTCATCCCAATAGAAAGCTCCCCTCTTTGTCAGATCTATCAATGGTGCTCCCAAATGTGAAAATCCTTTTACAAATCTTCTGTAATAGCTGCACAGTCTAAAGAATCCACGCAGCTCCAAGAGTGTCTTGGGTGGGGCCCAATCAAGAATTGCTTGAATCTTCTCCTAGCACCTGAACCCCTCGGGCACTGATGATGTGACCCAAGTACAAGATCTTGGTCATCCCAAACTCACATTTGGACCTCTTTGCAAACAATGATGCGAATCCATGATTCCTAATACTTCGTCCAAATGTCTCAGATGTTCCTCCCACGTCTTGCTATAAATGAGTATGTCGTCGAAGAACACCAGCAAAAACTTGTGCAACTGCCTGTTGAAGATGTAATTCATGTAGGACTGGAAGGTGGTCGAAGCATTGGTCAACCCAAACGGCATGACCAAGAACTCGTACTGCCCATAGTGGAAACGAAAGGCTATCTTCTCGACATCTTGTTCCCTAGCACGGATCTGGTGGTAGCCAGAGCGAAGGTCAATTTTGCAGTAGACTGCGCCATGTAGTTCATCCAACAACTCATCGATCCTGGGAATGGGGTATCTATTCTTGATGGTCTTCTTTCTCAATGCCCAATAATCAACACCCATCTTAAGAGTCCCATCCATCTTCACCAACACTACCGAGGATGCAAAGGGACTAGAGCTAGGTCTGATCCATCCTTTGTCGAGGAGTTCCTAGATCATCTTTTCTATCTCTTCTTTGAACCTCTTGGGATGGCGATAGGGTGTAGTCATAACAGGCTTGGCTCCCTCCAGCTCAATGGTGTGCTCAAAACCTCTATGCGGGGTTATACCAGGTGGAATATCTGAGAATACCAAACCGTGCCTGCCCAAAACTGCCTGAAGCTCATCATCATGGTAGTAGACTTGTGGCCCACTCAACGGTTTGACTAAAACCAAACATTGTGCTCCCCAGACCACATCATCGTGTCTGAAGATTGCTTCCATCCATTTTGCTAAAATCTCCCTCGGACCACCATTCGACATTCCTCTCAGTACCACCTTCTTACCATCCACTTCAAATGAGAATTCCATCCTTTTGAAACTCTGTGTGTACTGGTCAAGGGTCTCCATCCATTGGATGCCCAAGATAACATCCATATCATCAAGATCTACTACAAAGAAGTCATCTGTTACCATGCAGTTTCCCATGGTAATACTCAGTTGCGGAACCAGATGAGTACATGATAGTAGGTTTCCTCCCGCAACCTTGAATTCGAATCCCTCGTGCTCCTCCGTACGCAAATCTCTCCGGGTGACGAGTGATGATTTGATGAAGTTGAGAGAGGCCCAGTTGTCTAGCATGACTAGGAACCGTTGTCCTTGGAGCGTACCGTGATCGCGAAACACACTGCACCTTGGAGTGCCAGCAAGTGCTAAAATGACACCCCCTCTCCGTACCAGTGTGGCAATTTTCTCCACGTAATTTATTTCGCCTTTAGCTCCCTCTTTCTCCTGTGGCTCAAATTCTTCATTATCCTCTTTGTTGTCAGGCATCACTTCATTGTAATGGATCTTTCCTTTGCCTAAGCATCGGTGATCGGGTTCCCATGGTTCCATACATGTGTAACAAAGTTTTCTCCTCCGGAGTTCTTGCTTCATTGCCTCATCCAATTATGGTTTCTTGGGGATGATTTGCTATCTTTCTTCTTCAGTGCGAGGGGTGGTGTGGAATGTGTGTAACTCTTGGTAGAAGAAGATGTAGCCATGTCACGTGCCTTCTTAATCGCTTGAGTGAGTGTGCTAGGGTTGAACCCTTTGACCCAACCTTTAAGGGGTTCCATCAACCCATCCATGAACAACACAACCAATCTCCTCTCCAAGATGTTTGTAACCAACACAGACAACGTTTGAAATTTTGTGATGTAACTATCCACTGGCCCCAACTGCTTAAGTTGAGCCAAATCTTTGAAGTTGAGTTCTGGATCCTTTCCGTCAAAGTGATCTATAAGTCTGTGAAATCGGCATATGAGGTTACTCGATCGTGACCAAGGGTGACCATCCCATGGTGCCACCATTCATGAGCAATTCCTTCCAGATGAAGTGCTGCAAATTTGATTGCCTCATCTTCCAACATTGGGTTGACCTGGAAGTAGGTGTCTACTTTTTGCACCCATGCTCATGCTGATGTTGTTCCGAACCCATCAAATGATGGTAGATTTAGCTTGCCAATCTTTCGTTTCATGTCATCATTGTAATAGCCACGACTCCTGCCGCCCGAGTATTTCATTTGAAGATCCACATAATCCCTAAAGGATATATCTCCCTCAAGATCTGCATTCCTCCAGTCTTGTCTCAGCTGCTCTTGCAACTCTTGGAAAGTGGGCTCTTGCTCTCCGCAAGGTGCTTCTGTTTTTTGGGGAAAATTCGGCATCATCGGTCGAGAATGTGAGCATTGTGTGTTTCCAGTGGCCGAATTTTTGCCATCTCCATTTGTTCTACCTTCTGCCAACCTTCGCAATGTCTCCTCCATGAGATGTTGTCATTGTTCACCCCTGACCATGGTTTCGTTGAGATGAGCTTGGCTTCGGGTTACCTCCCTTAACAGTGTCATGATTTCATTGGCAGGATCCTGTGGTTTCCACATTCTGTCAGTAGAATAGTACCTCCTGGTGTATACTATGAGCTCGTTTTGCATCCACTACTCGACAGGCTGGCAAAATCACTAGCTTTGATACCACAGTAATGTTCCCAACGACACCCAAACCTTGTGTACGACAAATCCATTGTCAAGCACCCGAATGTGGTTGGCCAAGACAGAGAGTTTCGTACGGTGATTGAGTGTCACCCGTACAGTGTCTATCCCACCTGTACTATGGTTGTTCCTCACCCATACGGTGGTTACATTGTTCCACTTGTACAATAGCTTATTCCTATCCATACAGTGCTTTTGTCTCGCGTACGGTGAATATGTTATGTCCGAATAGTCAAATTAACGTTGTTGACCAGTCACCCCTCCGTGCGTATGGTATGTGCGCTCCGTCGTATGTTAGTTTTATCGTACTGTGACTAACGTTTAGTCTCTCGTCCTTTTATGCGATCTCCTCTGTACGGAACTGTATAGGTACGGTCTATTAATGTTGCCTTATGGGAAATTGATGTTGTTGGGATATCTAAATGTCGCTAATATTATTATTACCAGAATGTAACACATATCAACACTAGGAGACGACAGTTTGATAATTGGATAGATAAATGTTTAACAGATTTGGACGATAGGCAGACATTCACCCTTACCCTTTCCTCTAATTTCCGACTTCGCACCCAATGGACCAGCAAGGTCAAAGTCTCTGCCAGGCTTGATCTTGATGGTTTTCAAGCCTCTTTTCTTCAACCAGATGTTGGTGTTAGCCAAGATGCTCTGAAATCTATCCC
>MU226281.1:1286003-1302758 GCA_018584345.1 Thuja plicata | reverse complement strand
AGCTTCATCCACTCTCTGAAGAGGAACAAACTTACCTCTCAGAGAGCAGAGAAGCTAGTGGTTGTACATAGTGCCTTGCGTATCACTGACCGCAAGACACGTGTGTACAAGGAGAGTCCAGCAGCACAATGGGATGTAGAGCCAGAGGAGTCATCACAGATTGATGAGGATGAGGATGCTTCAGATGCAGGGCTGGTTGGTGTTCCTTTCAGGGCTCTTGACCTTGGAGAGTCTGATAGTTCCGGTGATGATGAGTTTGCCGACCTCCCGAGGGACAATTAGAGGCCTCCTTCACTACATTTTGGGCCTTCGCATTTTGATTTTGTAGTTTGTACTTGTTTTGATATTCATATCATGCTACCCAATGTAATCATAATTTTGATACTCATAACTTTGATAAATTGATACTCATAGAACTCTTCCATTTGCTGATTCGACTATTTTCTATGTTATTTAACTTATTGTTCCATGTTCAATGTTCAAACTTCAATGCAATGTAGTATTTAGTTTTATAGTTTACTTTAGTCTTTCACTAAATGTCTTGGACTCTTATATTGTTATACATTTTTTTATAACTAGCATTTTAAGTACCACATGTATAGTATATAGTATATACACCCCTCCCCCCCCCGTCCCCTGCCGCCGTCCCCCCGCCGTCCCCAAATTGAGGCCCCTCTGTCCCCCCTGCCCGGAAACTTGTCCCCCCATCCCCCAGGGCGGTGTAACTATGGTCTATAATAAGAAGAATTTATAGGCTCTGAATTTGTAGCTTCTTCTTTGAGTTTATGAAGATTTGTTTCCATTGGAGTGGTTAATGGTTTACATTCCTTCATGCCAAATCTGATTAAGATGTCCACAGTATACTTTCTTTGATTTAGAAAAATATGGTTTTCTTTCTGTACTACTAATCCTAAGAAGTAGTGTAACAATCCTAGATCCTTCATGTCAAATTCATTTGTGAGTTCTTGTTTGCATTTAGCAATAGGATGATCTTCTCCTGTTATTAATAAGTCATCAACATAAAGAACTATAATTACCATTTCACCTTTGGATATTTTGAAGTATATATTAGGATCGGCTTCATTTTTGGAGTATCTTAACTTGGAGAGATAATTATCTATACGTTCATACCAAGCCCTGGGAGCTTGCTTAAGACTGTAAAGTGCTTTCTTCAATTTGCAAACATAATTATTGTCATGGGTGATGAAACCTTCTGGTTGTTCTATGTATACTTCTTCAATAACACCATTTAGAAATGTTGTCTTTACATCCATTTGATGTATCTTCCACCCTTTGGATACTGCAATGGCTATAATAGTTCTTACAGAAGTGTAACGAGCAACCGGAGCAAAGGTTTCTTCGTAGTCAATTCTGGCCTTTTTGAGAAAAACCCCTGGCAACAAATCTGGCTTTATGTTTTTCAATACTACCATTAGAAGCATATTTGACTTTGAATAGCCACCTAGAGGAGATGACGGTTTTCCCTTTTGGTCTAGGCACTACTTCCCAAACATCATTTTTTACAATAGATCGGTATTCTTCGATCATCTCATCTTTCTAGGCTTGACATGCTAGGGCTTCTTTAACATTAGTTGGTTCTGATTTTGTAAGTTTTTCCATAAGTGCAAGATAGCACTTTTGATTTCTTGTCCTTTTACTTTCTTTAGACATTTCATCTGGTTCAACATTGTTTTCCTCAATCATCTTCCTTGCCCATAATGGTCTTTTCTTGCTGTTAGGAATTTCAACATCTTCAAGGTAAGGTGAAGGAGGTTCATAGTTTTCTATTATGTTCTCTCTTTGATTCTCATTATCTTGAAAGGCATTCTCCCTCTAATTCTCAATTTCATCATATTCTATAGAATTCTCCCTCTAATTCTCATTTGATCCTTCTTCAGTAAGTGTAGATATTTTCAGAGTAATGTCCTCTTCAAATTTGATATCTCTGCTAATTTCAATGGTTTTTTGTCCTGGTATGTATACCTTGTACCCTTTGGTAGTTTCACTGTAACTAACAAATATTCCTCTCTTTCCAGAAGGATCTAGTTTGGTTCTTTTCTCTTTGGGAATGTGAATATATACAGGACATCCGAAGATTCTAAGATGACTTAGATCTGGTTTCTTTCCTGTGAAGGCTTCCTCAGGTGTAATGTTTTCTAGAATAGAGTGAGGACATCTATTCTGAATGTATATGGCAGTATTGGATGCTTCGGCCCAAAAGGAGGTATGAAGATTTTGATCATGCATCATAGCTTTGGCAGCTTCAATAATAGTTCTATTTTTTCTTTATGCTACTCCGTTCTATTGAGGATCATAAGGTACTGTATACTCCCTCTTAATTCCAACAAAAATGCAAAATTCTTTAAAGTTTTCAGAGTTAAATTCACCTCCGTTATCTGATCTTAGGATTTTTATTTTCCTCCCAGTTTGGTTTTCAACTAATGCTTTGAATTCTTTGAACTTTAATAATACTTCATTTGATTCTTTTAGTTTAAGAAAGTAAATCCAAGTTTTTCTAGAGTAATCATCAATGAAGATCACATAGTATGAAAAACCTCCTAGTGATAGGGTTGACATAGGTCCACACAAGTCAGTGTGAATGAGCTCTAAAACAACTTTGGTTTTATGTTCACTAGAGGGAAAGGATCTTTTAATATTTTTTCCTAGAGCACATCCTTTACAAATGCTTATATGTTTTGAGTTTAGATATGATATTCCTGTAGTAATTTTCTCAAGGGAGGGAAGAGTGCTAAATCCAAGATGACCTAATCTTCAGTGCCAGAGTTCATTAGTGTTTGATACTTCATGACTTAGAGCTGATTTGATACTATTTCCTACTTTGTATAGGCTTCCATCTCTATACCCTAAGGAAATAGCATTTTTAATATTGGTGTTCTTTGTCCATATTAATACTTTATTTTCTTGGAATGTGACTCGATAGCCTTGATCGGCTAAGCCTAAAATAGAGACTAAGTTCCTTTTTATGCCTGGTACAAATAGAACATCTTTCAATAGTAGAGTTGCCCCTGATTTCAACTTGATAGAGCATGTCCCAATTCCTTTTGCTGGATAAGTGGAATTGTCTCCAATTGTAACTTCTTCGGAGAAATCTTCTTCTAGGGTTTCAAATTGATCTCTGAATCCTGTTGTATGCCGAGATGCTCCACTATCATTTATCCAAGTGTTTTTGCTTGAGTTAACTTCACTTGATAATGCCAAGAAGAATAATGATATTTCTGCTCCTTTGACTTCAGCTAATGCTGCTTGAATTTTCTTCTTCTCAGGACATAATCTATGTGTATGTCCAAGCTTATCACATTTGTAACACTGTATTTTGGAGAAGTCTCGGTTTTTGTGACTTTTAATGGGATTCCCTACATGGCTTGTGTTAGAGTTTCCTTTCTTATGTTTAAACTTCATTTTATTGCTTTTGAAGTTTGAATGGGTATGTAGGGCTTGAATCTCATTTCCTTTGGTAGGCTCGATCCCTCTTGATATTAAGCGAGATTCCTCTTGAGTGCAATCATTCTTGACTTGACAAACTTGGGTAGAGAAGGACGTCCAGTTATACATTGAATAAACAATTCCCATGTGATGGGTAATCCTCTAAGTGCTATTAATGTTAACTCCATGTCATCAATATTATTTCCAATAGTGGAGAGTTGATCTCTTAATTCGAAAATCCGAAGAGAGTAAGATGTAATCGTTTCCCCTTTACTCATCTTTAGATTTAGAAGTTGTTGTTTGAGAGTAAGTAATCTACTTGTATTATTAATCTCAAATGTTTCTTGAATTGTCTTGAATACTTCATAGGCAGTTTTAAGTCTCGCTATGGAGGGGAGGATATGATCTTCTTTGCTTTGTTGTTGCGTCTTTTCCAAGTTGATTTTTCCAGTTCTTCTTCAGGCATCTTTTTGTCTTCCTCCACATAAGAATCTAACTCAAGTTCTTGAAGCAATGTAAGAATTCGAATTTTCCATTAGAAGAAGTTAGAAGCACCTTCAAGTTTGTTTTCTACCTTAACACTGCTAGCCATTATAATTTCTCTTTCCCTTTTTCTTTTTTTATAATAAATCTATAAGGAATTCAAGGTTAGCTTTAAAGATTTTCCTCTATTGAGGCTTTGATACCATGTTAGGAATATAAGATCTTGATAGAGAAAATCTAATGTCTATGAATGTACTGTTATTAAATATATTTTCTGAGCAATGAATATTTACTAAACTATATTTTAGAGGAGAAGACAATGTCGTATTGATTGATTGCTATCCTCTAACAATACGTAACATATAAATATAATATGAACAGTCATATCTACGTAGAGACATGACTCTACATGGCTTAAGCCATGTAGAGCCATGTCTATAGATAGACATGCCCTTTCAAACACGGGGTTTATCGAATGCTGTTTGTGATGACCCTTCGTAACATATGCAACTGTTACGTTAACTATCCTTCAATAGTTAACGTAACATATTAATATCTAATATGTTACGTTAACTATCGAACGATAGTTACTCATAACAGCATCAATATATATGCCAAGGCTTATGTAATATCGACTATGTCGATTTAACAACATACAATATTAAACTCTGTTTCAATATCGATTGCAGTCGATTATCATGTATGTTAACAATTATATATATATATATATATATATAGTCGACTATTATATTGAGCAACAACAATATAATTATATCAATCAATTCGATGCTATAGTTTAACACCCTTTCCCCTCATTGTTGGTCGAACGGAGAAAAGAACCACCCTCTCCAGTTGGCTTGGTGAGCAGACTTTTCTCCTCTATTGCTGAGTTTGTCAAGCAGGCCTCATATTATGGATGTGAACATGGGCCAAAAACATCTCATTTTCCACTGCCTCCTTGGTCCTCAAAAACCTTAGGCATGTGCCAAAGATATTCAATCAAGATAAGGGAGAAGCAAAAAATGTACATAGTGTAACTGGACATGAGAGAGGCCCAAACATCCCTTGATTCCTCGGGATACATCTCAATATTGAACACATATACCCTCTTGCGCCTTCCCTTATCTAATCCTTCTTCCTCCAACCTACCAGCACTGAAGGAAAATACAGCTTTGCATTTTTTATTGTTTTACATTATTGACCTTATTCTTAACAAATTTCAGTCATATATTCTGTTGTACAGTACTGCAGTTTTGGTTTTATTTTCTTGATATGATAGGGCTAATTTATTTTCTACTTTTTGGTAGAATACTTCAATTTTTTTAATTTATGATTGTTGCTGTAAAATTAATATGATATTTGCTGATGGACATGCTTTACATTCATTCAAGAGAAGAAGTTCTTACTTATGGATCTGGACTTTGACTTTTCGTAGGTGAAATATGCATATTTTTGATACTTCTGATTGTGCTGAAATTATTTTTTTAGATATTCTGTTGTTAAGTTTCTGCATTACATATGACCATAGAAATATTTTATTGCGATTATCTCATTTATCTAACTAAACTCGTTTTATTATATACGTATGCTTAATAATAACCTTCTAAAATAAACATATTTTAATATACGAGTAAAGATTATTTATATTTCTTCAAAATGAGGCTGTAAACAGTGAAAAAAACGGAGGTCACAATGACAGACCTGAAATTTCTATACACACACTTCAAAGTTTTTAGAAGCCATTATAATGACATTAAAATATATTCATGATTGCATGTGCAAAGTGTTGAGGAAACGAGGGTTGTCAAGCTGAAGGGTCCTGCCAGCCCACTAACAAAGCACTGCACTAGAACCGAAGATAATAAAAAGAAGTTATAAACCGAGGACCAGAAAGTTGGGAATCTAAGGAAGACTCAACCTGCAATGGCAAAGGTTAATGGTGACAAGAGACAAGCAAGATAGATTTTCTTCAAGGATGGAGAAAATTTATGCCAACCACCCCTCCAAATTTAAGTTTCTATATGTATCCAAGACATTGTGAATGCTACATGCTAAGTACAATAACTTGGACTTCAAATTAAATATTTAAGAATTAGTTAACATATATGTTTTTCTTTACCTGGCTGCAAAGCCATTCCCCTCTGAATACATTGAACTAGAGAAAATAACCTTCCTTCTATGCCCTTATAAATCTGCAATTAGTTTGAAATGATGTCTACAAGAGATTCATCCAACACCATCCTCTCCATTTTTGTCTTGGCGTCATCCATAATTTCCTTATCTAACTTGAATGAATTGGAGAAGAAAAACTTTGGATTCAAGTAGCGAGCAAGAGCATGGATGTGCTGATTGAGTTGTCCATTCCACCTCCAACCATTATTCTTTTTGTCTGACCCATACAAATTTTGGCTGACCTCCTTCACCCTGTCCATTGCCTCGTATAGGTAACCCATGGGGTTTGTATCCCCATTCCCCAATGGTAGAACCCCAACCAACAATTCTAACACCTAAAACAAAAGAGTTCTCGAAAGCGAAAAACCACAAGATTACTTTGTAATGTTCCTCACCTCTTCCGTCATGGTTTCAACCCATCTAAATTTGCTTATATCTCCAAGGAGAAGATAAATGCAATACATGGCGCAAGGGCTCCAAAAAGTCATAAGATACCTCACCTCAAGAAGCCTTAGTTACCACACAGGGTGCTCCATTTCCCATCACAATCTACACAACATTCTCCATGCCCATCTCTATGAATATCTCATCAAACATGTTGCACAGTGTATCAGGAATTTTCACTTCATAAGAGGCATCAATTGACTTTAGGAACACCAATTGCCCGCCTCAATCCACAAGGAATTTGATCAATGAATGATTCTTGCCATGTCTACTCATCAAATAAAATAGTACAACTCTTCTTTTCCAAAGTTGTTTATTTTTATCAACTAGTATATCTATGTTTCTGACAGCATTATCCAACAAGAGCCCACTTAAATCAAAAGGGCTTGATGACATTTCATAGTATGTTGTCGTAGAATCCAAAATTTGGCACATGCCAACATCATGTCATTATACTTTCCCTAATTCCATGCAATACCTTCCAGTGAAGGTTGTGCACCCATAGCGTTAGAAGGAATGAAGAAACCCCATGCCTATGGTTGTAAGCGTTGGCTCGAAACTTTAAACAATGTAAGACCCTTATAACCATAGGTCAACACAAAAGCTAAGTAAATAAGCCACTAACCTTATAAAAAACTCACCACAACTACCTTGTCATTTATTTTTGTTTTCTTCTATTTATTAGGGGCGAGGAAAGCCTTTATCTCTTGCAAAGCTCCACTATATTACATAGGTGTACATATTGGCTAGTGATCCATGCAAAGTAAAATATGATGCTACTAGTGTCTACTCTCATATGCATCCCAGAATAGTTGCATACCACCAATTCTATCTTTCTACTTAGTATGCAATACTCCCAAGCGGGGTCCTATTGTGAGGTCTTCACACCATCGCCCCATTGCAAAAGGGGACCCCCTCTTTTCGCTTTGCAGAGAGGTAGTTGTCTCGAGTAATCCTAGTTCAGTGACAATTTTCAAGTCTCCAGGTCCAAGGTATGAGTTTAAGCAACTTTGGCTTGCTAGGGAGTCAGGTCAGTTAGGGATATGAGTGAGAGCCAAACGAAGCTAGTCAAGGATATGGAATTGGAGTCAGGAGATTTGTGATGAAATGAATTAGCCAAGGCGTAAAAAGGATGAAGTGAAGATGCAAAGCAAGAAGAAATGAAGTTTTAACATGAAAAAGAACATTGATGGAAGCATGCCGATTCCTAAAATTTGGCTGAGTTTGAAATTTTTTAGAATCTCTCAAAATTTAGAATCTTTATTATAACTCCAAAGAATCTAAAACCACTATACATAAAATATAACTAAGTATAATTTGCATAAATATGTGACTTATACTTAAATGTTACATTTTATGTATTCCGCTCTCCCTCTTGACCCTCTCAATTTGCCTTTGCCAAAACATCTTAAACTTGACAAGTGCAGAATCCGCACTTGCCTTGTACAAGGTTGTACTTGACTAGAGCAGAATCTGCACTAGTCAAGTACAAGTGATAATTCCCCCCATCACTTCCACGCCTTCAAGTGCAAGAGTTCCAAGTGAAAATTCAAAGAAAATGGTAACAAATAGAGGAGAAAGTTACAAATTCGTAAAACAATCGGTAAGCCCAAGTCCTTGCACTTGACAAGTGCAAACCCCAACTTGCCATGTACAAGGTTGTACTTGACTAGTGTAGATTCCGCACTTGTCAAGTACAAATACGCCCAGCTCCCCTTCAATCTCTATAGCCATCAAAAAGTCAAGTTGATACGATCTGCTCCTTAATTGACCCAAAAAATCGACCAAAGAGAAACTTAATTGGGATATCACGACGCAAATCGACCATTAATAATGGAGGCATGATATTAATTAAATGAAATTCCATGATATTGATGCCAAAATTTAACTAAATGGACTTTAAATTGCCAATTTTTATTTTCTCCTAATGTAGGTCGACCTAGGGCTGAAAAAACACCTCTAGAGGCCTAGTCGCCTATATACGAAGATTGCCCATTTCATTTTCAAATCACAGTCAGTAGCAATTTGACTCACAAGTGCAGAGCAGACTTCCTAGATAACGAATTTCATCATTTTTGGATAATTGTGCAACTTAAATTGCAAGTAATCAGGAGCAGGTCAAACTTGAGAGGGGAAATCAAAACATTAGGAAGATCAATTCAGGTGTGGAAAAGCCAAAAGAAATTACAAGTGCTTGCTTTTATTAAAATCTGAATTGATAGGCATTGCTGAGAATCTGATTGAAAGCATTGTTTGTGAAGGGAAAGCAATTAAATTTGAAATTGTCCTCTTTTGGATTCATTTTAATTAATATCAATTCTTGGTTTTAAAAGTTCAATTTTAGCAAGAATTGTGAAGTCAAAAGTTTCTTACAAGTGGATGTTGGTCCTGTAGGTAGAAAATGTCGGAGCCTAAAGCTAGAAGTTCGAAGAGCCAAAAATGAGCCCTATTGAAGCATGATACTAAGGAGATCATACCAGAATCAATCTTTCCTTCGAAATGGAGAAGGATTGGAGACACGAACCTTGAACCAGTCAACATGATACAAGTTAGAGATCGAATGTTCAGAGGCACCCCTTTCCAAGTTGGCAAAGAGAACGACAAAGAATGAAATAGTTCAAGCTGCAGCTTTCCCACTAACAATGCAGTGCCTGGAGTTGATAATAGAACAAACAAGATAAGAAGATATTGGTAACACTCACGGAGAGGGCAATTGAGGAGACATTCAATATTCCACATCACAAGGTGTGTGGTGTCTACATCACCAAGGATGAAGCCTTGAAACATTATAATGACAAACTAGATAATTGTACTACCATAATTACCAATCTTTGCCTACTCAAACCAAGAAAAAGTTTTATCAAGTTGCCCAAGCTATCCAAGTCAGAGTTCAAGGAAGATTATAGTGATCTCATTGTCATGTTGAGTAGCACGATGGAAATTCCTCAGGGAGAAGTTTTTGAACCATGGATGCGCTATTTTATAGACAAGATTTCAAGCGGAGAAGTGATGTTTGATTGGGCAAGGATCATTAGTGGTAACTTGGCTCTTCAATTGAGAATGCTAGAATCAACAAGAACATTCTTCATGGGTTCATATTTGTTCTATATGATAGCAATGATGTTTAGATATTAGGGATTGAGATGTTTGGGTCAAGTAGTAACAACCACAGGGCAATATCTAGTACATGAGTATTAACCACAATTGCATCTCCACAACCACAAACATTTCAAAATATTCAATGATGCATTTGCTTTTAAGATTGTGAGAATTTTATAAGAGGCTTCTCATGAGAGGTTATCCAAGGAAGTGAGAAATTCATCAAGAAGTATGGCTCGTGGTACATACATCCAGTTTCAGAAGTACACATATATTAGAGTGGTGGGAAGTACATGTTGCCCAAAGAAACTACCAAGGTATCCAACCAACAAGCTAGTATTTGAGGAGGCAAGACAATTGATCGCCTACAACAAAATTCAAAAGAATAAGCACATGCAAGGGGTCACATTTCCACTTCAAGTTGGAGCTGATAGTTGGCAGTCCCTTCTAGCCTTGGAAGCAACAGAGAAAGTTTGAATACTATGCCTTGGGATCCTACAAAGCAAGAGAGAATTTCGATCCAGACAAGAAAATCAGGAAGCCTATGAAAATAAATTTAAACATGTCCCACATTTAGAAGATTATTGGGCAAATGCAACTGATGATTTTGAGGTAAGGAGGAGGATGTTTTCAAGGTTGACTATGGACATGACTAGAGAATACAAATGGAAGCAAACTCAAGTACTTGACTAGTTGGAGGAAGATGATAGACTCATTAGAAAATATTTTGAAACAACGAAAGGCCAATAATTAGAATCCATTCATTCGTTGGATGAGAATGAGATCAATCTAGAAACTTTGATGATACCAGTTTGACTTTTCATCCAAGAATGGTTGGATTGAAAGATGGTGAGCTTAGTGAGAAGAGGAATACCATTACTTCTGAAAAGATGAAAGTGGTAGAGGAAATCGAAGATGAATCATCCAAGCAACCTCAGGAGGCTAGTGAGAGGCAGAATGTTGAAAGCAGCAAGAAAAGAAACAATAATGATAAAGTTTCACAAACCAAGCTTTCGAAGGAAAATGGGATAATGATTCAAGAACCTTCAGCTAAGTAGCAAAAACCAAGTGATCCTCCATCAAAAGAAAGTGCCACTTTTGCACAAGAAAAGACTATGCCAACCAAGGACAAAGAGGTACATATAGAGGTTATAGTCGAGTATGAGGCTAGCCATTAGCCAAAGTTCTGGATATTCTCCATTAAGCCAAAGTCAGCAAGAAGTGAGTCAATATTGTGGACACTCCTGAGGAGAGTGAAGTTGGCCATTCAAATAAAAATCCCAATGAAGATTTAGCTATGGAACTAGTTGAAAATCGAGGCAATGACGACCAAAGAAAAGAGGAGCAAAATAAAGAACTAAATATGGAATTGGGAGAAAGTACAACACCTACGTGGTTGAGAGAGATATTACAAAGGAAGAAAGTCATCAATAAAGAGCCAGTTGAAAATATTATAGAAAATGTTGGGAAAGAAAAAGAAAATCAGCTAGCAAAAAGATTAGCAAAGGTTATCAGAGATGATTCGGGTGCCCACAAGATCCAAATTGCCATTCCAAGGGGCAACAAGACAAAGGAAGATATTGTTCCTCAAGACTATGATATTGTGGAGTATAATATGGGAGCCACTACAAAGAAAAAAGAAATCGAGGATGATCATGAAGCTATTCAAGTTTTGGAGCAAAGTGTAAGGAAGTTGGAAAGAAGAAGCGATACAAAGAAGAAAATTGACAGCTAAAAAAGTACATCAAGCATTTGATGAATCCCGTATAGGAGAGAGATCAAACATTTGCACCACCTCCCAGACTTGAAAGAGAATCAATTGAGAATTTAGAAGTCATGAAGATGACAGTTCAAGAAGGAAGGGCATGGGTGGAAGAAGTTTCACAAGAGGCAAATATTTTCCTTCCTGAATTCTTGGGACATTACCAGATGATTGTATCCATCAAAGCAAGAACTTGGGCTTTGTGTGGGGTTTGTGAAGAATTTCAATTCATCAAAGAGAAGACTATCCCACGATTGCAAGCAATTAAAGGAGTTTCCAAGTTCGTGTTAGAAAAAGGCGAAGTGATGAAAGCAAGTGAGATGGACATCATCAATGAATGGTATTTTGCATTGGTTTCAAAATGAGATACCCTTGAGAAAATAAAGTGTGATTGTCAATGGCTCACTCAAACAACTCAAACAATCCAGGATGAAATTCAAGAAGTGGAGAACATGGAGTGGGAAGTCTTGAGAGAAAGGATGAAGGCTCTCTACTTCAAAGATAATAACATCATCAAGAGGAGACAAATGAGAAGTGTTGCAGCATTCAAAGCCTTCAAAGCCACTTGTCATGATAGTATACCTGATTGGGAGAAGACTCTTGCCACATGTACTGCTGAGTTGGATATTGCTGAGTGGAAGATCCAAAAGGCGCCAAGTGTCCCAATGGATGAGCTTAATGACATTCTATCCAGATTTATTGAATTCGCAAAAGGGGAAAGGCCAAAGGAAATTATCTTCTAAAAGAAGATTTGATGTAAGCCTATGTGGCATTAGATTTTCTCATTGATTCATAATTAGGTGCTTCATTTTGATTAACCCATTCTTTGGTGCCTTTTGTTTCGTAGTTTATACCTAACCCATTTTATTATTGGCTCTTCAAGGCATTGTATTTTTTGCTATTGGCCCACATGGTGGTGCTTTAATGTAATTGGGTGGGCATTTAATATTTGTTAGTGGTGGTTATGGAAACCCTAATCAAGGCTATAGTCGATAAATCTGGGCCATTGATTCTGATTTAATCTTGGCCATTTATTGTCTAGCTCCATATATAAGGCTTGCTCTCCTCATTTGTAAAGGAGATTGTTGGAGAATTGTTGCAAATATACTGCCAAATTGTCTCTATATCCATTGCTGTCTTGTGCATGGTGAATACTTGTAGTCTTTTTGAGTATTGCATGATGATCTACATTCTTCACTTAGAATAGAATTTGCTTTCAAATATTTAGGTTACAATTTGCTTCAAGTACTTAAGTTTAGAATTTACTTTGAATAGTTTAGTTGGGTAAAAGTAATTGTGAATGCATCCTTGTTGAACTCATTTATAGACCAAACCACAAGTTGCTTACTGATTGTAAGTCTTGCCTTGCATGGTTGAATGACATTATTATGAACTTAACTTCAATTCTTACTTTGCACATTGATATGCATTCATTGATGGTATGATGTAATGGTAGTGATTTAAATATCTTTTAAGCACACCTTAGAAGATTGCACTAGGTTGATGGAGTTGATGACAAGACCATATGTAGCAGAATTACAAGGATATTCACAAGTTTCTTGCATCCAAGCATAGAAGTAGAAGTAATTTAGAGTCGTAAGATTAAGTTCGTTTGCATTTCATTTTGCAAGTTGAAGGTCAAAATATTTTCATTGCACATTGTGAAGATATTTCATCCAAAGTCAAATTGATAAAGTCTTAGTGAACTAGTGTAAGTCCCATCGTGATACCAGCATATCACATTATTACTACTCAGTAAGTATCCTCAGTTAAAAGGAACCTTGGAGTCGCCTCTATGATCTTTTCATGCAATCTTTAGCATACATGGTGTCTTTATTCAAGAGAGGATTCAATGTGTTTCATCCTTGAAACATTGAGTGTTTCATCCTGCATGTTGTAGTGGCATAAAACTCACATCGACAGGTCCGTAGCTTTCCCACCACTTTTGTTGCTTGCAAATACCATTTTTTTTAATATAAAAAATGAAAAGAAGCTCTAGAAAACATATTAGAGAGAAAAATTCAAACATTGAACAACTACACATGAGTAGCTAAAAGAAAAGTCTCAAACTGAAAATTTTCTGACTTTTGTGATTTCACAATGGATAACACATGAAACCTTGATACTGTTTCATCACCAAGATTCTAATGTGGGCAAGGTGAGCATGCAGTGAAAGAATTATAATATTATTCTTGTTGGCAGAATGCCACACAACTCAATATTGCAAACTAATGCAAATTTTGTTACAAAATTTGGAAGTAAAGATATGTTTATTCTAGAGGAAAACCTTCCAGATTAATTACAAGCTATGACTAAAAACAGATTGAAACTAATTCTAGTAGCAAGCCTACCAGAATAATTACAAAGTTAATATTAAAGTTGGAAATGAACTGCACAGATCAACACAATATAAATTTCAAGATGTTACAATAATCGTTCTGATGGCAAGCCTTTCAGAGAGAAATACAAATTTTAAATTAAATTTGACAAAGTATAAATCAAATCAGAGATTACAATGCCAGAAATTTGTAAATTTCTGGAGTAATTATAATTAAATTTGAAAGTCAAATGAATGACTAGAAATAATAATGAAGCAGCTAGAAATAATGTTGAAGCAGCTACTGATAGAATCCAATCTTGACTTTTATCATGAGCCATAATTGATTTATGTACAATACAAATATATTTTAATGCACATTTAATCTGTTCCAAATATACATTGGTTTGAATACAAATACATAATTAATTCCTTAATCAATATAATGTTAATCAATGTTATTAGTAAACAATTCTATCAAAACAAATATTTCAATAATATATATTAATGAAGATATAACTGATATATATAATGTAATACTTCAAGGCATAATTTGAATGCCATATGAATGACACCCTCTGATTTTCGATCTAGGGTGACATCTATTAATAATAGATGCTGTTGACAGTCAAAGGAAAGACACAGCATGTAGATGGCCAACTAAGATAGCTAATCTTCCACACATGCACCACTTAGGACAATGAAAGGTAATGTTGGAGGATTAGATGTGTCTCATCGACAATGAGGAGGTGTGACCCCTACGTCCAGGAAGGTATATGAGGGGATCAGAACATTTCCTTGAGACAGTGGAGATTACGAACCTGTGTATCTAGAAGACGGCAAGCTTCAGGTTTTAGAACCACAGATATAATCTACCATTGTATCATTCTAGTAGATGGCAAATAGAGGGGTCTTTTGTCCATCTTATGACAGACCTCTAAAGGAATCCAATACAGCAGCAGCCAAATAGACTTGTATGTATTTCTAAACTTATATATCAGTTACTTTCAAATCATGTGGCAGAATATTGAACAAATAAACATCGTAAGGACAGAATCTTTAGCTTATTCCATACAGTACATGAGAATCCAATCTGTAGTTATACTTCCACACTATTATAACCAAAGAACAGTAGATTCAAGAATCACTAATCAGTCATACATGTTAGGAATGAAAAACAGTAATATGTAATACTTAGGTTAGATCTACAAATCTGGTTCTTCACCTTTCTTCTGATGCGTTCAGGGGATAGGGAGTTTGTGAGGGGAGATGTATAATTTGGGATTAATTTATGCTTTCTAGGTCAAGCTAGAGCAGTTAGAAAAAGGAATTATTACAATTGGTACCAGAGCATAATCCTACCATCTTGTGGGGATGGCTCATGCAAACCCATTAAAGAAAAGGAAGTAAAACCAAAAAGAATGAACAAATAGCCAATGAAATGAGAACTATCATGGAACAAACCAATCCAAATGGAAAAATCAAACCAAGCACTCCTCCAGGTGTTACAAAACATGGGGAACTCAATTAATAACCTTAAGAATAGTTCTTCAAATGGTAGGGACATAATTTCAAATCACTCAGAGAATAATAATGGGTCATCAGCTTCTAGGGTACCCAAACCACCTAGATAAGATAAGATAGGATTAAATTATTAATGTCCAACAAATGACCACAAAGAAGGTCAATGGGACTGCAGATTAAAAAACAGGGGCCAACAAACAGTGGGAACATCCAGAAAAAAAGGCCCGAAAGAAGGAACGCCAAGGGAAGAAGAAGGAATAGATCAGACTACAAACAATAATGCTAGAGCCTATGCAAACCTTGAGCCAGAAATCAGAGACATTTAGAGAGTTTCGTGAAGCTAAAAAACAAGATACACAAAAAAGAGCAAGATTACACCCAAATAAGGACTTGAAATATAAAGTAAATAAAGTAACACTTCCAAATTTTGATGGATCAGGGAAAATTACAGCCCATGCATGGCTGCAAAAATTGAACACTTATCTCACCCTTAGCCCCATGAATGAAGAGGATACACTCCAATTTGCTATCCTCCATTTAGAGGGATTGGCACATGAGTGGTGGCACCATGAACTACACACCCAGGGCCACCATAATATCAGCTCCTATGAAGAGTTCTCACAAAAACTTATTAAGAGGTTTGATAGAAAACCACCCCAGGAAGACTTCAAAATGTTGACTCAAATAAAACAATAAGGAACCGTCAAGAGCAATATTGCCAAATTCCAAAAATTCTTAGTCTGAGTTTCAGGTGTGGATGATGACCAACATACTTATCTATTTGTGGAGGGATTAAAAGATTCACTTAAAGGCTTGGGAAGTGCTCTCAAACCCATATCCCTCGAAGATGCTTTTGAAACAGCATTAAGCTTGGAAGTTTCAGCAACAAATAACAAAACACCAATCAACCCTACCAAGAAATTCACCAAGAAAGAAGGATTTCACAAGGAGCATCTTACAAGAGAAGAAAGGGATAAGTTGATAAGAAGGAACCAATGCTTCAAATGCAAAGGACCATGGGAACGAGGACATAATTGTAAGAAAAACACACGCTTCAGATGCAAGGAGGAATGGGAACTTGGGCATAAATGTGAAAAGAGGGGTCGAGCCAAAAATATAGAAATAGCCTCCGAAGAAGAAGTTGAAGATTATATAAGTAAGAAGGAAAGACACAAAGACAAAGATAAAGAATATGGAGTGATAGCCACCTTCATTCAAGCTTCCAAGCACCGAGTTTTGAGAATTAGAAGTACCATCTAGGGCCAAAAGGTTATATCTCTAGTCGATAGTGGGGCATCCCACAACTTCATTGATGAAAAACCTGTTGCAAAAATGAAACTAAAGACAAGAATTTTAAGGGATTTATGGCAAATCAGGCCTCAGGTTGTAATGGACACCCTTAAATGCCCAAAAACTAAACAACTGCTGATAGGAATTTTGTCAAACAGTTTGCATCCAACTCCTTATTCCTCCATTTACTAATTTAACCCTTATGACTTCGGAAATGAGA
>MU226281.1:1267664-1279204 GCA_018584345.1 Thuja plicata | reverse complement strand
ATTTGGCCCAAACTGGAAAGGACTAGGCCAAAACATCTCAGGATCCCTTTGCAATCCATGTTAGCCTCCGGGACCATGCAGACATAGGCTAACTGCAACTCAATCTGGTGATGGCTAAAGTGGGGACATTACACAGGTTCTTTGATTGCATGTACAAAAATCATTCCACAACAGGAGATCATATGGGGAAAACATTCCATTAGAGTGGATTTGCATGTTGTACCACTAAACAATGACATAATCTTAGGAGCCCCATGGATATACTCCTTAGGGTGTTTTAAATTTGATCTACCTAACTTAAAGATCCATTTTCAGCACGAAGGACAAGAAATAATCTCACTTCCACAATTCCCTAAAATCACCACAAGAAGAGCTCAAAGATCACTGATTGTTGTGAGTGAAGTGAGGTTGTGGATGACTTTAAAGAGAAAAAAACCTGCATTTTAGACACATTCTATGTGCAGGTTGAGTTGTAGACATGGACTTGCTGAGTAGTACATGCAGACTCGCCAAGTACTCCTACCAATTTCAATTCTGCAACTCATCAATGCTCGCACCCGAGTAACTATGTGAGTTTCTCAGCTATAGTTGCAACTCATGAGTACTTGCAAGTTTCCCACAAATTTTAAATCTATGACCTAACATTTGTTTTCATGTGTTTTTCTACTATGTGTCTTGCAGAATCTACCATGTTACTTTCAAGGGCTTGTTTGGGTAAAGATTAATTATCTCCAACTATATTCATTATACGGTTGGCTACGTTGTAAAATTATTTTCTTTATTATCAATATAATTATTTCTTTACAAGAAAAAAGGTTGCTAGAGTCCCCAACGCTATACATCAATCATACTATATCTATTTTCACTAAAAAGTTGGTAAGAAGGCTCAAATAAATAGTTAAAATATTGGGATATTCCTTAAGATGTGCTACCAAAGAATTGGACTACCTTGAAACAAATGTCCAAACCAAAATTACAAACAGCCTATGGAAGTCTCATGTCCCCAAATTTTGGTGCTTATTTTAGTATTATTCAACTCGGTGTCATATTGTATTTGTGGTGTGCCTTCCGGAGATCATTTAGGACACTTCGATTCACACTTACTACTTTTAGTAAGTCACTTGAATGTTTTGCCCATACT
This sequence comes from Thuja plicata, assembly GCA_018584345.1. Classification (NCBI taxonomy): domain Eukaryota; kingdom Viridiplantae; phylum Streptophyta; class Pinopsida; order Cupressales; family Cupressaceae; genus Thuja; species Thuja plicata. Next base: position 1,278,063 of record MU226281.1, on the reverse strand, counting down.
TACTATTTATAGTAAGTCACCGGGGTGACCAATTGGCATCATAACTACATTTGAAAAGTGGATGAATTATTCCCATGAGTTAATATTGGCAATTATCAAGAGTTTAATGATTTAAGTTAAATTATTAAAGTTAAAACAAGTTTAACTTAATAATATTAATTATATTAAATAACTTATTGATATGACAACATAAAGGGGGTTAAAGTGTCTTTAAGTCATTTTCACAAAGTGACTTTACTTTGGCACCTAGGGAGTTATTGTAGTCAGTATAAAATGTCTTTGGTTATGTTGATAATATTGGTTATCCGTCAATGTATTAATTGTTTATATTAAATTTGTTATCATTCTCAAGTAGTTGTCGTGTCAGTTGGTTGACAGTTGTGTCCCTCTTGGCAACCGTTGGGTCCTCTAAATATGTCATGTACCACAAAGGAAGGGGTATGGTATCGTGGGGTAAATTGTAATCCTTGGTCAACCATCTTTGGTCTTCTTATCTGTAATGAATGCATAAGCTAATACAGATATATGTTACTCCTATATCTAGTACACATTGCCATTTGTATCAATATTTCATGTATGTAAATTCCTAGGTATAACAGTTATTATTACGCAAGTCATTGGTAAAAACTACTAAAATATTGAATGAATTGAATGAATGATCAAGCAATCATTTATAGATTACAAAGAGACGATGTTTCTATTATAAAACAATTGTAGAATTAGAAACTATCTAATACTTATAGAATCTACAATATTGACCATAAAATAAGAAATAATAAAGATATTATTCTAATACCCTCCCTTAATGGTCAATCTATCAACTACACCAAGTTGCCCCCTGAATTTTACAAACTCGTCTGAGCTTAGAGACTTGGTGAGAATTTTTGATGTCTGATCCGCAGTCAGAACATACAACAACTGAACGATCTGTCTTCAACCAGCTACCGGATGAAATGACAATGGAGGTCAACATGCTTGGTTCTCTCGTGGAAGATCGGATTCTTGGCCAGTTTGAGCACCCCTTGATTTTCACAGTACAGGTCAGTAGTACTTTAATGAGACATCTGCATATCTGAAAACATCCTCTGAAGCCAAATGGCCTCACAAGCTACCTTAATTGTTCCTCGATACTCAGCTTATGTCGAGGAAAGAGCCGCCACTAGCTGCTTCTTGCTAGTCCATGTAAGTGCACCATATCCCAAATTGAAAAAATACCCCGATGTTGATTTTCTGTCATCAAAGGAATTATAATGTCCCTAGTTATGACCTTAAGGATTTTGGGACTGATTCCTTTTAATTATGAGAGACTTCTTTTAATCTTTCATTTGTACTCAATTCCTTAGTTCGCCACCAATGTATAATAACAATATTCTTCAATAGATTAATGCAGAGTGAGCTTATCTTGATGCTATACAAGAATGGTTGTCAATTACCACTTGGATACTTGATAGAGCAACATTGATATTATAGGATAAAATGTTTAGTATATATGTATGGATTTGTGCAATTAAAGTTATATCCAAAACCTATATCCAATAACAATGACACGATCCAATCAATATCATGGATAAGTAGTACTCTATACAAGAGTTGTAATAGAAGTTGGAAGTATGGCTTTAGTTTAGTGCAAGTATTGATCATGAATACTTTGCCAGTATCGTGAGATTATCTGATTGCTTATCGATATTCTGGTTCAGGGTGCTGATCTCATTGCACATTGAAATAAGTAGAGGTAATATTCAGTTATTGATCTCTAATTGGTAAAGAAGGAAACTAAGTTGTATTCAATGCTCAATTATAATTCTGATATATCTATCAGATTTCCAGGCCTGATTGTATATAGCTCTTTATATCTTAATTCTCAAATTTGATGTCCAATACCTAGTGATGCCTGTAGATGCCAAAGAAAATTATAATTTCCCCTATTTGCAATGAGATTGATTCTCCTTATATATCTCATGGATATTGGATAGTTGCATCCATTGATTGGGAAAGGCATGTCCCTTAATCGCATCTCTACGTCAACAATGAGTCACATATTTTCATAAAGATATAGATTAGTTTATAATGGTTTCTTAATGACTAATCAATAGTTAGCTGTTATTTGTCTTAATCGACATTATTAAGGTATTGGTTAATGCTTGTGTAATCCCTGCCTATTGATTTGCTAATATTATCGGTTCTCATGACTAATCTTATGATTAAGCATCTTCTCTTTCAAATCGATATTAGTCAACTTATAGAAGCCGGTGTCTTCCTGTTAATATGCATCTTTTTTATTATCGTTGGCAATATAATTTATAAGATGTGATTTCTTCAAGTTGCCGCTTTAATCGCTGCCTATCCAAAATTATCCTAGTCGATGATTTTTCAATAGCTTTTAGTGAATTAATTTCAATTCATTCTCTGATTTGGCAATCAGTGCCTTCGATGGCTAATTGCTCCTCTACATGTTAATACATCCACAGATAGAGGTCATGTTTTGTCATTGAATTACCGCGACCTTTTGCAACGCTGAGGATGGAAAGTAAGTTACGAATGTTTGATTCCTCTTTAATAGCTATTACTAAGTTGGTGGCTAGTCATCCGACAGTCTTTTTAATGTCCCTTGGTAATTTTGTTTTAAGACTTGGTCGCTGCTAATTATCTTCTTAAATATTTTAATATTATTACTTTCTAATTATTATAATAGTAATAAAAAATATATTATTATTATTATATATTGTTATTTAATATTATATTAATATTATTATATTCTATTATATATAATTATATTATAATCGTATTTCTTTTTATTTATTTATTTTTATATTTAATTTAATTATTATTAGTTTTATATTATATTTTATTATAATTTATTTACTTATTTAGTAAAATTCTATTATTTAATTATTAAATCCTCGTTTGGGAAGGGGACATCACAAGAACCTCCCCAATCTGAGTCTGTAAAACCAATAAGTCTACTTATGTCGTACAAAAGGACAAATCAGAAGTCCCTTCACATAATGCAAAACACACTTTGTTGCTACCCAATGATCAGCCTTGGGGGTTGTCATTAAGTGTGAAATGTAGCTCACTGAAAAATTGAGATCAAGCCTAGTAACAATAAGGTAGATGAGATTGCACACCAATTTCCTGAATGTTGATTCATTCACCACAGGTGTATCTGATTTGGCTATTAGCTTCAACCATTTCTCCATAGGTGTGGATGCAGGTTTGCAGTCTTGCATCTGAAACTTGTCCAGCAGACTGTGGACATACTTAGACTAAGATAAGAAGATACCACCTTCAATCTGCCAAACTTCAACACCTAAACAATAGTGCAGAAGTCCCATGTCAGTCATGTCAAAGGATTGACACAAACTCTGTTTGATCTCATCGATCAAAAGTGTCGAACTACTAGTGATAATGAGGTCATCAATATGGACAACAAGAAGAAGAATATCACTACCAATGTTTTTTGACATACACATTAGAATCAGATGGACTCCTCTGAAATCCATTATCTCTAAGGTACTTGTCAATTTTGATGTACCAAGCCCGAGGAGCCTATTTTAGGCCATAGAGTTCTTTCAGTAGTCTACACACCTGATGTTCTTTGTCATCAACCTTGAAACCAGGAGGTTGCGTCATGTAGACTTCTTGCAACTCACCGTTGAGGAAGGCACTCTTAACATTCATCTGATGGACTTTCCAACCAAATTGAGCTGCTAAGGCAAGGACGAGCCGAATGGTACTCATTTTGGTTGTAGGAGCAAAGGTTTGATCATAATCAATGCCTTCTTTTTGTTTACCAAATATATGTATATATTTTGTCCCTCTAAACCTTTGTTGTTTTCAGTTTACTAGAACCTGTTAACACTCAAATAGTAATTCACCATTGACAGTTCATCAAATACATAAACACTAATGTAAAGATAATGTATGCATAATATATTTGCTAATTATATGAAGTTAATAACATCAGTTCGATATTTCAGTACTAAGACAACAATGTTCTTACAATAACAAGCCACTCCAAAAATCACTATATACCAAGACACCGTGTTTGCATGAGCTTGCACACCAACAACAATGTGATTCTTAAACCCCAGCTACAACTCTCAAGACAATCAGTTCAAGGTATAGCTTGTTTTAGACCTATTGCAATTTCAGTAAAGTTTGCACGACACTTAGTTGAATGGAATGTGTTCGGTAGTCCCTACTGAAATATCTCAGACCTAAATGGATTACACCTGTAGCTGTCTTAGGCCTATATGGCTTCTTCTTGGGTCAAAGCCCTGTACGACCCAGCTGTAGTTGATCATCAGTCTGTATGACACTTGAACAGTCTTGTACAACCAAGAAACTCAGATAATAAACTTCAAACACCTTATAACCCAAGGAAATCACAAATCCTCCTAACTGTGTCTTGCAACAGTGAGAAGAATGTTAGCATAGAGGGATTTCGTCTTCCAAGCTCACGAGAGAAAATCTCCACAGTTTCACCAATTTTCTTATAATATCCAAGCATGTTGAAAGAGAGCTCTTCAATCTCTTTTATAACACTTTCTAAGAGCTCACTTTCTTATAAACAAAATCACTTTTTTGCCCATTCCTATAATTCGGGATCTTTGTTTTTTTGGCCCCTATTTAATCGCGATTGGTTTTTCTTTAATATTTTCATGCCATGTAACATTATTTTCCTTCACTTAAGTGAATAAAATGACTTATAATAATATATACTTTAATTTAATAGTCACTTTAGTAATAAACTATTTAATCTCCAGGCATTAAACTAAATAATCAATCGAACTCGGAAAACCATGTGTGACAGCCCGTAAGAAAGGTCTTGGCGAGACGCTCCAAGTGCAATACTGAAATGCCAAAAAAATTGAGCCCTATTGACTTACTATAAATAATAAGTATCTGGAATCCCTGCAGAATCCACTCTGATTGGCCTGAAACGAGAATTGTTGAGGCCAAATCTCTCTCTGATCCCTGTAAAGTCCTAGTTAGCCCACGAGACCAAGGCAAAATGGGCTAACGATACATCACGAATTAATGGGCTACAAAAGGGGACATTACAAGAACCCCCTAGCAACGAGACGAGCTTTGTACTTGTCAAGGGTTCCATCAGCTTTGCACTTAACTTTACAGACTCATTTGCAGCTAATGGGCTTCTTACCTGGAGGAAGATGAGAAAGGACCCAAGTGTTATTCTTCAAAAGACTCTGGTGTTCAACTTCCATAGCCTTTTCCCACTCAGGAATCTCTTTAGCCCCAGTATATGTTTGAGGCTCAAAAATACTATAAATGTTGGCCATGAGAGCAAAATTGACTGTATCTTGTTGCTTGCTCTTGTTTCTGGAAGATCTACCCTCAATGAGCTCATCATAATAGAGCTCACTGATGGTCTTAGCAAACCATTTAGGCCGAAGAATAGAAAAAACCAACATTAGATGCAAGAGGAATAACTAGAACAAGATCTGGAACAAGTTCAACATGAGGAGCATCATTTGGAGGAAATTCAAGTACTGCATCATCCCTCCCATCAGGTGAACCAAATGGAAGACGAACACCCAAATCAGTAACCTTCAAAGGTTGATCCTCAGAATGTTGTACAAAGGAGGAAAGTTGAAAAGGTCTTCGTTCTTTATCAAAGATAACATCGCGACTGAATATAAGATGATTACTGTCTACATCAATCGACCGGTAAGCATTGTGGTTATCACTACACCGTGTGAACATAAGTTTCTGACTCTTGGAATCCATACATATGCTAAAGAGTCAAAGACTTTCAGATGACTAATCCTAGGCTTACGACTAGTCCAGGCTTCCTCAGGAATCTTCCCCTTAACAGCCTGTGTGGGAGACCGATTAAGGAGATAGACTACAGTGAATACTACTTCTGCCCAAAACTTCTTAGGAACACTCTTGTATTCCATCATAGACCTAGCCATTTCAGTTATAGTGCAGTTTCGACATTAAACAACACCGTTCTGCTATAGAATGTAGGTTGTGGTTAACTGGTGTTTGATGCCATGTGTATTACAAAAGTTGGAGAAAACACTACAACGGAACTCCCCCCCATTATCTGACCTAATAGTTCAACAGGAGGAGCATAATCTAGAGGAAATTCAAGTAGTGCATTATCAAATTCAAAGTCTGCATCATTTTTCCCATCAGGTAAACCAAATGAAAGGACACCCAAATTAGTAGACTTCAAAGGTTGATCCTTAGAATGTTGTACAAACAAGGAAAGCTGAAAAGGTCTTCGTTCTTCATCAAATACAACATCGTGACAAAAGATAAGACGATTAGTGTCTACATCAATCAACCGGTAAGCCTTGTGGTTGTCACTGTACCCTGTGAACATAAGTTTCTGACTCTTGAAATCCAACTCTGAGCGCTGGGCATTTGAAATTCATACATATGCTAAATAGCCAAAGACTTTCAAAAACTAATCCTAGGCTTGTAACTAGTCTAGGCTTCCTCAAGAGCCTTCCCCTTAACAGCCTGTGTAGGAGACCGATTAAGGAGATAGACTGCAGTGAATACTACTTCTACCCAAAACCTCTTAGGAACACTCTTGTGTTTTATCATAGACCTAGCCATTTCAGTTATAGTGCAGTCTGGACATTCAACAACACCATTCTGTTGTGGAGTGTAGGTTGTGGTTAACCGGCATTTGATGCCATGTGTATTGCAAGTTGGAGAAAGCAATAGAACAAAACTCCGCCCCCCATTATGTAATGTTCTCAACTGGCGGTTCTCAAAAACAATGGGTTGCGAGAGTTCTGATTTTTGGAGGTTTGGGTTGTTCTAATGTTTGCAAGCAACAAGAATATATCTCCTTGTTCAATTTACTCAATGAAGCATGGAACACGCTACAACAATCTATTCTTTCCGCTATTACTGAAGTTTCCAATCAAATAAACAAGCAAGGCTACATCTATTGCAAGAATCAAGCTTGCATTACAAATACTATTTCCATCGATATTAATATTCAGTATGATTATAATCAGAACTACTCAAACTACATGCATGTTCATTCAAGGACTGAAGGGCAATCTTCAAGCACCTTATTAAATTTTGTAGTGAACGTTTCAGGCTTCAGCAATAGCTAGCGTAATGGCAGTGCCTCCTTTTCCTATCCGCGGTCCCTGTGGTTCGGTCGTGCCAAGAACTCTGAATACCACATGCATATGTCTAACGAGTTTGGTCTGTTCATGGCCAGTGCTCTATATGCTGTCTATTACCAATACGCAGGCCTGCCACCAATAGAGAATCACCCCCGCCCGTGCTGAGTCCTGTTACGGAATGTTGGGCGGTCACCATTTACACAGTAAGTGTGTATGTACTTGGGCTGCGGTGTGGGTTCCGTCGAGAAGGTGCATATACAACAGACCCGCAAGTCCCTCTTGTATGTGCGCGAGAACTCACGCGATGTATCTCAACCAGTCAACGCTACTGCTGGCAGACAAGGAAGCAACGGAATAATGGACCCACGTGCTGTTATAAGGGAATACCGTCCAACGTGAGAGTTGCTAAGGTGTCCAACGTATAAATGACTAAAGCTACTGATCTTGCGAGTTGGTCAATCGAGAGATGTAGTTCCTTGCCCATACAACTTAGTGAATGTCAATAGCACAGTTCGAGGGCCAGCATATAGACTTACAATCCCTGCGTTATCGTTCTCTTCACAGTCTACGTTTGCACTTGACTTACAACGCTGGAAGTAATGTCAATTTCCTATTCTCTGAATTCGAATCTAAGTGTTGAAGCAGTAATGTTTGATGTCTTTCACTTACTTGAGGCTCAATGTGAAATCTGAAGTAATTCCACCTATGTGAGAAATGTTGGGGCTACGTCCAGTTTCTTGAATTCTTCCCAAGGGTTTGTGTCCTCAAGAACAATGTAACCAGTCACATAAGCAACCAGGTATTTCAATTTCTTATTTGATATATCTCATGGTGCTTTTCCCAAGAAAGCTTCTTACTTTTATAACCTCGAAGTGAGGGAAAACTCCACAAACAAGCAATGTGGGATAAAGAATCTCACTTAAGTTACTTTAAGTCACTTAAGCCACGTTTATAAAATAAAGTAACTTAAAGTCATAAAGTGACTTTATAAAATCCTTTTATAAAGTAAAGTGACTTTATAAAACGAGCCCAAATAAATAAAGCTCGCCCACTGTAACCTATGACTGGCTGACATCCTCTGAAAGGGCCCTTAGTCTATCCAGATGTGGGAGATAGAATAACCTGGCGCCATAATGGGCTACTGTGGGATTGGGGACATTACAGTCCTCCCTTCCCGGGATTGCTTGCCCTCAAGCAATCTCAATGCAGGGTGCTGCAGAATACTCACCCTCCCATGTAGCATCCTCTATCGATAAGTCCTTCGATCGAATCAAGTAATCCCTGATAGCCCTATTCCGCAACTTCCTCTCCCTGATCTCAATCACCTCCGCTGATAGCAAAACCAATTTCCCCTCCTCATCAAGTGGGGGTAATCCAACCAAAGGGACTATCTATTGTCCTATTGCCTTCTTGAGGCAAGACACATGAAACACATTATGAATCCGGCTGTCAGCCAGTAGCTCGAGCTCATATGCCACTTCACCCACCTTCCTGGAGATGCGGTAGGGACCATAAAACCTGGGCTTGAGCTTTTCAGACCCACTCTTCTTCAGCGAACTCTGCCTGTATGGCTGGAGACGAAGTTAAACCAAATCCCCTGCCTCAAAAGTCCGCTCTATCCGGTGTCGATCAGCAAACATCTTTTGCTAATTCTGTGCCCTCTGAATGTTATCCTTGAGAGACTTAAGGATATCCTGATGGTCTTGTAGCCAGTCTCTCGCAATCGGCGCCCTGCTATCTGGAAGAGCCAAGTCTATGAAAGATAATGGCTCGCAGCCATAGAGAGCTCGAAATGGTGACATGCCAATCGTCATATGGTAGGTGGAGTTGTAGCAAAACTCCCCCAAGTACAACCATCTAACCCAAGCCCTCCGCTGTCCCGCTACATAATTACGAAGATATCCTTCTACCCACTTATTCACGATCTCCGTCTGGCCATCCGTCTGCAGATGGTAACTATTAGCGGGAGTCAATTCGGTGCCTGCCAACCTGAATAAGTCTTGCCAAAAGGTGCTGAGGAATTTACTGTCCCTATCACTAACGATGGTCTTGGGAAGACCATGCAGCCTAAAAACCTCTCGAAAGAATAATTCAGCCACCTGTGCAGCTGACCAATCTGCTGAAATGATAAAAAAGTGAGCAAACTTAGTGAGTCTGTCCACCACCACATAAATGTTGTCCCTAACCTGTACTCTCGGCAAACCAGTAATGAAATCCATCGAAACACCTTCCCACTTCTAGGCAGGAATGGGTAGGGGCTGTAGTAAACCGGTCGGGTGCTCGTGTTAGGACTTGTTCTGCTGACAAGTCTGACATTCTGACATGCTGGAGGACATCGTCCTTGAGGCCCTTCCATGAGAACCTCTCTCTAACCTGCCTGTAGGTTTTTAAAAACCCTGGATGTCCTGCTGTGGGTGCATCATGAACAACTCTCATTATCTTAGCTTTAAGCTTAGAATCTGGAACTAGGTAAATCCTGTCCTTATAGAAGATGATGTCATCCATTACCTTGTACCTGCTATCTGGAAGCTGTTCGTCCAAAATCTGACATGCTTGAGTATTTTTAGAATACTCAACCAGTAAGTGGGATTTCCAATCTGTAGAAATCTCGGATAGAACACAAGAAGCTGCCACTGAAGGTCTCCTAGAAAGTGCGTCAGCCACAATGTTATTCTTGCCCTTGACATACTCAATGTCAAAATTGTACGCCTGGATCTTACTAACCCACTTTTGTTGTCTCTCGTTCAACTCTTTCTGCTCTAGGAAGCACTGCAAGCTGTTGTGATCGGTTTTAACTGTAAACTTACCACCCACCAGATACTGCCTGAATTTAGCTAAGGCGTGCATGATGGCAAGCATTTCCTTGTCATAAGTGGAGTATAACCTCTCGTTGTCCTTAATTTTTCTGCTCTCGTAGGCTATGGGATGTCTGTCCTGTATCAATACTGCACCAATTTCGTTACCTGAGGCATCGCACTCTAAAACAAACGGATGAGAGAAATCCAGTAGTCCTAGAACCGGACACGTGCTCATGACAGTCTTGAGTCTATCAAAGACTACCTCTGTCTCATCTGTCCACCTGAAAGCCCCTTTCCAGGTGAGATCGGTGAGGGTGCTGCTGTCTGAGAGAATCCCTTTACAAACCTCATGTAGTAAGAACATAACCCAAGGAACCCTCTCAAGTCTGACACATTCCGTGGTGGTGGCCAATCCCGGATTGCCTGTATCTTCTCCTGATGGACCTTGACTCCATCTGCCCCTATCACATGACCCAG
>MU226281.1:1227827-1267079 GCA_018584345.1 Thuja plicata | reverse complement strand
GTCTGGAGGTATGCCTAGCAGAATGTCCTCAAAAACCCGCTTGTGCTTACTAAGCACCTTCTGAACATCAAAATGAACCTGTTGTCATGAATCCGGTGTGGGTTTGGAGAATATGAAGCACTAGGCTGCCCACTCCATGTCACTGTGTCTCATGATGGCCTCCATCTTGTGCGTCGATACTGATCTAGGCCCGCCATCTGGCATGGCCTTAAGAATCACCTGTTGATCACCATGCATAAACTCTAATTGTTTCAGCTTGTGATCAATGGTGTACCTCCCTAGAGTTTGCAACCACTGCATACCCTATATCGCATCCAAACTGTCTAGGTCAATGACATAAAAGTTCGCGTCTAGAAGGTAATCTCCAAAGTGAATTGGAAGAGCGGAGATCTTCCCTGTACAGCTCAATAAGTCCCCTCCTGCCACCTTTACCTCAAACTCTGGAATGTTATCTACCTGCAGCCTTCTCCTGGAGACCATACCTGTGCTGATAAAATTGTGTGTAGCACCTGTATCTAAAAGGCAAACAATCCTCTGCCCTCTAACTACTCCTTTCAAACGAAAGGGGTGACATGTAGGAATCCCTGAAAGGGATGCTAAAGTAATCGGGGGCTGCTTGTGGGGGGCTTTCTTCTTCTTTCCTTCTGACGATGGCTCTACCTAAGTTTCCTCATCGCTGCCCTCACACTGCTCATACTCATCCTCAGAAGCTACCTCAATATAATGTAGTTTGCCTTTCCCAAGGCACCTGTGATCTGGAGTCCAAGGCTCCCTGCAAATAAAGCATAACTTCCTCCTCTTCAACTCATTTCTAGTCTCAAAATCCAGCCTAGGAGGCACACTCTTATTCTGATTTTTACCTTTCTGGAATGAAGGGGATCCCTTGAAGGGTTTCTTAGGTGGCTGTAAAATGGAGGATGGTGAATCCAAATCATGAGCTAACTTAATAGCATCATCCAAAGTGTCTGGTTTGAGAACTCTAACCAGCCCTCTGAATTTATCATGCAAGCCCTCAATGAATAGCATACCTTTCTCTTTTCTAACATGTCTAGTACCATAATGGAGATCCTCTGAAACTCATCAATGTAATGCTCCAATGACCCACTCTGTTTTAGCTGAGCTAACTCCCTATAGTAGACCTCTATGTCTTTCCTATCAAAACGAGTGATCAATCTCGTGATGAAGATCTCATAGGAAGCAATCAATCCGTGATCCTGGGTGACAAGGTCGTGATGCCACCAATCATATGCAGCTCCCTCCAAATGCATAGTGGCAAATTTAATTGCCTCAGTCTCCAACATGGGTTTGAGAGTCAAGAAGGTGTCGAGCTTGTGAATCCAAGCTCTAGCAGATGTCCTACCGCTGCCATCAAATGTAGGGAGAGTCAATTTGTTCATGGCATGTTTTAAGTCCCTGTTCGGACCCCTGGGTCTCCTATCCTTCCGGTTCCTGCCAAACTCTCTCTTCTGAACCATGTACTGTGGAAAAGTCAAATCAGCCTTAACATTGTTTGGTAACATATTCCACTCATCATGCATGGTCATCACATGCTCTGGAAGAATGCATGTGGCCTCTGGGGGTGCTACCTCTTCCCCTGCATTAATATCCGCAAAGTTAGGCATTAGGGGCCTATCGGACGTACGAGTGGGGGCCCTAGCTACCCTAGGTGATCCTGCTACACTGCCTCCACCACTGTGATGGCTAGTGGGTCTCCTGGCTATAATTGACAACTGCTAGACAACCCCTGTAAGTTGGTATAGAACATCAACAATATGGTCATGTCCATCTCGTATCTGTCTCAGTGTCTCCCTTGCCTCTCTATCTATCTCATCAATCATTTTCCCACCTAGAATAGCCTGTTCCAAAATAAACTCCTCATTTTCTGTATGACTGGTCTCAATGTCAACCTGTACGGAAGAATCTGTTTGTTCCTGCTCAACCCTATTATTTCTAAATTCGGGTATCCTGTGCCTCCTATGCATATCTGGCTAACATGGCTTCTGCTGGACCAAACTGAAAATCTGATTATAATAATCCCACTAGGATGGCAAGATCAAGGCTCTGATACCACTGTAATGTTCTCAACTGACGGTTCTCAAAAACAATGGGTTGCAAGAGTTCTGATTTTTGGAGGTTTGGGCTGTTCTAATGTTTGCAAGCCACAATAATATATCTCCTTGTTCAATTTACTCAATGAAGCATGGAACACGCTACAGCAATCTATTCTTTCCGCTATTACTGAAGTTTCCAATGAAATAAACAAGCAAGGCTACATCTATTACAAGAATCACGCTTGCATTACAAATACTATTTCCATCGATATTAATATTCAGTATGATTATAATCAGAACTATTCAAACTACATGCATGTTCATTCAAGGACTGAAGGGCAATGTTCGAGCACCTTATTAAATTTTGTAGTGAACGTTTCAACTTTCAACAGTAGCTGGCGTAATGGTAGTGCCTCCTTTTCCTATCTGCGGTCCTTGTGGTTCGGTCGTGCCAAGAAGTCTGAATACTACATGCATATGTCTGACGAATTTGTTTTGTTCATGGCCCGCACCCTATATGTTGTCTATTACCAATACACAGGCCTACCACCTATAGAGAATCACCCCCGCCCGCACTGAGTCCTATTACAGAATGTTGGGCAGTCACTCTTTACACAGTAAGTGTGTATGTACACGGGCTGCAATGTGGGTTCCGTTGAGAAGGTGCGGATACAACAGACCCGCAAGTCCCTCCTGTATGTGCGCGAGAGCTCATGCGATGTATCTCAGCCAGTCAACACTACTGCTGGCAGACAAGGAAGTAGCGGAACAATGGACCCGCGTGCTGTTATATGGGAATAGTGTCCAGCGTGAGAGTTGCTAAGGTGTCTAGCGTATAATGACTAAAGCCACTAATCTTGCGAGTTGGTCAATCGAGAGATGTAGTTCCTTGCCCATACAACTTAGTGAATGTCAATAGCACAGTTCGAGGGCCAGCATATAGACTTACAATCCTTGCGTTATCCTTCTCTTCACAATCTACGTTTGCACTTGACTTACAACGCTGGAAGTAATGTCAATTTCCTATTCTCTGAATTCGAATCTAAGTGTTGAAGCAGTAATGTTTGATGTCTTTCACTTACTTAAGGCTCAATGTGAAATCTGAAGTAATTCCACCTATGTGAGAAATGTTGGGGCTACGTCACGTTTCTCGAATTCTTCCCAAGGGTTTGCGTCCTAAAGAACAATGTAACTAGTCACATAAGCAACCAGGTATTTCAATTTCTTATTTGATATATCTCATGGTTCTTTTCCCAAGAAAGCTTCTTACTTTTATAACCTCAAAGTGAGGGAAAACTCCACAAACAAGCAATTTGGGATAAAGAATCTCACTTAAGTTACTTTAAGTCACTTAAGTCACTTTTATAAAATAAAGTAACTTAAAGTCATAAAGTGACTTTATAAAATCCTTTTATAAAGTAAAGTGACTTTACTTTATAAAATGAGCCCAAATAAATAAAGCTCGCCCACTGTATCCTGTGACAGGCTGACATCCTCTGAAAGGGCCCTTAGTCTATCCGGATGTGGGAGATAGACTAACTTGGCGCCATAATGGCCTTCTGCGGGATTGGGGACATTACACATTACCTAACCTAAGAATGACAATAGGAGAGCCAAACTCTTTATCTACTAATGCCTTAAATTTCTAAAATACAATAAACATATGATTTCTGTCTAAGTAGACCCACATTTTACAACTGAAATCATCTACAAAAAGCAACAAATATCTAGCAGCAGTAACAGAAGAAGTCTTCATTGGACCACATACATAAACATGAACCAACTGCAATACATTTGAGGCTCGCTGTGAGTCAACATCCTTGAATGGTGTCCTTTATTGCTTTCCAACCTGAGAAGCTCCACAAACTCAGTGATGCTTAGCCTTTATCTTGGGTAAGCAAAAAAGTAGATCCTCCCGAACAAGCTGAGCAAGATAGTGAATGTTCAAGTGACCACACCACTAGTGCCAGAGACTGCTGATGGAAGATGATTTAGCTGCAAAAGCATGCTCAAGAGAATCACCTGAATCCACAAGTCTATACAAACTGTGATCCTTGATGCCAACGGCCACAGTAGTGCGATTCACACAATCAACAATCGAACACTTGTGTTAAGTGAATACCACATCAACCTGAGGAGAATGTCGCATAATCTGGCTCACTTAGAGAAGATTCAGTTCCATACTAGGAACATAGTATAAATTGAGGAATATGAGATTCCACCCACTAGACTGTTTTTGAACATTGCCCTTGCCGAAACCAGTATACTCTTCTCCACCAAAAATGAATGAATCGGTGAAAGGTGCGAAGTCTGTGAACCAATCACGGCGATGAGTGAAGTGTCTAGAAGAACCGGAGTTTATGTACCAAGCAAATGATTTCACATGATCTACAGGTCACTTTGCCATGAAAGCATAAAATGCAGATTCTTTCTTCTTTTGGTGCTCTGAGACATTGGCCTTAAGCTGAGACCCTCCCTGCTTCTGTTGTTTAGAAGCAATCCGGCTTTGACAAGTCCTTTATCACATGACCAAATTTGTGGCAGTAGTTACAAAAGCTTGTTTTGAGGAGGATTTGGCTACAAAAGCTTGTTCTGAGAAGGATGAAGTTGCACTACTACGAAATTGTTGTTTCCAACGATCTTGCTGCAGAAGTTTGGTGCACAAGTCTAAAAAACTTTAAGTCAACATTAGTTGCAGTAACGTTGAGTGTTTCGATGAAGTGCTCGTAGGATTTAGGTAGACTTTTTAGAGTTATGACTACCATATCCTCTTCCTCCATTTTTCAACCAATGGCCTCAAGCTGATCTTTGATGTCCTTAATCTTTGACAGATGCACCTATAAGGACATACGCTCATCCATCATGATAGAAAATAGTTGATTCTTCAAGAAGAACGCACGACTCTTATCTAATGTCTCATGGAGATCCTTCAACATACTTTAGATCTCTGCAGTTGTCTGGTCAGATGGCACTTGTGGCAACTAATCATCAGTAACTGAAAGATTGAGAAGCATGACCGCCTCTCGGTTGCGCTTGTCAAACTTATCCTAATCTTGTGTCTCTTTACCCAAGACGAATCTCATCAAGGCGATGATATTCAAAGATCGTCATCATCCTCTGCTGCCATGTGTTGTAATTAGTGTCATTGAAACGTTGATTGCCTTCCACCATAATGTTGGTTAAAGACGTCATCTGCATTGTCCAAGGCACAGAAAATGAGAAATTCTAAAGAGGCAAAAAGTAGAGTGTAGAACCCAATGCATGGATCCCAATGCATGGATCCCAATGCACAAACAAAGGCAGATTCAATACAAACTTCAATAAAGATGAAGTACAGTTGGCACAAATCCTGAGGCACAGATTTTTGACAGGCTAAGAAAAATCTTATGAAGACCCATAAATCTTTGTGAAAACCCCACAAGAAATATGTAGGTAAAATTTCAATCCGACCAAAAAATCAAAGGATTTTTTAAAAACCCTAGTCGGCTGAAGAGAAGGTTTGCAAATCAAGAAAACCCACCACAAATTTGTGCAAAAAATACAGTTTGAGCCACGAGTTGAGGAAAATCGCATTTTGAAATCATGAGCTGAGAAGACAGTCAAAAAACCCTAGTCGTGGGCTATGAAGAAGAAAAAGGCACTGGAAATTTGTCTAAGAAATAAGCCCTGTAAAAATCGACTACAAAGAGGGTCATGTGAGCTTAAAAACACAGGATGAGCTGTGAAAATCTGTAAATGGCGATCTAAAATATGAAGAACTCGTCTGCAAAAAACGACATCCAAGAAGATGGTCGTGAGGACCAAAAAAATGTAGAAAACGAGCCAAAAAACTTAAAAAAATCCTGTCGTTGTGATATGCAAATGTCGTCGGCAATTTAAAAAAAAAACCTCGCATTTATTTTTCAAGTTGCGTTTGTGGGATAAGGAAGCCGTAGAGAGAAAACTCGGGCCGTGTAGATGAAACGCAACCACTAGCAAAAGAGGAATCTCACAAAAAATCCCACATAAGGGTCATCAAAAACCAAAAAACCTTTGCTTGACTAGGAAATCGCATTTTTCAAAATGCAGATGCAGGAAAATTGGTGATTAAAACACCAAAAAATCCTAGCAAGAATTCACCCAAGAGCATGAAAAACAAAAAGAAGAATTTTTAGAAAACTAATCGATTTTGAAAACAAATAAAAAAAAATCTTTTTCACTTCTCAGATACCATATTACGCAGGTAATTGGTAAAATATTGAATGCATGATCAAGCGATCATTTATAGATTATAAAGAGAAGATGTTTCTATTATGAAACAATCGTAGAATTAGAAACTATCTAATATTTATAGAATCTACAATATTGATCATTAAATAAGAAATAATAAAGATATTATTTTAATAGTTATAAGGTTTTAAATAATTTAATAATGTTAATGGAGATAGAAGCCAATATTGGGAGATACAATTAATTCATAAAGTGACTTTAAATTATTAAAATTATACAAGGGGTCACTTTATTATTATTCATGAGGATTTTAAAACGGGATTTGAGGAAGTCATTTGATATACTTACTTTGTTTAATTTCTCTGTACGAAGCTTGTGTGCTGATCAAATTATAATATCACAAAAATGACAAAAATTACAGGAAATCTAAGGATAGAAACCTTTGGAGTTTCACGGTTGTCTGGACAAAAACCCTTTCAACCTATTAGGTGGATTCATTCTAGAATTCACATTGATCTTATTGTAGGAATTTGGCCTTGAGGAGTTGGAAATAACATTTATTTGCAATTCTACAACTGGTAGGGTTTTTTATTCATTGGTTTATATAATTTTTCCAGTTAGGGCAACTTGATTTCGAATGAGATTTGGAAGCAATGGAGGTGGAATAAATTTTTTATAATTGCTGGAATATTTTATGAGATTTTGGCAGAAGGGTTTGCATATTTTGAAAGGGTTGAACAAGGCACAACTAGGGTTTGAAGGACAATGGCTTGCATCAGAACATTTGAAGACAATTGCTGCTGTTATCAGCCATTATGGTCATTCTTTGAGGCAACCATGCCATCTACAAGTTGTTGGGCTTCCACATCCTTGCTTTCAAGTATGTGAGAATTCATTGTGATTTGTAATAAACCTCAAATCTGAAGTAAACAAATCAGACTGATATCAGACCTGATTTGAGGCTAATAAAGTGGTCTTTTATTGAGAAATGTGTTGCTTATGTGCTATGTATTCCTTTCTCTTTCATTTCTACTGTTCTACATATTATCTCATCGTTTGGCATTCAAAATAAACATCAAAAACAAAACAAGGACTCAGAAATCAGAAATCAGACCTTGCATGCAAATTGTTTGACAAAATGTCAAATATCCAAAACTAAAAAAACAAATCAGATTGAGCAGAGCTTCTTACAGGAAGGATGATAAAATCAAACACCAAGAAAAAACATTGCATCATGAGTACACTGTCAACCCCAAACTAGTCCACCCTCATGAGGTTACTCAACTCAATAATAAAATCATGATTTCTAAACTAAGAACCAACTCCAATGACCAGAATAGCACAAAAATGTTTCACTCATATACCCTATGAGAACAAAGAACTTGTAAGCTATTCAGAATAAATAAAGTAGAGGACAAGTCACAAAACATATTTTACATTCAACTATCTGATTAGCAGCAACATTAGGCCCAAGCACAGAGGCATTTGCAACAATAAATTAGTATATGAGGCCTTATATCAAACAACCAAAGCAAGATTAGAGAATTTAATATTTATCATTGTAGTGTCAAAAAAAATACATATTTTGCACTTTCCACGCCATGTGAGCAATCACTTTAGTGGGCATTCCCCTAGATATTTTATAACACTTATTAAGCTCATTTTTAACCTCAAAACCCTTGAGCGAAATGTCATGCAGACCAAACATTCATCCCTTAAATGTTTACTACCCATTCCGGACATTCTACAAAGCTGTCGTAGACACCAATGTGACTGCAGTACTGTCCACTGCCAAAAGTTATGCTTTATGGTCTTACTACATATTAAAGCCTCCATTCTCTGTTGCTTCTCCTTGGAATCCGAGGCTTATTTGTCCACAATCTACATTAATTCTGAATTATTTCCTACAAGTATTGATATTATTCACCCCCATTAACCTGCAACCTAATTTACTCCATAGCCAGTTCTTATCAAAACCTTGCAAACTAAATCCATTGCATTTTCATGGTACCTTTCTGAAATCATTTAATATACTCCTCCATCACACAAATCACAATATGCAGTTTAGCTATTCTCGCACTTTCTTGGGCTCCACCATCAAATCACTATAAATATTTAAGAGAATCTAATGAACTTTTTGGGTTATAATCTTGATTTCTGAGGATCTGTTACCCACTATACTGGTCTTTATGCTGGACTTCTGAAAGCTTTTGTGGTCACCTATCATTACGAAATGACAAATTGGGAGTTCTTTTTCATGTCAATATGAATAGACACTAAATGTACTTTCTCATTTCTGTGTTATTCTACTTAGCTTACAAGAGCAAATACATGTTATTTTATATTCATACTCCAAGCAAGAAAAACACTAGTAAATTAAAGTATTGAACCTTTAGCATACTGGAGTGTTCCTTATTTTCATTCACAATCACATAAATAATAATTTATTTAACAAGATACAGTTTGATAGGTCCCACCAAACGATTTCACCTAGAAAATCTTTTACTTTATCAACGTCATAGATTCCAAATCTTCCATTTGAGAACACAAGCAGAAAGAAAAATTATTTGCAAATCTTAAACATGGCAACTATTAAACAGCTGAAGGGTCATACATCGGATCAAGAATCACGTGGCCAGGTTGAACTTCTCCCAATTGAAGCAAGGAAAATGCAGTGCTGCAACAAAAATAAGGATGCAACATTAAAGAATATATTAACTTACAGATACCGACCACATAACATTCATAGGCTATGCAAATACATGACAACTAGTAATAAAGCCATTTCCACAGTAGTTGTGATCCACAAAAGTCTACAAGATATAATCCAAAATGTTAAAATTACAAAAACAAAAAAAATGTTTATTTTTTGAATTATTGTATCTGAGATCTGCAGAAAAGGATGACAATTTCTAAGCTATTGTTTATGAATTTCACTGGTATATATTGTTATAGACACTTGAGAAAGAGGAAAAATTTATATTGATTTCCACAAACAATCAACAAATGTAAATGCAACTTCTTTGTACCGTCAACAATTATTCTAGTAAAAGAGAGCCAAAACCATCTCCACCTAATAAAGAAAAACATAACAATTTATCCAGAAATGTGTCAATCCTAGAAAGAAGTAAACATCATTGAAAAAACCAGCAGCTATAAGCATGCAATCCCTACAAGATGCAACAAAGTGATACAAACTAATCCCACAGAGAAGCCCAAAAAAACAAAGAACTTAGAAGAGATGGAGTAATGGCAGAATCTACAGTGCTATCCATTATTGGATAATCACCAATTATGAACTTGAATATCCATTATTTGCTCCTCTGACAATCTTGCATAAACCAAACATTAACAATAATAGCGCTACTAAGGAGGCTAACGAATGCTTACCTTCAATAATCTCCTCACTGAATGCATATAAGTAACTGTAAAGATATTATGAACCACCATTAATATGCACAGAACAATGAACTTCCTTCTTCCTACCTCACTATCGAGAGTGGGGTTGAGAAAGCGAATTTCAATGAATGGCATCAATAAATTTGAAGGATTTATCTGTAGTCTATGTTTGACTGATCGATTGACATGTGATTATCAATTTACTGTTGTTGACCAGTTTCGTTTGTGTTAACAATTGACCAGCTGCCAAGTTCAAAATTGGTTCTTTTCATTAGGTGAGCTCACGAGTGCCCTTCATTGGACTACTAAGATGTAATTGTATATCATATTGACTATAGCATAGGGTTGACAGAGAAAAAATGTTGTTGATTGAGCATAATCCCAGTTGAGTGTCATCCATACCAACTATTGTACAATAATTTTTAATGTACTCCTATGTTTGGTCAAATCCTCAGTAAAAGTAATCTCATCAAATAAGATTCAGTTGAATCCTCGGTAATTATAACCTATAATGATAACGAGTTATAGTCATAGTGTAGGTAACTAATAGATTATCAACTAGTTTGAGGCTCAACCAAAATAAATCTATTAGCTGTGGATATTTAACCATAGGCATTGGAAGAAAAGCTCTCATAGAGAGGAGACAACTAGGGATCATCACAATTGTATGTGGGCATGGACACCAATTCCATTAGGTGTGTGAATCTGAAGGCTGCAACCACACCCAAGCATATGTGAAAAACCAGACTGGCTCTTCCTTAATAATTCAATTTGCAAATTAACCTGACTGAGAAAATATGATTTTTTTTTTTTAAATTTTCTATAACAACTTTATAGTTTTTGTTTTTTTTGTATTTTTCACATATAAGAATTAAAAGTAACACCATACATGAATGAACAAATTCAATAGCCCAAATTCTTAACTGCAAACTCGAAGCAATGTAATCCTTCTACGCCAAAACATAAATTCAAATTATTCTGGGTTCGATACCAACCGTTCCATAACCCTTGGCGTTTTGTAATGAAAAGTCAACCCCATCATATAATTAAGGAGATGGCAGCTAGCTGGGCGACAAACAGCATTGTCTTCTCAAGCGGCAGCTAGTAAGGAAAGACTCAACGCAACAGCAGCATCACCAATGCATCCACGAGCTGAAAGAAGATTAAGATCTCTGTCAAATGCCAAAACGTATTTCAACCACCTCCAAACGCTAAACAGTACAGCAGGCACGATTCACCAACATAGACGTTGACTCAAAGTGCAAGACAATTTCTGAGAATAATCGTTATCAGCTAAGACAATCCTCCAAACCCTCAAACGAACTCCAGCAAACAATTTCATAAGTGTAAAATGTATAATGATCCCTTTCTTCAAAGAATTCGATCCTTTTACAAACACTGGAGCTTCTTCAAGAAGCCACGACTTAGCTTCATTCTCAATCATTTCATAACTTAAAAAATGAGTGCCATCAACCTTAGTTTAAATATGTCAATTAATATTCCCTTATAACTCCATACTAAACATTTTCACTTAAAGGCTTCCAAGTCAAAAGCATATAATAATTTTATGAATTGACTTATTAATTGGCTCCAAAGTCAATATTAATTAAGACAAGCTTAATTAATAAAATATACCATTACACCGAACCAAGTCAACTGTTCTGTTCTGACCAAACTGAACAACACCCTGCCACAAATAGAACTGACAGGCGAAGACTTACTATAAATAGT
This sequence comes from Thuja plicata, assembly GCA_018584345.1. NCBI lineage: Eukaryota > Viridiplantae > Streptophyta > Pinopsida > Cupressales > Cupressaceae > Thuja > Thuja plicata. The sequence continues at coordinate 1,255,689 of MU226281.1, read as the reverse complement.
AAGCTCATACCAAGAGACCTCCAAAGCAAGACATTAGCCCACAGAGGTCGCAGTGATGGGCTAATAACGATGTCCTCCGGACGACTACTAAAACGGGGACATTACAGTCCTCCCTCCCCAAGATTTGCTTGTCCTTGAGCAATTGCAAAACTGAGATGTTGAAGAATATCCTCTGATTCCCAAGTGGCATCATCAGTAGGTAAACCAGACCACTTAATCAAGAACTCTCTGATGACTGGTCAATGCAACTATCTCTCACGAGTCTCCAATATAACCTCAGGAATCAATTCCAACTTACCCTCATCATCTAAAGGGGGTAACATAGAGGACGGAACAACATGCTTGCCCAACACCTGCTTGAGGCGCAACACATGAAACACATTATGCACTCTGCTGTCCCCCGACAAATCCAGCTCATAAGCAACCTCGCCCACCCGCCGAACCATGCGGAAGGGCCCATAGTACTAAGGTTTGAGCTTCTCAGCTCCACTCTTCCGAATAGATGATTGTCGATAGGGCTGCAGCATCAAATAAACCATATCTCCCACCTGAAAAGAGCGGGCAACCCTCCTCTGATCAACATATTGCTTTTGTTGATTCTGAGCCCTCTGATTATTGTCTCGTAGTGCCCCCACAATGTCCTGACTGTCCTGTAGCAAATCACCTCCACTGGGAGCTTTGTTATCACTAAAAAGAAAATCCACGAAACTTGGAGGATCATATCCGTAAAGAGTTCGGAAAGGAGTCATCCGAATGGACATGTGATTAGTGGAATTATAACAATACTCACATAAATAAATCCACTTCACCCAAGCTCTCTGCTGAGCAGACACATAGTTACGAAGATAGCCCTCTACCCACTTATTAACAATCTCAGTCTGACCATCAGTCTGAGGGTGGTAACTAGTACTGGGAGTCAACTTTGTCCCACACAACCTGAACAGCTCCTGCCAGAAATGACTCATAAAACGGCTATCTCAATCACCAACTATGTTCCAGGGTAAACCATGCAATCTGAACACCTCCCGAAAGAATAAATGCGCAACTTAAGTTGCTAAAAGAGTAGTGGTGATCAAGAAGAAGTGAGCATACTTCGTAAGTCGATCCACTACCACATAAATGCAATCTCGACCTTGGGCCTTGGGTAGGCCCACAATGAAATCCATCGATATACATTTCCACTTTCGCTCAGGAATAGGAAGCGGCTGCAATAACCCTATTGGATATGTGTGCTTCTGTTTGTTCTGGTGGCAGACATAACACTCTCTAACATATTGTTGCACATCATACTTCTAGCCTTTCCAAGTAAACCTCTTCCGCACCTGCCTATATGTCTTAAAAAAACCAGGATGTCCAACTAAGGGAGAGTCATGGAAAGCTCTCGACACCACAAACCTGACACTCGATCCAGGTACCAAAAATACTCTCCTTGTAAATGATTAAATCATTCACAAGAGTATACATGTTGTCCTGTATGGTACCATCAATGAAACCAGCTGCCCATTGATCTCTAGCATAATCAGCAACAATCGAATGCCTCCAATCCTCAGATATCTCAGTCATAACACATAAGTGAGGCCTCCTAGAAAGTGCATCAGCAACCACATTCTGGGTACCCTTGATATAAGTAATATCCAAGTCATGTAATTGTAACTTACTAACCCACTTTTGTTGTCTCTCATTGAGATCCCGTTGACCAAGGAAATACTTCAGGCTCAACACCACAAACCTGACACTCGATCCAGGTACTAAAAATACTCTCTCCTTGTAAATGATTAAATCATTCACAAGAGTATACATGTCCTGTATGGTACCATCAATGAAACCAGATGCCCATTGATCTCTAGCATAATCAGCAACAATCAAATGCCTCCAATCCTCAGATATCTCAGTCATAACACATAAGTGAGCCTCTTAGAAAGTGCATCAGCAACCACATTCTGGGTACCCTTCATATAAGTAATATCCACGTCATATGATTGTAACTTACTAACCCACTTATGTTGTCTCTCATTGAGATCCCGTTGAACAAGGAAATACTTCAGGCTATTGTGATTAGTTTTAATACAAAACTTACTACCCACCAGATACTGCCTGAATTTAGCCAAAACATGCATAATGACTAACATCTCCTTGTCATAGACACTGAAAGCTCTCTCGGACCCCTAAGCTTCCTGCTCTAAAAAACAATGGGATGGTGATCATGAGAAAGAACCGCACCAATGCCCTCACCCGAAGCATCACAATGCAAATCAAATGGTCTGGAGAAATCAGGCAATGCTAAAACTAGACAGGATGTGCTAAAACTGGACAGGATGTGACAATCAACTTGAACTTCTCAAAACACTCTTGTGCCTGAGAGGTCCACTCAAATGCCCCCTTACGGGTCAAATCAGTCAGCGGGGTTGCATGCCATGAAAATCCCGCAACAAACCTACGGTAGAAAGCACAAAAACCAATGAACCCTATGAGATGTGTAAAACTCTCCGAGGTAGGCCAATCCAAAATAGCACGAACCTTATCAGGGTCCATACGCACTCCCTCCGAACTAATAATATGACCAAGGTATAGCAACTCGGTCATTCCCAAAGCACACTTGGACTCCTTTGCATACAAGGAAGCCCTATCCAAAATGTCCAACACTGTATCTAAATGAGAAAGATGATCATCCCAAATCTTGTTGTATACCAATATATCTTCAAAAAATACCAGAACAAACCTCCTCAACTGACTGTGGAAGACCCTGTTCATGGTAGACTGAAAGGTGGCGTGGGCAATAGTCAACCCAAAAGGCATGACTAAGAACTCAAAATGCCCACAGTGACATCTGAAAGTTGTCTTCTCAATGTCCTCCTCCCGCATCCGGATCTGATGGTAGCCAGACCTCAAATCAATTTTAGAAAAGAAGCATGCCCCATGCAACTCATCAATGCGCGGAATAGGGTACTTGTTCTTAATAGTCCTCCTATTCAGCATCTGGTAATCATTGGACATTCTGAGCGTGCCATCCTTTTTCTTCACCAAAACAACTGATGAAGCAAAGGGAGATTTACTCGATTGGATATGTCCCATAGAAATCAGCTCCTGAATTGTTTTCTCAATCTCATCTTTTAGGCGCTTAGTATGCCGGTAAGGGGTAATCATAATGGGCTTAGTGCCCTCCTCTAGCTCAATAATATGCTCAATGCCCCTATCTGGTGACCTACCGTGAGGTAAATCACTAAACACTTTGGAATGTTTAGTCCTGAGTTCCTGTATGTCAGAGTGATAAGCTGATTTCCCCGACTCATCCAACGTGGGTAATATCCTGCATTATGCTGGCCACTCAACATCATCATGGCGAATGAGACGCTGCATCCATCTAAGTGAAATAGTCCTCAAGTTTTCCTCCTTGATTGCCTTAAGTATATGAGTCTTACCCTCAATTTCAAACTTCATCTCCATATTCTTAAGGCTGAGATAAAAAGCTGCAACCAAATCATGCCCAAAACCAAATCTGTACCTCCCATGTCAACTACATAAAAATCAGCCTTGAATTCATAGTTATTCAATTTTAATGGGCGATCTGGAATCATCCTGTCACACTTGTGTGTAACCATCAGCTACCTTATCAAGAATTCCCTCAAATTCTTCAGTGAGTAGTCCTCTCTTAGAAACCAACCGTGAGTCAATAAAATTATGGGCAGCACCTATATCAAGCAAAGCAATGACCCACTGCCCTGCTAAAAGACCCCGGATCTTGAAAGACCCCTCTTTCTTCATGCTAGAAAGATATGCAACCTTAAGATGGGAATCCTCATCCACCTCGTGATGATTAACTGCCTCCTCATTGTTCTCATTATCATTATCAGTATGCTGCCCCTCAAAATCAGAATTGTGCTCACCTTCATAATACCATTCCATAAGCCTATTCCTCCCTTTTGGCTTCAATGGACACTCGTGTTTCGCATCATAAGGACCCCTACAATAAAAACATAGCCTTTTTCTCCTCAAATCATTAATTGTTTCCTGATCTAGTGGCTCTGTTACAGGTTTCCAAAAATCTGGTTCTTCATCCTTTTTTGGAGCAGTCTTGCTATCATAAGAAGGATTTGCTGGTCTAGGAGGAAATCTAGTCCGTGGATCTGAAAACTCCAAATCCCTTGCCTTCTTCATGGCAATCTGTAATTTATGTAGGAGGGTCAAAAGACTTAACCCAACCCCTTAGAGGTTCTGTTAACCCCTCAATAAACAATATAACACGCCTCCTCTATGATATATCATAAACCATCACTAATACCTTTTGAAACTCATTGATGAATAAATCCAAGCTGCCTGTCTGATTGAGTTGTGCTAGCTCCCAGAAATAGGACTCTGGGTCCTTCCTGTCAAACCTCTCTACCAGACCATCTACAAACTCCTAGTAGGATACAATCTGATCGTGGTGCAAGGAGACTAACCCATGGTACCACCACTCATGAGCCAAACCATCTAAATGCAGAACAGCAAACCTGATGGCGTCCTCTTCAGACATAGGACGTAAAGATAAATAAGTATCCAGCTTGTGTATCCCATCTGTTCTCCCTTTTGCGCGTTCTCTTTTCTAGGTCATGAATCTGTCAAAATCCAGGTGCTGCTTTACTTCATGTGGTAAAGCATCCCACTCAGTGTGCAAAGCTAATATGTCATCAGTAAATGAAACCTCCTCCTCAATGCTAATGGTATCAACCTCCAGTCTCAGAAAAGTAGGACGTAAAGGTTTGTCTTGCGTACCTATCAAATCAACTCTGGACCTGTGAGAACTCGTTGAGATACTCCATGTATCTTTGTCCCGATCCTGATCTCGTGGCAGTGAAATGCGCTGGAGAGTATCGGGCAAATTCTATAATACAGTAGCCATTTGTTGTTGGCTAGCTGCCAACTCCTGCTGACTGTGTGCAATTTTTTTAACATTGTCCTAGCTTCTTTGTCTTCATCAATACCTATATTATCAGGAATTCTTTCTTCCATATTTCCCTGTCCCTAGTCACTAGTCGGAGGAGAATTTCTCCCTCTGCGAGAGTAATGGAAGAAGGGAATGTATCTATCGCTCCGCATTAAATTTTAAAATCCCACTTCCCTGCAGGCTAGCAAGAAAATGGCTCTGATACCACTGTGAAGAACCAGACTGGCTCTTCCTTAAAATTCAATTTGCAAACTAATCTGAGTCTAAGAAAATATGATTTTCTTTTGAAATTTTCTATAACTTCATAGTTTTTTTTGTATTTTTCAAATATAAGAATTAAAAGTAACACCATACATGAATAAACAAATTCAATAACCCAAATTCTTAACTGCAAACTCGAAGCAATGTAATACTCCTACACCAAAACATAAATTCAAATTATTCTAGATTTGATACCAACCGTTCCATAACCCTTGGCGTTTTGTAATGAAAAGTCGACCCCATCGTATAATTAAGGCGATGGCAGCTAGCTGGGCGACAAACAACATTGTCTTCTCACGCGACAGCTAGTAACGAAAGACTCAACGCAACAGCAGCATCACCAATGTATCCACGCGTTCAAAGAAGATTAAGATCTTTGTCAAATGCCAAAACATATTTTAACCACCTCCAAACGCTAAACAGTACAGCAGGCACGATTCACCAACATAGACGTTGACTCAAAGTGCAAGACAATTTATGAGAATAATCTTTCTCAGCTAAGACAATCCTCCGAACCCTCAAACGAACTCCAGCAAGAAATTTCATAAGTGTAAAATGTATAATGATCCCTTTCTTCAAAGAATTCGATCCTTTTACAAACACTGGAGCTTCTTCAAGAAGCCACGACTTAGCTTCATCCTCACTCATTTCATAACTTAAAAAATGAGTGCCATCAACCTTAGTTTAAATATGTCAATTAATATTCCCTTATAACTCCATATTAAACATTTTCACTTAAAGGCTTCCAAGTCAAAAGCATATAACGTTTTATGAATTGACTTATTAATTGGCTCCAAAGTCAATATTAATTAAGACAAGCTTAATTAAGAAAATATACCATTACACTGAACCAAGTCAACTGCTCTGTTCTGACCAAACTGAACAACACCCTGCCACAAATAGAACTGACAAGCAAATACTTACTATAAAGAGTAAACTCATACCAAGAGACCTCCAAAGAAAGACATTAGCCCACAGAGGTCGCAGTGATGGGCTAATAACGATGTCCTCCAAACGACTACTAAAACGGGGACATCACAACGTAGCAAAAATATGAATTGTGTCTACTAAGCGCTCTAGTACCTAAGAAGCTCAAATAAAAGGTTTGCATTTAGATAATTGCACTGGACCCTCTAGAGAAGGTCGGCTTTCTTTACTATTCTACAACTACTACTTAACCATCTAAGACCATGTTGTTATTACAAACAATGCAAAACAAAAACTACTTTAACAACTAGCCTACCCTAAGCTACCTAGTAAAAGGAAAAGGGATAAAAGGTCAAGCTTGGAAAATGAGATAGGATTAGACAAACGTAATATGCAGCCCTGTTTTCCTTTTTTTTTTTTTCAGAAGTGTTTTGCAATAGTTTTGGATTGACAAACAAAGTGCAGATAAAAGAGATTTTTGCAACTTAGAAAATTTGATAAAACTCAGAAATACATAGAGCTTAAAATTCCAGATTTTATTTTTGACCTGAAAGTACATTTTTTCCAAAATGTAAGAGCAACCCATATCTTTAAATATCACTGCATATCTATTTCATACATACCCAAAAAATGCAACAATGAAATGGCTTGAGTTGTTTGCACAATATGTTTTCTAACCTACCTGAAAATGGACACGACTCCTAAGAACCCTCTTCATTGGCCAAGCTAGGTGTAGGTGTGAATGCGGAAAGCCAAGATTACACGCAATGTGCAAATAGACACCACAAAACCCTCATATGCTTCTCCAATAAGGCTCACGTCCCAAGAAGAATGTATACACCCTGTTGCAAGAAGTACAGCCAACAATGGTAATGGTGCGGCCAGCCAATAGGAGCATAAACCACAACAAACTACCCAACATCCATCTAAATCAGCTCACTAAAAACAGATACGCAGAATAAACTCCAACAAGATTAATATTTGTATCACCAATCAGCCCAATTGTGTTTCCTAAATTAAAACACCGAGAGTCCTCCAGATTGTGTCTTCTAACAACCTAGAGAATGTCGCCAAAACACCAAGAGTCCTCCAGATTGTGTCTTCTAACAACGTAGAGAATGTCGCCTACAAGGGGTTTCATCCTCACAAACCTGAGATGGACCAAGTCCAATCTCAAAACCACGCGAGGTTTTCCCAAAGAGAAATATTAGAAATCGCCAAATCAACATATCTCAAATGAAGGCCAAAATTCCAATATATAGAATCTCAAATGATAAATTAGGGCAACAATAGATTAAGGCAACTCTAATGCAATAAAATAATAACCTTTGCCCTTCTAAAATATTTCACTTATCTCCTCAAGTGGACCTTCCTTTTTGCCCTTTAAACTATCATTTCAATGTTTTATTTTCGTTTCACTTTAGGAGGCCACATAAAATGATATTATAATATTATTTTACCTCCTTAATTTTAAAATCCACTTTATTTCACTTAAGTGATAAAACCACTATTAAAATATTTAAGTGAAATAATAAAATATTATTTCCCAACCATAGGAAATTCACCAAGTCCTAAAAGTAAAGACTATGCACTCTAAAGCTAAGACAAGTTACCCAAAATAGCACTTACTCTTATTAGTAATATGTTAAAAAAAGTCCAAACTATCCAAACCCTAAAATTGAAGATACTACACACTAAAGCTAAGAGGAGTCTAAAGCTCTGACCGATTGGCAAAAATGGCAATTTCCCAAAATAGCACTTACTAAAAATAGAAATTGTTAAAAGCAGTAAGTCATCCAAAACTCCCAACTAATCAATTGATGTCCAAACTAACACTCACTAAAAATAGTAAGTCTCAAAATAGTTGTTCAGAATCACTCCAAAAAATGTCTTTCATCTCCATTAATCCACTAAACACACTAGCATCAAAATACTGCTCTAATACTATAGACACCAACCCAAAAAGCGAACATCAACTGCACTACAAGAAAACCCTAAAATAAGGACATTACAAGAAACAAAACAGAAGGGTGGGCAATGGAGTGCCAAAGAAGAGCAATCAGTCAAGTTTCTCTACAACACAAACAACTCTCCTATCTAAGTAATCATATGTTTGCGGTAAAACTACCTCAACTTACATCACATAAACCTACTTGCATGTAAAACCACATTAGCTAGCATCTATAGCCAATCGGTTTTCAAATGTACACAAATATTTGTATGGAATCATAGTACCAAACTAGAAGCCACTCGCCCAAGACAAGGTATAAAGAACACGAGCTAAAACATGTCCACAATCATTACAAGCTAATTATTCATGACCAATTACATCTTTAGTACAAAAACTAAAAGGGGTTATTATATTAAGAAAGCCAAAGGATATTTACATGAGGGCAAAACCCAAATTTATACAACTAAAGGGAGTCCCATTGTAATCACAACGAAAGGAGCATAAGAAAATTCATAAAGAATAAATGAAACAAAATGAAAAAAATTAATAATATCCACAAGACCAAGAAACGTATGGGGCCTCATGATATTAAACAACATTGCCATGCATATAAGCCCCAATAAGCAGGCTACATTTATTAATTCTAATTCGAATCTTTTTTTTTTTTTATCTCAAATCTTTTGTTGTTAATCTTGATGAAATATTCTTTTTTTTACCCTTTCCTCTTCAAATAGGGTAATCAAGGAGTCCAACATTTAAATATCAATGTTATTGATCCCTATATCTTTGTAATTTGGACATTATATAATGTAGTGTCATTTTGTTTCCGCTAACCCCAAAGTACAAAAGAAACATATTCTATCAGCCCACTCTTCATTACGCATTGTCAATCTTCTAGCCTTGTACCTAAGAGGATGCAAGCTAGTTCTTAGTTGAGCTATTAACATGTTCACTTTTCATCTTATTTCTGCTCTTATATATTCCTTTTTCTCATGATCACAAGTAGGATTGATATTTTTGACATAGTATTCACTTTTTCTCCAATGTTGCTTTGTCCACATGGTTGCCTTAACTTTCTCACATATATTTCCATTTCCACAATATTTGGGCACTTTTGCATATTGATATTCTATTTACTCGTCCACTGGCATATTATTTCATCCACATGCTCTTCCTTCTATTTAAATTTCCCTTTGTTGCATCTATGAGATGATAGCAAATAGGTGATTGAAAGGAAACATATACAAGCAATCAGAAACTTCTACAACAAACGATTGGAGAGGCATCATGGCCATCGTTAAATGCATGGGCCACCTATTATCTTTCAATATGGAGTGCCAGTGGAATCTGGGAAAGAGTAAATCTTGGCTAACCACAATACATGTCGACTTGCACCTTGTAATTAGTGGTCAGTGGAATAGTGGAGCTGTGTATTGAACATGCTACAAGAGGTGCCAAATCAAACTAGTATTATTTGGCCAAGGGTTCAAACACACTTTATGGAAGGAAAAGCAATGTTGACATCACAAATAAGGGAGGAAGCTTCCATGTGGTGATCCTTGAGGAGGCTAATTGTATTTGACAATAGGGAGCTTAAAATTATTTGATCACTTCTCAAATCAATAGTTCACATAAATCAAAAGATGCCACTATGGCAAGAGCTTTAGAAGCAACAAAGCAAGTTTTGGGATGCGACCATGGTACAATAGAGTATGGGCTAAAATTAAAATAAAAAGCACATTTTTCTTTGCAAGGATGCACAAATGTGGACGATGTAGCTCTCACAGATGGCGGGTTTACTTCGTCTTTGTTTTCTTTTAAGCATCTAGTCCAATACCATGGGACAGTGAAAGGCAAGCCACTATTGCTCACTCTTCCCCAGAAACAGAATTGTTGTCCCTGTTTTGAGCCTTATTTAAAACTGAGCCTAATGCAGAAAAAGAGTCACCGCTGAAGCCTCAGCTATAAGTTAGATTGAGTCTTTCGGGCTTTGGCAAACCATGGTTGCTTATTGAGTCTGTACTATTACAGGAAATTAATTGTAGAACGCCGCTCTCCTAACCTTTGCATTAAGATGTCGAGTCAAGAGTTCTCTATGGGTTGGGATGGTTGAGTCGCGTTATAGGATTGACTCAATAAGTGACCAAGTCCTCTGTTACTTAGTTCTAATATTTTGCATGCTCATAGCCAGGATTCCCACCCTTTGGGTGAGTTTTCCGGAAATCACTATTTTCAATCTTCCAGCGATCAGTTCATTCATTCAAGAGGCGAAGGAAAGCTTAAGAAGTGCAACGTAGCAATCAGGAGCCTCGGAGAGTCATTTAGACAAGTCCTGAAAGCTCGCGGGTTTTTGCCTCTACAGGTGCTCCAAGCTAAGAATCGCACCACCTTGGTGAGATTCCCGAAGATAACTATTCACGATGTATTGTCATGTTTAAGTATATGGATGTCTTCATCAAAGTTTAAGAAAGCCTTGGGTGAAATCAGAATTGAATTTGGAACTGTAAGTTATGCAAAAGCTCTATGCGGGTTTTTACCTTTCTGGCTACCCCGGCGCGGAAATCGCACCTTTCAGGTGCATTTCCTGAGCATATGAGGAACTCATCAGTTTGGAGCCGAGATGATTATGTAAAGGTGCAAAAGTGTTTGTAAAAGCTTTCGTGAAGTCTCAGAACCTTCAAAACTAAATTTCATCAAGCATTATGAAGGGCGAGTTTTTACCTTTTCAGGTGCGCTTCTCCGGGATTCGCAGTGACTTGGTGCGATTTCCTCAAAGCATAATTTATGATGTAGAGTGAAGATGTAATTGACAAAATCACTTGATTAGGGAGTCATAAGGTAAATTAGACAAGTGCAACATGATGACGTGGTCTCAAGATCTTTGCTAAGCCTCGAGCAGAAAATGATGAAATCAGATGCGACTATTCGGGTTTCGCACATATAGGGTAAGATCCCCGGCGAACCTTATAACTAGGCAGAAAAGAATTAAAAGAAGTGTGTTCCCTTTGAGCACATGCTTTAGGTGAAATGATAAAGTTGTTTTTAAAGAGCCGTTAATTCACCTAACCGTTGGCGCCATTAATGAACTGCTTTTCAAAGAAGCGCGGCATATTGTTAATATTAAGTGTGGGGAAATGCATTGCGATCCTGAAACCGTAAGAAACATTCGCACAATTGAATCTGTTGCATATTGAATTCTTCTGTTAAAGGCTATTTTCTGCTTGCCGAGTATATAGTCTCTTCTACAGCCAAATGTTCGTTGATATGTCTATAAATATCTAGTGAAATGGCACAAAGGTATTTGGGCTTTGAACATTTGAATGGTCTGGATTGTGAGTGGACAGATATCAGTGACACTCGTTTACCACATTATGATTTGCATGATCTGAGATTTAGGTTGCAGCAAGAACGAATACAAAAAGTCACACAGAAGCTAAGGGATAGTGGATTGGTTGAAGCCGTTGGTTTTCCTGTCGCAGTGCAAGCTCCAAAACTCATCAAAGAGTGCATTGCTAAATACGACGTTGATAGCCAACAAATCAAGATGCCCGACGACCAAGTATTGTTAGAGGTCAACAGGGATACTATGGAGCGATGCTTTAATATCCCACAGAGAGAAGGTCCGCCTCATGTTTCAATGAGAAGAAAGCCAAATGGAGAGGCGTGATCTCATCAGATTGGTTCCAGACAGCAAGAAGTGCTAAGTCTAAGTTGCTGAAGACCTTATACGGCACTAACTTGAAAAGAGAGATAGTAGATACTCTTGTTCTACTCCAGAGGTTGAAGGGCAGAGACGAAGCTCTCGAGTTTTCAGAGCATGATTTCTTCCTTCTCCAATTAGTGTGTGTAGATGATAGTTTCTGTGATTGGGCTGAGATGATGGCAGTAAAGCTAAAGATGGGAACTCACATGCGCCAAGAGTACCAATGCTTTCAGAATGGCGTCTTATCTCATCTACGCCCTTGTAACTACCCAAAGTTGGTCGGGATTGTCAAGAATAGAAGAATTTGAGGACTCTACCAAGATATATGAGTTCTACCCCTGCCTCCCATTGAACCAGAGCTATGCCTATTTCATTATGAATCTGTAGAGCTTTTTCCCTCCTATTCTATTATTGTAACTGCTTTACGAAAGAAGACGAGTCGTCTTCTTCTAAAATTGTATTAAACTATAAATATTCAAATTGAAATGAATTAAAAGGATTGGCGTTTTTGCGATTTGCATATTGCTTCCCCCTACAGCTGAGTCTGTATGAGTGAGAATCGAAGTATTTGTTTCCCTGAATGTCGCTCACTTTAGTTTAAAATGTCTTTTGCTTTCTCATGCTGAATGGTTCTTTGCCTCACTAGTTGTAGAAGTATTTCTTGAAACGAAAACGGTCGTTGAGTGTAGAGAAGTATTGAAATCGTCTGAGAGCGATTCTCTGCGATTGGTCCAACACTGAATTTCATTCTGCATCTGTAGGAGTAGATGTTACTGTTAAATAGTCGAAATAAGAAGCATGATTGCAGTCGTGGTGATGCTTTGGATTCTTCTATAGGAGTAGAGGTAACTGTAGCGGTAGATTAAGCTCGGAAGTTCGCCTGCAATTGCAGTCGTAATTGTATGCTAGATTCTCGTTTATGAATAGGAGTAGAAGTTAGAAGTTTGAACCCTGCATTGAATCTCGGTGGATTTCCTATGTTGACAGAAGTTCACTCATTTGCCTCTTCTGCTCTCAGGTTAAGAGCATACCCCCAATCAAAGTTAGAACACATTCATTGCAAATCAAACACAGGGAGCTATACCTGTACAAAATCTAGAGATTGGACTAATTCTCTGCTGAGAATTCTCCTTTCAACTGTGGTGTACAACAATAGGGAAGTCAAGGACTCTAATCAGCTTTGCTAACCATACCCCGTCCAATCTGTTCACTAACAGATTTTTGGCGACTCTGCTGGGGAGTTTCAGAATTAATATCTAGTTTCTTGTATATATCTTTTATTGCTTCCTAAGCAATTGGCAACTCCATTCCGAATAGAACCCCATTATACAAATCATAAAACAGATGAATTGCAGTGTTTCCTGATCACAGAGTCTTGGTGACGATTGAGATTCCAGGTCAGAATACCAACAGTCGCAGTTAGCCGCTTTACCTGTCATGAGGAAAAATGGTCCTACCCCATGAGAATATAATTCTTGTTCTGCAGCCCAACCTTGGATTCCAAGACGAACAAGAAGACATAATTGGTGAATTAAACACTCTTGCTTGGAGAACGAGAAGAAGTGCAGAGGACTACAGAAGAGCTAGTAGAGTTCTAGAAAGAGAAAAAGAACTAGCTGAAGAGTTGGCCGTTGTGTTGCAAGGACAATTCCAAAGACAGAGGCAAGCTCAAGTACCACAAAGAAGGAATTGAGTGTATCTGTGAAGATAATTTCATAAACCTGGATTACAGAAGATACACAAGAAGTCTAAGGGAGAAAGGTAAGATTGATCCTTTTTATAATTCTCTGGCTGATAATAATTTTGCTATACAAAGTTCCGTTAGAAGAAGTAAAAGTCGGCCATCCTCTCCTCCTAAGAATCAAGGAACTACTACATCTAATACTTTGAGCGGGCTAACCTTACACGGTATAAATATCCCTACTGCCCCCACTTTCAGATTAGTCCCTTTTGTTTTACCTAACAGAATGGTTGTACCTTGGGGCGCTGCCATTGGTCCTTTGGCCCTGCAAAATCAAAATCCTCTGCCAACAGGGTCAAGGAAGTCTTTGCCAAAGTTTTCAGGAGACGGTTCAGTTACTCCTGATGAACACGTTGCAGCCTTTTTTGCTGCTATGGGAGTTCTAGCTGTTCAGCATGAGGATGTGGCAGTTAGACTATTTGTTGAATCACTTGTGGGTGGAGCAGCAGAATGGTTTCATCATCTTGCAACTGGCTCCATCACAAATTGGGCTGACATGAGGCTTGCGTTCGAGAATAGATTCAAACCTTCAGAGGATCAGCATGTATTACTTTCTCAGTTGACTCAAATCAAGAAAGAGCCATCAACCCCTATGAGAGATTTTGTGGCCAAATTTAACAAGATGGTTCATAGAATCCCAACTGCTAACAAACCTACTGCAGATAACCTGACATGTTTCTTCCTAGGAGCCATGCCACCTGATATCAATTTTAATCTAAGAAGAGCCCATGTGGCTGATCTTGATGCTGCTCAGAGATTGGCTACAGAATTGGAAGATGATCTAATTTCTGCAGGGAAATGGAGAAAGGAAGTACAGACAGGAGTTGGTACTAGTAGTAATGTTACCTCTGGAAATAATACAAAAGCCATGCTTCAACGCTTGGCAAATGACATGATAGCGATCAAAAGGCAGTTACCCAAGGCAGGAGGTATGCAACAGCCCTACCAAGATATACCTCGCAAGATACATTATGGCAGGCAGTTATCTCTACCACCTGTGCAATAAAGGTTGGCTATTGAAGGGCCTCCCAGGAGGCAGAATACGTGTATCTTCCATCTCACAACAGATCACGATGGTGAGTCATGCCCAGATATGCAAAGATTTAGGCAGCTCACTATTACAAATGAGTTAAATAACGAAGATCTGTTTGAAGCCAGAGAATTGGAAAACCATGAGAATTCTACAAACCTTTACGTGGAGTATGAATCCAATACAAAGGACAAAGGTTGTTTTGCTACCATGGATGAGTCTGTATTAGCGACAACCTTAAGTCAGATGACTAAGACTCCTGAGATCTTACAACGGGGAAATACATTCAAACCTAATTCTTCAAAGCCACCAGGGAAAGAGAAGCCCGCGTCTCTTGAGGTAAGTGTTCCTAACGAGAAAACATCTTTTGATATTGCTCAGTTTTGCAAGGAAACTAAGATACAAATCTCTCCATTAGATTACCTCAAATCTAACCCAAATGAATTGAAGAGGTTGGTTGAACATTGTGCTAAAGATAAAGCAGAAATTCATAACTGTTCAGACACCTTTGCATTAGATCAGTTGTTTAGGGCTGAAGAACATAATGAAGCTTCTACATCCAGCCAAAAGCATGAAGAAGCTTACACTCAGAATTCTGCAGTCATGCAGAAGCCAGAGTCCTTCTATGTGTCATTCTTTATCAATGGACACAAGCTCGGTAATTATATCATAGACTCTGGCGCATCAGACAATGTCATGCCTGCAACTGTAGCTAGAGTGTTGGGTCTTTCCTTAACAAAGACTTTTGGAAGGTGTTATTCAATGGATGCCAAACAAGTTCATCTGCTTGGACAAATCAAGGACGCACAAGTCGCACTAGTAGCACATCCTGCTAAAAGACTTAAGTTGACTATTCTAGTTGCAGACATTCCAGCCAGTTATGGCATGCTTTTGAGCAGGAATTTTTGTAAAGACTTAGGAGGTGAAATTCAAATGGATTGGTCGCATGCTATAATCCCAGTAGGTAACAAGAGAGTGAAGCTTGAACCAAAGACTAAAGCTAAACACACTGTTCTTGTATCAGACGATCCTAAGGCCCAGATCCTTTATAAAAAGTTAAGAGTTCGGTAATTATATGTTGTATACAGAGCCCCCCGAGCCAGATGGATTGGCAGAGGCCAAGGATGAGAAGGGATATGAGCTCTGGACTCTTGAGTTCGACAGAAGCTGCGCAAATGCAGGTTCTGGAGCAAGTGTTGTTCTCACAGCACCTGATGGTAAAATCATACATCTAGCTTTCAAGTTAGAGTTTAAAAACACAAACAACGCCGCAGAGTATGAAGCACTCCTGCTTGGCATAGCAGCTGCCAAAGAACGTGGTGTTAAAGCTCTCATGGCTAGAGGAGACGCAGAGCTTATAATCAAACAAGTGCGCAATCAGTACGCAGTGAAGAACCATAGATTGCGCAACTACAAAAATAGGGTGTGGGACAAGATAGAAGAATTGGAAGCCTTCTCTATCATAGCAGTACCCAAAGAACAGAATACTAGAGCTGATTCATTAGCCGTCTCTACCTCTACTATTACCACATCCAGATTTTAAGGATAGAAAGTACACTATGGAATTGGTGTACCGCCCTAGCATACCTGACAACGTAGAAGCTTGGCAAGTGTTCGATGATGATGACAAACTTCGCCTATTCCTGGAAAGCTCAGAGATGTTTGCTGAGCAGTATTTCGAAGGAAGTGAATTCCCCTTCTCAGAGGTATCTCCAGACTTGAAGGAGCTTTTGCAAGGAGAGATACAACTGAAAGGTAATAGAATCCCCTCACATCTGATTCCATTAGAGAAGATCTTTACTAGACATGATGAGTATATCAGAAAGAAGAGGGAAGATAGAGGTATCACTTCAGGTGAGTATGAAAGCCTGAATATTGGGAGCGAACAAAAGCCAAAGAACATCAACATTGGCAAATGTTGTACAAAGGATGAAAAACTGAAGATTCATTTTCTGCTCTCTTCTTATCATGATGTCTTTGCATGGGGTTATGAAGACTTAAAGAACTTCATGGGCGGAAAATTAAAACACCATATACCTCTCAAGCCTGATGTTATACCCTTCAGGTAGAAACAGAGGAACTATAGCCCCAAAGTATCTAATGCCATCTTTAAGGAGGTTGACAAGATGCTGCAAACGAGAATTATCTATCCTATACATCATTCTACGTGGGTAGCTAACATAGTAACCGTGCGCAAAAAGAATGTTGAAATCAGAATTTGCGTGGATTTTAGGAATCTGAATCTGGCGTCCCTGAAAGGCAATTATGCTCTACCAAACATGGACCATATCCTACAAGCAGTTGCAGGATCAGAGATGATGTCCATGTTGGATTGTTTCCCAGGATATAACCAGATTGAAGTTGAGGAAGAAGACCAACACAAAACGGCATTCACCACTTCATGGGGTACTTTCGCTTATAATAGGATGCCTTTAGGGCTTATTAACGTCGGAGCTACGTTTCAGAGGGCGATGGATCTTTCGTTTGGTGATTTAAAGAACAAGATTATTGTAGTTTACCTTGATGACCTAACTGTATATTCAAAGAGGAGGGCAAATCACTTGAAAGATCTAGGAAAAATTCTTCAGCGATGTAGAGAGCATGGGATTTCCTTAAATCCTAAGAAATCAGTTTTCTGTGTAACAGAAGGCAAGCTTCTGGGTCACATAGTATCACAAGAAGGAATCGGGATTGACCCAGAGCATGTCCGCGCAATTCAACAGCTCACCCTGCCATCAAGCAAAACTGGTGTAATCCTTCTTCGGCCAAGTAAACTTTTTAAGAAGGTTTGTCCCCGATTTTTCCGAAATCACAAAGCATATAGTAGATATGATGAAAGGAAATCAAGTGTTCAAATGGAATGATGCCAGGAAAAAGGCATTTGGCGACATAAAAGGAGCGATTGCTCAAGCCCCTGTTCTAACACATCCAGACTTTGATAAAGATTTTATGATTTATTGTTACCTGTCAGAACACACTATGCTTGCAATATTGTTGCAGGAAAATGAAGAAAAGGTCCAAGCACCCATAGCTTTTATTAGTGTTCCCTTGAAGACCCATGAACTTAAGTATTCACAGGTTGAAAAGCATGCCTTTGCAGTGGTCAAAGCATTGAAGAACTTCAGGTTTTATATTCTAAACTCTCATGCTACAATTTTTGTCCCAGAGACTGCGGTAAAGAGTGTTCTCACTCAGCAGGATATAGGATGTAATACTAGAGGTTCATGGGTCACTAAAGTTCAGTAGTATGATATTGAAATAAAGCCTACTAATCTAGTTAGGGGTACAGGCCTATGTAGATTCATGGCTAAGAATAAACCTAAAAGCGAAACAGTAGTAGAAGAAGTTCCTTTGGTGTTGATGACTAAAATGCAAGACCCTTAGCTCTCTAATATAGCCTATTGGCTAACATATGGTCAGTGTCCAGAAAGGATGAATCCAAAGCAAAGAAGGAATCCGAAGCTCAAAGCTGATAAATATGTCATCTTGGAAGATATTTTGTACAAGAAAGCTATTGATGGTACTTTTCTGAGATGTGTAGATAAACCACAACAGGAGGAATTGCTGAGAACGTTTCACGACGAAGCTTGCGGCGGGCACTTTTCCTCATCTATTACCGCTTTCAAAATCTTAAGACAGTGTTACTACTGGCCTGGGATGTTTAAAGACGCTTACTTCTGGGTATCCAAGTGTGAAAAGTGTAAGATGTTTGGAGGCAAATCACAGCTAGCAGCGTTACCCCTGAAGCCAGTGGTTATTGATGATCCTTTCCAGCAATGGGGAATTGATTTTATAGGGCCAATTAATCCTAACTCTAGTGCAGGACATATATATGTGATCACTGCAACAGATTACTTCACCAAGTGGGTGGAGGCTAAGGCAACCAAGAAGAAAACCTCAGAGGTGGTCTGTGAATTCTTGAAAGAGAACATATTGGTAAGATTTGGTGTGCCCGTTAAGATAATTGCTGATAATGCAGCATATTTTTCCTCAGTTGAGATTATGAATTTCTGTTATGAATATGGGATCCAACTGAGCCACTCCTCAAATTATTATCCACAAGGCAACGATCAGGCAGAATCTAGTAACAAGAACCTGATCCAGATAATGAAGAAGTTAGTGGATGATAATCATAGAAATTGGCATAAGAAACTATATGATGCACTCTGGGCAGACAGAGTGACCCCAAAAAGAGCCATTGGCGTTTCGCCTTATGAACTTGTTTATGGAACGGAAGCGAGGTTGCCTCTTCCTCTGCAGTTGTCTACCTGCAAACTCAGAACGGTAATTGAAGATTTTGTATTCCAAGATGGACTCAAGAAGAGAATTATGTACCTGACTAAGCTAGAGGAAGAAAGAGGAGAGTTAGTTGATCACATCGCTCAGCATCAAATGCGAGTGAAGACGATCTTTGATAAAAAAAGCTAGACCAAGGAAATTCATGGAAGGTGACCTGGTGTTGCTATGGGATAAGAGAAAAGAACCAAAAGGCATGCATTCGAAGTTTGAGTCTCTGTGGAAGGGGCCTTTCAAGATTGCAGAAGTGCGTGGGCCAAATTCTTTCAAACTTGCCAACGTTGGAGGTGAGATTTTCCCATTGTCCTATGATGGGCAGGACTTAAGCTATATCAAATTTGAAGTAAGCAGGTTTACTTGCTTTGTATCATATTAGCTAGTTTCTTTCCCTGTCGTGTGTCTCCTTTTCCAGTTCTTTCCTTTCCTGCTTTCCTGTTTTGGTGTGTCATAGTCTAGGATTAGAGTAGTAGTTTTGTGCCAAGATCCTTTAACCAGAGATTCTGTAGTTCATGGCTTCGGCATGCTTTCATGCCTCATCCCTAGTCGGAGCCAGCTGTTGTCCCAGTTTTGAGCCTTATTTAAAACTAAGCCTAATGTAGAAAAAGAGTCACCGCTGAAGCCTCAGCTATAAATTAGATCGAGTGTTTCGGGCTTTGGGAAACCATGGTTACTTATTGAGTCTGTAGTATTGCGGGAAATCAATTATAGAACGCCGCTCTCCTAACCTTTGCATTTAGATGTCGAGTCAAGAATTCTCTGTGGGTTGGGATGGTTGAGTCGCGTTATAGGATTGACTCAATAAGTGACCAAGTCCTCTGTTACTTAGTTCTAATATTTTTCATGCTCATAGTCGGGATTCCCACCCTTTGGGTGAGTTTTCCGGAAATCACTATTTTCGATCTTCCAGCGATCAGTTCATCCATTCAAGAGGCGAAGGAAAGCCTAAGAAGTGCAACGAAGCAATTAGGAGCCTCAGAGAGTCATTTAGACAAGTCCTAAAAGATCGCGGGTTTTTGCCTCTGCAGGTGCTCCAGGCTAAGAATCGCACCACCTTGGTGAGATTCCCGAAGATAACTATTCACGATGTATTGTCATGTTTAAGTATATGGATGTCTTCATCAAAGTTGAAGAATGCCTTGGGTGAAATCAGAATTGAATTTGGAACTGTAAGTTATGCAAAAGCTCTATGCGGGTTTTTACCTTTATGGCTACCCCGGTGCGGAAATCGCACCTTTCAGGTGCATTTCCCGAGCATATGAGGAACTCATTAGTTTGGAGCAGAAATGACTATGTAAAGGTGCAGAAGTGTTTGTAAAATCTTTCGTGAAGTCTCAGAACCTTCAAAACTAAATTTCATCTAGCATTATGAAGGGCGAGTTTTTACCTTTTCAGGTGCGCTTCTCCGGGATTCGCAGTTACTTGGTGTGATTTCCTCAAAGCATAATTTATGATGTAGAGTGAAGATGTAATTAATAAAATCACTTGATTAGGGAGTCATAAGGTAAATTAGACACGTGCAACATGATGACATGGTCACAAGATCTTTGCTAAGCCTCGAGCGGGAAATGATGAAATCAGATGCGACTGTTCGGGTTTCGCACTTACGAGGTAAGATCCCCGGCGAACCTTATAACTAGGCGGAAAAGAAGTAAAACAAGTGTGTTCCCTTTGAGCACATGCTTTAGCTGAAATGATAAAGTTGTTTTTAAAGAGTCGTTAATTCACCTAACCGTTGGCGCCATTAATGAACTACTTTTCAAAGAAGCGCGGCATATTGTTAATATTAAGTGTGGGGAAATGCATTGCGATCCTAAAACGGTAAGAAACATTCGCACAATTGAATTTGTTGCATATTGAATTCTTCTGTTAACAACTATTTCTGCTTGCCGAGTATATAGTCTCTTCTACAGCCAAATGTTTGTTGATATGTCTATAAATATATGGTGAAATGGCACAAAGGTATTTGGGCTTTGAACATTTGAATGGTCTGGATTGTGAGTGGAAAGATAGTCTCTTCTACAGCCAAATGTTTGTTGATATGTCTATAAATATCTGGTGAAATGGCACAAAGGTATTTGGGCTTTGAACATTTGAATGGTCTGGATTGTGAGTGGAAAGATACCAGTGACACTCGTTTACCACATTACCATTTGCATGATTTGAGGTTTAGGTTGCAGCAAGAATGAATACACCCAGTCACACAGAGGCTAAGGGATAGCGGATTGGTTCAAGCGGCTGGTTTTCCTATCGCAATGCAAGCTCCTGAACTCATCAAAGAGTGCATTGCTAAATACGACGTTGATAGCCAGCAGATCAAGATGCCCGACGGCCAACTATTGTTGGAGGTTAACAGGGATACTATGGAGCGATGCTTTAATATCCCACAGAGAGAAGTGTATAACACCTTTGATTTTGCTGTGTCCGCCTCATGTTTCAATGAGAAGAAAGCCAAATGGAGAGGCGTGATGTACAGCAATTGGGCAGTCAAGGACTCTAATCAGCTTTGCTAACCATACCCCGTCCAATCTGTTCACTAACAAGAATATCACGTCATAAGTGATGCTGTTTATAAAGCAATACATAATGTCACGTTTTGACAAGAATGGGTGTACTTGAGACACCCATAGTTCTATTTTACAACAAGGAGATTATGTTGAAGCTTGTTCAAAAACCTATTTTTCATGAGCGCACTAAACACATTGAGGTTCGATTCAATAAATTCACAAGAATTTGCAACAACTAAATATTCAACTGCAATAATTTTCAACTCAAGAGAAGGGTGCAGAAATTTTCACCAGATCTCTTGCTAATGTAAAATTTTAAGCTTCCTAGAGCTTTTTGCCTTGTACTCTTTTAAAAATAATGTAATGAAGGGAGATTTTTAGAATAAATATAATATTACATAATTATATAATTATTAAAAAAAATAATAAGTCTTATTATTATTTTTAATAACAAAGGTAGATCTAGGTGGTTGATAATTGGTTACTTTCTAACCAACATTTCTCATTGTTTATATACCATCCTTTATTCATGATAAGCTACTAAAATAAGGCTCCCAAATTCATCAGTTTTTGCAAATCTACTTTTAACATGTAAATGTCATGCACTATTTTGGAGTGTATATATATTATCATGAAAGACCCTTTACAAGATTTATATAATTTTCATCCTTCCAAAATTAAGTGGAATTGGCTTCAAATTGAAGGCTTGATCTTATTTGTTCATCCGTAATTAATTACTTCATGTCATTTAATATAATGATTAAAATAATCATAATTGATTAGTACACGCTACGTTTGTCCTGAACTAATGAACTGATGTTCCCATTAAAATACAGCAATAAATTACAGACGAGGTTGTTAGATCAAACAAGGATGAAACAGTTACCATTCCAAGATGAAACACCAAATATCTAATCCTCTTTTGAACAAAGACACCACACGTAAGCTAAGATTGCAGAAAGATCATAGAGGTGACTCCAAAGTTCCTATTCTTGTTGGACACAAATCAGTTTTATGAGTTGGTTTGTTGGTAACCACGTGAAGACTAATGTTATTCATTCAATGGATAATCTATCAACCTTGCAAAAGATTTAGCAATTAGAACTTCAACTACTTCAAATTAAACAAAGTGTAAAAAGAAGTTGGATTTAGGGATCTAAGCTAACCCTAACAAAGCAAGAAAATATTGATGGTGAGGTGGAACTAACCCAGTCCTTGCTTCGCCAAATAACCTATGCAAAGGAGGGTGCAATCTTTTAAGGATGCGCGGATGATTTTCATATTGTCAACACTCATTCAAATACCCAATGATGACACAAACCAAATGAACATTTTGAATTGAAGTTAACTGCTTGCAATAAGTTTAGAACAACCTTACACTGTTACTTGCAATTAACAAGTACCAAAAGGTATGAAAATAAGTTTCACCATAATTCCCCAACATCTTTCATTCATCTACTCAACTACTACTCAAAATAAACAAAATCCTAATCTAACTGAGGAAATGTAGAAAGTTGAAACCATGCAATACTCCAAAATAATACAAGTAATTCACCATGCATTCCACAATGAATTTACAATTACTTTGGCCAAAGACCTTATACGACACTAACTAGAAAAGAGAGATCGTAGATATTCTTGTTCTACTCCAGAGGTTGAAGGGCAGAGACGAAGCTCTCGAGTTTTCAGAGCACGATTTCTTCCTCGTCCAATCAATGTGTGCAGGTGATAGTTTCTGCGATTGGGCTGAGATGATGGCAGTAAAGCTAAGATGGGAACTCACATGAGCCAAGAGTACCAATGTTTTCAGAATGGCGTCTTATCTCATCTACGCCCTTGCAACTACCCAAAGTTGGTCGGGATTGCCAAGAATAGAAGAATTTGAGGACTATACCAAGATATATGAGTTCTACCCCTGCCTCCCACTGAACTAGAGCTATGCCTATTTCATGGAGGTGAACGATGCATACACAATGAGGCTATGCAGGGAACTTCAAGGGTTCCCAGAAAGGAGATTTTTCCCTGAAGCCATCGCAGTCATAACAACATACGGAGCATATTACATTCAGTTCCCCACCTTCTCCTACTTCAGGATAGGTGGATTTGGCGACGCTCCCACCAAACTGCCAAGGTACGTTGATGATAAGCTAGTGATGATCGAGCTGTGTCGCCAAGTAATAGAAGTGAACATACTTTGTTCCAGCTTGAAGAGAGGTAGGAGCATATTCTTGCGCGTCGAGTTCACATGCCAAGAATGTGATTAAGGCTGCGGAAGCCAAATATCCTTTTCAGAAGTATGATGTAATCAGAGTTCGCCACGACTCTGCCAATCTTGTTCGAGATCATCTAAAGCTAGGCTCTGCTCATAGCCATGTACCTGATATAGAAGATTATTGGGCTAACTGTGCTAAAGAAAAGGAAGCTAGAGATCGTTAATGCTCTCGCCTGACCATTGGTCAAATCAAAGAATTCAACGTTCCCATCAATGTTGATGGAATAGAAGAAGATGGAAGCCATATGAGGCCAAGCAAGTATGATGCTCAAACGAGAGGTGTACCCATTAGTTCAGAGCCTTATACCAGCGAAAATATTCCCGATCTCGATGCCCTCATGCATCAGATCATGAAGAGAACTAAGCCATGGGTAGAAGCAAAGAAAGCTGGCAAGAAAAGTTCAAATGCTCCAACTAAGACACTTCCAGTCCAGACCCATGCAGTTTCAACAAGGTCAGCCTCTGCTTCAGTCACAACTAGCACATCGCTTGGACTTCCTCAGTCGACTGGAGGAGATGGTGATCCACCTGAGAAGCAATCGGTTATTCAGCCTACATGCGGAGCTAGAGCAGTAGCAAACATTCCTGCCATCACAGGGGAGGAGAAGGATAAAGACAAAGGGCCTGATGTTCAGATCTTGGATCAAACAGCTCTGGTGACTCCAGTTAACCCAACGGATAAGGAACAAGGCAAAGATTCATCCTTAGCACTCAGCGCTGGATGAAGCGGATGTAAAAACAATGTTTTAATTTCTTCTATTAGTACTGACATTTCTAAACTGAGTTTTGCAAAAAAGAAGCACAGGACCCCGCCTGTCACGAGGAAGCTCTTCCTTGAAGACTTGCTCAAAATATCTTCCTCTGTTCTGGCCGCCCCTTCCTGGATTGAGCAGACAATAGAAAAGAAGAGGAAGAGAATAGAAGATAGCTTTGTTTCACAAAACTTGGCAGAGCATTTAACGAAGGCACCACCACAGAAGAAGGCCAAAGAGCCCATGATGTTGGCCTCTGTGGAAACTGACAATGCAACAGGGAACCTGCTGTTGGAGGTAGCCAAAGCTAACGTATCTGGGGATGTTAACCAAATAGGAGTAGATGACTTCACTGTGAGCAGGATCGACATGGGGCCTGCCAAGCACGACATGAAGAAGAGGCTCTGCGAGACCTCTAATCAACTGATCAGTGAGGAGTTGGATCACTTAAAGCTAGACAAGGTAAAGTTGAAGAGCACAGTAATTGAGCTCTCAACTATCATCTGAGGCTTTCTAGACTTTGTATCTCACCAGCCTTCACAAGTTCCTGCAAATACAGAGGTGCTTGACCCTACAACTGTGGATAGCAATGCCTTACTTATTCAGTTGAAGGAGAACAAACACATGGCTCAAATCAGCAGAGATTGGATAGCAGATTTGAAGACTAGAGGGAAACTAGCTGTTGAGAAGCTAGGAAGCAGTTACCTCAATTTTGATAAATTACTCAATAGTCTGTTATTAGATCAGACAGTTATTGAAATGGAAAAGGAAGCTTGTAGAAGCTACGCTGAACGTCTCGATGAGATTGCAGAGTTGAAACCAAGTACAACAGTAGCTATGGGCATTCTGCCCACAAAAGGGGAACCAATACAGAAGTGGATCTTCGAGGTGGGATACAAGAATGAGGCTACTACAGCCACTCTCAAAGGCCTCAAGAATATTGTCAAGCTCGTGAGGGAAGACATGAAGAAAATTGAAAAGCACTTAAGCGCTCTCCAGTGTGATTCTCAGACTGGTGTCGATGGTAAACAACCAAAGATCAAAGACATCGTTAATTTCATGCATGCATATATTGATTTAGTCATCACCCCAGAAACTTACCAAACGGCTGATATCCAGAAGCTAAGTGCACTCAATGCCGCACTCTCTGCTATTTACTTGGAAGTTGAGTCGTTGCCTTCGGCCATCAGAGAGATTTGCGATGAACAATTGTGGTTGACTACACGGCAAGATGCATTGAAGATTGAAGATTCCGACAAGATCACGGCAGCCATCGAAGCATATGCAAAGGCGTTTCCTCAAGCCAAAGAAGCCAAACAGCCAGCAACTTGAGCGTTTCAAAAAATGCCTCTTCCGTCTCTCCTGCTTTGTCTTTCTCTCATATTGAAATGACATTTGTCAAAAACTAAGTCTGTAGAGCTTTTTCCCTCCTATTCTATTATTGTAACTGCTTTACCAAAGAAGACGAGTCGTCTTCTTCTAAAATTGTATTGAACTATAAATATTCAAATTGAAATGAATGAAAAGGATTGGCATTTTTGTGATTTGCATATTGCTTCCCCCTACAGCTGAGTCTATATGAGTGAGAATCGAAGTATTTGTTTCCCTGAATGTCGCTCACTTTAGTTTAAAATGTCTTTTGCTCTCTCATGCTAAATGGTTTTTTGCCTCACTAGTTGTAGAAGTATTTCTTGAAACGAAAACGGTCGTTGAGTGTAGAGAAGTATTGAAATCGTCTGAGAGTGATTCTCTGCAATTGGTCCAACACTGAATTTCATTCTGCATCTGTAGGAGTAGATGTTAATGTTAAATAGTCAGAATAAGAAGCATGATTACGGTCGTGGTGATGCTTTGGATTCTTCTATAGGAGTAGAGGTAACTGTAGCGGTAGATTAAGCTCGAAAGCTGGCCTGCAGTTGCGGTCGTGATTGTATGCTAGATTCTCGTTTATGAATAGGAGTAGAAGTTTGAAGTTTGAACCCTGCATTGAATCTAGGTGGATTTCCTGTGTTGACAGAAGTTCACTCATTTGCCTCTTCTGCTCTCAGGTTAAGAGCATACCCCCAATCAGAGTTAGAACACATTCATTGCAAATCAAACACAGGGAGCTATACCTGTACAAAATCTAGAGATTGGACTAATTCTCTGCTAAGAATTCTCCTTTCAACTATGGTGTGTAGCAATTGTGCAGTCAAGGGCTCTAATCAGCTTTGCTAATCATACCCCGTCCAATCTGTTCACTAACAGATTTTTGGCGACACCGCTGGGGAGTTTTAGAATTAATATCTGGTTTCTTGTATATATCTTTTATTGCTTCCTAAGCAATTGGCGACTCCGTTCCAAAAAGAACCCCATTATACAAATCATAAAACGGATGAATTGCAGTATTTCCTGATCATAGAGTCTTGGTGACGATTGAGATTCCAAGTCAGAATACCAACAGTCGCAGTTAGCTGCTTTACCTGCCATGAGGAAAAATGGTCCTACCCCATGAGAATATAATTCTTGTTCTGCAGCCCAACCTTGGATTCCAAGACGAACAAGAAGACATAATTGGTGAATTAAACACTCTTGCTTGGAGAACGAGAAGAAGTGCAGAGGACTACAGAAGAGCTAGTAGAGTTCTAGAAAGAGAAGAAGAACTAGCTGAAGAGTTGGCCGCTGTGTTGCAAGGACAATTCCAAAGACAAAGGCAAGCTCAAGTACCACAAAGAAGGAATTGAGTGTATCTGTGAAGATAATTTCATAAACCTAGATTACAGAAGATACACCAGAAGTCTAAGGGAGAAAGGTAAGATTGATCATTTTTATAATTCTCTGGCTGATAATAATTTTGCTATACAAAGTTCTGTTAGAAGAAGTAAAAGTCGGCCATCCTCTCCTCCTAAGAATCAAGGAACTACTACATCTAATACTTTGAGCGGGCTAACCTTACATGGTATAAATATCCCTACTGCCCCCACTTTCAGATTAGTCCCTTTTGTTTTACCTAACAGAATGGTTGTACCTTGGGGCGCTGTCATTGGTCCTTTGGCCCTGCAATATCATAATCCTCTTCCAACAGGGTCAAGGAAGTCTTTGCCAAAGTTTTCAGGAGATGGTTCAGTTACTCCTGATGAACACGTTGCAGCCTTTTTCGCTGCTATGGGAGTTCTAGTTGTTCAGCATGAGGATGTGGCAGTTAGACTATCTGTTGAATCACTGGTGGGTGGAGCAGCAGAATGGTTTCATCATCTTGCAGCTGGCTCCATCACCAATTGGGCTGACATGAGGCTTACGTTCGAGAATAGATTCAAACCTTCAAAGGATCAGCATGTATTACTTTCTCAGTTGACTGAAATCAAGAAAGAGCCATCAACCCCTATGACAGATTTTTGTAATGTCCCCACTTTAGCCATCACCAGATTGAGTTACAGTTAGCCTATGTCTGCTTGGTCCCGGAGGCTAACATGGATTGCAAAGGGATCCTGAGATATTTTGGCCTAGTCTTTCTAGTTTGGG